>OY284489.1:41169509-41502322 GCA_958336395.1 Ctenicera cuprea
CGGAAGCGGAAGTTAGACATGTTTTTTTGGTAGCATTTTTTTCAGAAACTGAATTTTGGAAATTTTAATAGTGGAGATTAAAGAAGGCCTTAGGACAAATCAAACGTTTTTTTACCGAACTCTCTAGCTTCAACATGGCGGCCGCTACGAATTTTTGAAAATTTCGACTTTAACGCCCATTTACTCAAAAACCAGTTATCTGATTGGAATCAACTACATCTTGTTTGGTAGCCCTTCAAGGGTACTATACCATGAAATATCATTAATTTTGAAAATATAAAAACGATCGCAATGACATCACTCCAAAATTTTGGAATTTTTCAAAAAAATATTTCTCAAAAACTGCCCACACGTTTTTGTTTAAACTTTGTAAGCTGATAGAGCTGAGAATCTTCTACAATTTGTTATTTTGCGCATTGCTATAATTTCACTGTGACGCCCTCTGTGAATTTTTGAAAATTTAATATTGGTACCCTTTTATTTATTTAACGGGGGTCAATAAAATATTTCTGTTAAGGCAATATAGCTCATCATTGATAGCAAAATCCGAATATCATAATATTTTTTTGATACTTTAATATTTAGGGGGGCTACTGTTCCCCCTCCCCCCCAAAATTATCGCTACAAAATTAAAAAATTGATTTCTTCTTTTGTTTGCTCTAGGAGAATCTTTTTACAAAAAATCAAAAAATCGAATTTTTTGCCCCTTAATAATCTTTTTGTCCTTAGAAGAATTTCACATACTTTCTACAGCAGTTGTATTCTTGTACCAGTCGTTTAATGTTCAGTGTAGGCTAACTTTTTTATTTTAATAGATAGTCTCGCAAACCCAAGAGCAAAGTTATAGGGCAAATTCTTCTCGATTGTATTTAAGAAAAAAACTTGAGTTTCCAATTTTAATATGGTGGCCACGGTAAAAAATAACTTTTTTTTAAATGGAAACGTGGCATTTTGGCTTTAAAATCAGAAAGGTTTTGAAATTCTAAATGCAAATTAATAAGAGTAATTTCTTGCTAAAAATAATACTTCTCGAGTTATTTATATATTTTCAAATATCAATTTCCGCCCTTCCGTTGATTCAGTCCGAATATTTTACCCTACCTTGCTTCCAGGGCAGCGGTCGGTCTTTGTTCAACCGCTTCAAGATGTTACAACTTATAAGAACTATTTACTTTAACTAGTCGTGTCTAGACAGGTGCATATCGAAAGTGTTGCAAAATATAAAACAATGTTATTTTATAAGTATAGGAAAGTCCAGGCGAAGTGTTTCGCTCATTTTTACTTTCCTATACTTTCAGTATAGGGAAGTATTGATTTCATGCAAATTTTCAAAATCGAGATTTTGACGGAAATACATGTTTTGGGCTTCCAGGATCCTAAAAAAGTGGTTTTTAAAAAATGTCTGTCTGTGGGTGTGTGTGTGTGTGGGGGTGTGTGGGTAACGCTCATATCTCCGGAACGGCTGGACCGATTTTGATGTGCTTTGGAATGAGGAGGTATATCAAAAATTCATCGACAAAATAAGCTTTTAAAAAGAATCCGAAACCGGAAGCGGAAGTTAGACATGTTTTTTGGTAGCATTTTTTTCAGAAACGGAATTTTAAAAATTGGAATAGTGGAAATTATAGAAAGCCTTAGAACAAATCAAACGTTTTTTTACCGAACTCTCTAGCTTCAACATGGCGGCCGCTACGAATTTTTGAAAATTTCGACTTTAACGCCCATTTACTCAAAAACCAGTTATCTGATTGGAATCAACTACATCTTGTTTGGTAGCCCTTCAAGGGTACTATACCATGAAATATCATTAATTTTGAAAATCGAAAAACGAATTCAATGGCACCACTCCAAAATTTTTAAAATTTTCAAAAATAAAATCTCAAAAACTGCCCACACGTTTTTGTTTAAACTTTTTAAGCTGATAGAGCTGAGAATCTTCTACAATTTGTTTTTTTGCGCATTGCTATAATTTCACTGTGACGCCCTCTGTGAATTTTTGAAAATTGAAAATTGGTACCCATTTATTTATTTAACGAGGGGCAATAAAATATTTCTGTTAAAGCAGTATAGCTCATCATTGATAGCAAAATCCGAATATCATAATATTTTTGTGCTACTTTAATATTTAGGGGGGTTACTGTGCCCCCTCCCCCCCAAAATTTTCGCTACAAAATTTAAAAATTGATTTCTTCTTTTGTTTGCTCTAGGAGAATCTTTTTACAAAAAATCAAAAAATCGAATTTTTTGCCCCTTAATAATCTTTCTCTACGACTATTAAATAATACGCTCATTCTTGTTGCATATTAAATTGAATAATGGCACAAATTCTTCACACCGTGATTTCTTAGAAAGAAATCACTCTAGATTAGCCAATCACATCCTTTGATTTTAAGAATTCACGCTAATATGAACAAATGACATTGCTTTGAAAATAAAAAAACCGACCGTATCTTAGCAACCTCCTAATAAATCGCCATTTGAAACGTCAAATACACCAATTATTTATAGCGTCAAACACACCAATTACTTATTGCTGTTGTCTCGCATAATTTTTATTAATATAATATTTACAATGGACGTTAGTAGTGATAGTGATAATAATCTAACATGTACGCCTCCCGAAATTCGGGAAATTGCACAAGCATCCACAATGAATTTACTGCCGGAAAAGTCAAAAAAGCAATTAAAGATTTGTGTTAAAAACTATGATTTAGGTATATAATTTCTTGTAGTCGTAGAGAAAGTATAGTCTTCTACTTGCGTAGAATGGCTATTATTCACTTAGATGATTCCAACACTCGCTCGCTACGCTTGCTCGTGTCGGAAACTTCATCCACGTGAATAATAGCCATCATTCTACGCTCGTTGAAGAATGTACTATTTTGTCCTTAGAAGAATTTCACATACTTTCTACAGCAGTTGTATTCTTGTACTAGTCGTTTAATGTTCAGTGTAGGCTAACTTTTCTATTTTAATAGGTAGACTCGCAAACTCAAGAGCAAAGTTGTAGGGCAAATTCTTCTCGATTGTATTTAAGAAAAAAACTTGAGTTTCCAATTTTAATATGGCGGCCACGGTAAAAAATAACTTTTTTTTTAATGGAAACGTGGCATTTTGGCTTTAAAATCAGAAAAGTTTTGAAATTCTAAATGCAAATTAATAAGAGTAATTTCTTGCTAAAAATAATACTTCACGAGTTATTAATATATTTTTAAATATCAATTTCCGCCCTTCCGTTGATTCAGTCCGAATATTTTACCCAACCTTATGCGTGCAGAGCGCAGCGGTCGGTCTTTCTTCAACCGCTTAAAGATGTTACAACTTATAAGAACTATTTATTTTAACTAGTCGTGTCTAGACAGGTGCATATCGAAAGTGTTGGAAAATATAAAACAATGTTAATTTATAAGTATAGGAAAGTCCAGGCGAAGTGTTTCGCTCATTTTTACTTTCCTATACTTTCAGTATAGGGAAGTATTGATTTCATGCAAATTTTCAAAATCGAGATTTTGACGGAAATACATGTTTTGGGCTTCCAGGATCCTAAAAAAGTGGTTTTTAAAAAATGTCTGTCTGTGGGTGGGTGGGTGGGTGGGTGTGTGGGTGTGTGTGTGTGGGTGTGTGGGTGTGTGTGTGGGTAACGCTCATATCTCCGGAACGGCTGGACCGATTTTGATGTGCTTTGGAATGAGGAGGTATATCAAAAATTCATCGACAAAATAAGCTTTTAAAAAGAATCCGAAACCGGAGGCGGAAGTTAGACATGTTTTTTTTTTAGCATTTTTTTCATAAACGGAATTTTGGAAATTGGCATAGTGGAAATTATAGAAAGGCTTAGAACAAATCAAACGTTTTTTTACCGAACTCTCTAGCTTCAACATGGCGGCCACTAAGAATTTTTGAAAATTTCGACTTTAACGCCCATTTACTCAAAAACCAGTTGTTTAATTAGGATCAACTACAACTTGTTTGGTAGCCCCTTAAGGGTACTATACCATGAAATATCACTAATTTTGAAAATCGAAAAACGATCTCAATGGCACCACTCCAAAATTTTTGAAATTTTCAAAAAAAAAAAATCTCAAAAACTGCCCACACGTTTTTGTTTAAACTTTTTAAGCTGATAGAGATAGGCATTTGCTACAATTTTGTTTTTTGCTCATTGTTATAATTTCACTGTGACGCCCTCTGTGAATTTTTGAAAATTGAAAATTGGTACCCTTTTATTTATTTAACGGGGGGCAATAAAATATTTCTGTTAAGGTGAAAGAGCTCACCATTAATAGCAAAATCCGAATATGATAATATTTTTTTGATACTTTAATATTTAGGGGGGCTACTGTTCCCCCTCCCTCCCAAAATTTTCGCCACAAAATTAAAAAATTGATTTCTTCTTTTGTTTGCTCTAGGAGACTCTTTTTCCAAAAAATCAAAAAATCAAATTTTTTGCTCCTTAATAATCTTTTTGTCCTTAGAAGAATTTCACATACTTTCTACAGCAGTTGTATTCTTGTACAAGTTGTTTAATGTTCAGTGTAGGCTAACTTTTTTATTTTAATAGATAGACTCGCAAACCCAAGAGCAAAGTTGTAGGGCAAATTCTTCTCGATTGTATTTAAGAAAAAAACTTGAGTTTCCAATTTTAATATGGCGGCCACGGTAAAAAATAACTTTTTTTAAATGGAAACGTGGCATTTTGGCTTTAAAATCAGAAAGGTTTTGAAATTCTAAATGAAAATTAATAAGAGTAATTTCTTGCTAAAAATAATACTTCTCGAGTTATTAATATATTTTCAAATATCAATTTCCGCCCTTCCGTTGATCAGTCCGAATATTTTACCCAACCTTATGCTTGCAGCGCAGCGGTCGGTCTTTCTTCAACCGCTTCAAGATGTTACAACTTATAAGAACTATTTACTTTAACTAGTCGTGTCCTAGACAGGTGCATTTAGAAAGTGTTGGAAAATATAAAACAATGTTATTTTACAAGTATAGGAAAGTCCAGGCGAAGTGTTTCGCTCATTTTTACTTTCCTATACTTTAAGTATTGATTTCATGCAAATTTTCAAAATCGAGATTTTGACGGAAATACATGTTTTGGGCTTCCAGGATCCTAAAAAAGTGGTTTTTAAAAAATGTCTGTCTGTGGGTGGGTGTGTGGGTAACGCTCATATCTCCGGAACGGCTGGACCGATTTCGATGTGCTTTGGAATGAGGAGGTATATCAAAAATTCATCGACAAAATAAGCTTTTAAAAAGAATCCGAAACCGGAAGCGGAAGTTAGACATGTTTTTTTGGTAGCATTTTTTTCAGAAACGGAATTTTGGAAATTTTAATAGTGGAGATTAAAGAAGGCCTTAGGACAAATCAAACAATTTGTTACCGAACTCTCTAGCTTCAACATGGCGGCCGCTACGAATTTTTGAAAATTTCGACTTTAACGCCCATTTACTCAAAAACCAGTTATCTGATTGGAATCAACTACATCTTGTTTGGTAGCCCTTCAAGGGTACTATACCATGAAATATCATTAATTTTGAAAATATAAAAACGATCGCAATGACATCACTCCAAAATTTTGGAATTTTTCAAAAAAAAATTTCTAAAAAACTGCCCACACGTTTTTGTTTAAACTTTTTGAGCTGATAGAGCTGAGAATCTTCTACAATTTATTTTTTTGCGCATTGCTATAATTTCACTGTGACGCCCTCTGTGATTTTTTGAAAATTGAAAATTGGTACCCTTTTATTTATTTAACGGGGGGCAATAAAATATTTCTGTTAAAGCAAAATAGCTCATCATTGATAGCAAAATCCGAATATCATAATATTTTTTCGATAATTTAATATTTAGGGGGGCTACTGTTCCCCCTCCCCCCCCAAAATTTTCGCTACAAAATTAAAAAATTGATTTCTTTTTTTGGTTGTTCTAGGAGAATCTTTTTACAAAAAATCAAAAAATCGAATTTTTTGCCCCTTAATAATCTTTTTGTCCTTAGAAGAATTTCACATACTTTCTACAGCAGTTGTATTCTTGTACGGAAGTGAAGAGTTCTGAACGTTCTATGCATTTCTATTGCGCACGCATTCAATAGGCACTTATTTAACGATAACGCGCAGGTTTGGAATAGCATGGATGGATATGCGGGTGTGTTCGAATGTACTGCCGTTTTACTGCATAAGTAGTTGTGGGGGCGAGCCTCGGTTGGGGCCAAAATTTTTTTATAATTTTATAGTTTTTTTTAAAACACTGCTTTTGCGTTTCTAGACAGGTGTATATCAAAAGTGTTGGAAAATATTAAACAATGTTAATTTATAAGTATAGGAAAGTCCAGGTGAAGTGTTTCGCTCATTTTTTTTTACTTTCCTATACTTTCTTTCAGTATAGGGAAGTATTGATTTCATGAAAAATTTCAAAGTTGAGATTTTAACGGAAATAGTCGAGGGGGGGTCCATGGACCCCAAAAAAGTAATTTTTAAAAAATGTCTGTCTGTGGGTGGGTGGGTGGGTGGGTGTGTTACGCTCCATATCTCCGGAACGGCTGGACCGATTTTGAAGTGCTTTGGAATGAGGGGGTATATCAAAAATTCACCGACAAAATAAGCTTTTAAAAAAAAACCGAAACCGGAAGCGGAAGTTAGACATGTTTTTTTGGTAGCATTTTTTTCAGAAACTGAATTTTGGAAATTTTAATAGTGGAGATTAAAGAAGGCCTTAGGACAAATCAAACGATTTTTTACCGAACTCTCTAGCTTCAACATGGCGGCCGCTACGAATTTTTGAAAATTTCGACTTTAACGCCCATTTATTCAAAAACCAGTTATCTGATTGGAATCAACTACATCTTGTTTGGTAGCCCTTCAAGGGTACTATACCATGAAATATCATTAATTTTGAAAATATAAAAACGATCGCAATGACATCACTCCAAAATTTTAGAATTTTTCAAAAAAAAATTTCTCAAAAACTGCCCACACGTTTTTGTTTAAACTTTTTAAGCTGATAGAGCTGAGAATCTTCTACAATTTATTTTTTTGCGCATTGCTATAATTTCACTGTGACGCCCTCTGTGATTTTTTGAAAATTGAAAATTGGTACCCTTTTACTTATTTAACGGGGGGCAATAAAATATTTCTGTTAAATCAAAATAGCTCATCATTGATAGCAAAATCCGAATATCATAATATTTTTTCGATAATTTAATATTTAGGGGGGCTACTGTTCCCCCTCCCCCCCAAAATTTTCGCTACAAAATTAAAAAATTGATTTTTTCTTTTGTTTGCTCTAGGAGAATCTTTTTACAAAAAATCAAAAAATCGAATTTTTTGCCCCTAAATAATCTTTTTGTCCTTAGAAGAATTTCACATACTTTCTACAGCAGTTGTATTCTTGTACAAGTTGTTTAATGTTCAGTGTAGGCTAACTTTTTTATTTTAATAGATAGACTCGCAAACCCAAGAGCAAAGTTGTAGGGCAAATTCTTCTCGGTTGTATTTAAGAAGAAAACTTGAGTTTCCAGTTTTAATATGGCGGCTACGGTAAAAAATAACTTTTTTTTAAATGGAAACGTGGCATTTTGGCTTTAAAATCAGAACTGTTTTTAAATTCTAAATACAAATTAATAAGAGTAATTTCTTGCTAAAAATACTACTTCTCGAGTTATTAATATACTTTCAAATATCAATTTCCGAGCTTCCGTTGATTTTAGTCTGAATATTTTACCCAACCTTATGCTTGCAGGTCGGTCTTTCTTCAACCGCTTCAAGATGTTACAACTTATAAGAACTATTTACTTTAACTAGTCGTGTCTAGACAGGTGTATATCGAAAGTGTTGGAAAATATAAAAGAATGTTATTTTATAAGTATAGGAAAGTCCAGGCGAAGTGGTTCGCTCATTTTTACTTTCCTATACTTTCAGTATAGGGAAGTATTGATTTCATGCAAATTTTCAAAATCGAGATTTTGACGGAAATACGTGTTTTGGGCTTCCAGGATCCTAAAAAAGTGGTTTTTAAAAAATGTCCGTCTGTGTGTGTGTGTGTGTGTGTGTGTGTGTGTGTGTGTGTGTGTGTGTGTGTGTGTGTGTGTGTGTGTGTGTGTGTGTGTGTGTGTGTGTGTGTGTGTGTGTGTGTGTGTGTGTGTGTGTGTGTGTGTGTGTGTGTGTGTGTGTGTGTGTGTGTGTGTGTGTGTGTGTGTGTGTGTGTGTGTGTGTGTGTGTGTGTGTGTGTGTGTGTGTGTGTGTGTGTGTGTGTGTGTGTGTGTGTGTGTGTGTGTGTGTGTGTGTGTGTGTGTGTGTGTGTGTGTGTGTGTGTGTGTGTGTGTGTGTGTGTGTGTGTGTGTGTGTGTGTGTGTGTGTGTGTGTGTGTGTGTGTGTGTGTGTGTGTGTGTGTGTGTGTGTGTGTGTGTGTGTGTGTGTGTGTGTGTGTGTGTGTGTGGGTGTGTGTGTGTGTGTGTGTCTGTCTGTGTGTGGGTAACGCTCATATCTCCGGAACGGCTGGACCGATTTCGATGTGCTTTGGAATGAGGAGGTATATCGAAAATTCATCGACAAAATAAGCTTTTAAAAAGAATCCGAAACCGGAAGCGGAAGTTAGGCATGTTTTTTTGGTAGCATTTTTTTCAGAAACTCAATTTTGGAAATTTGAATAGTGGAAATTATAGAAAGCCTTAGGACAAATCAAACGCTTTTTTACCGAACTCTGTAGCTTTTAAATGGCGGCCGCTACGAATTTTTGAACATTTCGACTTTAACGCCTATTTACTCAAAAACCAGTTATCTGATTGGAATAAACTACATCTTGTTTGGTAGCCCTTCAAGGGTACTATACCATGAAATATAATTAATTTTGATAATATAAAAACGATCGCAATGACATCACTCCAAAATTTTGGAATTTTTCAAAAAAATATTGCTCAAAAACTGCCCACACGTTTTTGTTTAAACTTTTTAAGCTGATAGAGCTGAGAAACAAACAAAGTGTATGGAGAGCACTATCAGAGTTACCAGTATCACACGAACTTCAGCAGGCCATAAAACGCCTATATGAGGGAGCAAAGGGAAGAGTAAGGACTAAAGGGGTATAATCAGAAAGCTTCACAATGGAGAAAGGAGTAAAGCAAGGGGATTCACTAAGCCCACTACTGTTCGTAGCTATAATGAATCAAATTATCCAAGAATCCAAAGAACCAAGATTCAATGTGAAAGTAGGGAACTGGAATTTAGAACCGGTACTATTGCAATGTCTTATTTATTCAGACGACATAGTGTTGCTAGCAGATTCACCCAGAAAGCTGCAACAAGCAGTAAGTAAATGGAGCAGAGTAATCGAGAGATGGGGCATGAATATAAACTCTAACAACAGCAAAGTAATGACTATAACATAGAATGGAACCCAAGAAAACACACGAATTACATGCAATGGAAAAACTCTAGAATGGGTGGACAATTATGAGTACTTAGGAACCATAATAAATAGTACCCGAACGTCAGAGCAAGAGATTCTAAATAGAGTAAATAAAGCGAGCAAAGTATACTACGCATTAAACAAACCGATAATTGCGAAGAAAGAAATAAGCATACAAACAAAACTACGGGTATACAAGAGCATATACATACCAACCCTAACATACGGAGCAGAGAGCTGGACGATACAGAACAAAATCAGAAGCAAAATAACAGCGGGAGATATGAAATACCTGAGAACATTGGCATGAAGAACAAGAAGAGACCGCATAAGAAATATACTCACTAGGGAAGAAATGGGAGTGAAACCAATAATTCACGAAGTAGAGAATCGACAGCTGAAATGGTATGGATATGTAGTGGATGAATGCAAATAGAGATCCCAGGCGAGCATTAGAAGCAAGACCAGAAGGAAAAAGGAGCAGAAGAAGACCTCGGAAATCGTGGGAGGAAAGCATGGAGAGAAGAGTAGAGCAAAGAGGCAAAAACCTACGAGAAATTAAACGAATGGCTGCTGACCTTAACCTATTCCGGATATGGATAGAGGACCCGACGCTCGGAAGGGCATAAGGGAAAGGAAAAGAAGAAGAAGTCTTTCTATAACTTCGTTAAAAACGTTTTAAACAATTTGACTAAAAATAATAATTTTTGTTTAAACACTTTGTTTAAAATATGCCAACCTAACCTGGTATGAAATTAGCCTTCTTTTTATTTAGAAATTTAAAAGAATACTGTATTTCTGTATTAATCTATAGATTTCAACAATTTTTAAATTTGATTTTACCGTCGTATCCCTCAGGGGTCCCATCCCCGTAGTCGGCAAAACTATGTTTTAAGCAGATTTGGGAAGGCTATAGGCGAGAAAACCGCGCCAGTGAATATGTGGAGCGTGATGCTCCGATGCCACCGTAATGAAATAGTGAATTCCACACCAGCTCCACTAATACTGGACGTGTGTTATAGCATACTCACTCCGACGCGATGCGATGTACTAAAAACGAACGGTAAATAATTATTAGTACGGACGTTGATGTTACCGGTAAATTCATATGCCGGCCGCTTATGAAAATAAACAGAGCTCTAGCAATAATGGTTCGTTTTAGTATGACAGTTTTCTTGTAGTAGGCTACACAAATAAATAATTTTGTTTTAGGGGTCCCAACTGAAAAAAATAAACACAATTTCGGTTCTGTATCATACCTGTGTATAACTCTGATTAAGATTGGCTGTTCAACAGACCGAGTATAAGATTAACAATTATAATGCAATATTACGACACTATTTAATCCACATGCACAGCGTTTCGTACTATTCTGCTTCTCTTGGCAAACTAACTAGCCTTAACTGAATAATGCGGGCTTTCGGGGTTTCACACTTTCACTTTAACTTTTTAAATAAACTTTGGGGAATACCCTAATTATTACAATCGGGCAAATGCTGCCCCGACTGCGTAATTTTTCTTTCAATTCTATCTTTACGACTTGACCTACAAACAAAATTTTTATAGTGAAGTGTTTTCCTGAAAATTAAATTAAGATATCGATCATTATTTCATTGCGAGTGTTGAAAAAAGAATTTGGGCAATCATTTATTTTTTGAGGGAAGCTCTGTACTAAACACAAAATGAGTGAATTTACATTAGAATACAATAAGAAATTTGATCTCGTGAAACATATTAACAAATGTAAAGATAATAATTATGACAAGTCATAAATTTTACTAACAATTTTTAGTGAAATTTATGACTAGTTATAATTATTATGTTTACATTTTTTAGAATACAATAACTTTGTCAAAACCTAGTTTTTCTTTGTCGTTATATGCGTTTAAAAGTTCACTAATGCTCTCACACCAGATCATCTACTGACTAACTGAAATTACTCAAGGTCTCCAATTTTATGCTGGCAAGTGGACACATTAATCTAATCGCACTTCGGGTAATCCCGAACAAGTAAATATTTAGTAATGGTTATTGCTATACCTATAAAGAATGAAGTGGTTTATTTGTAATAAAAAGGGTACGAACGCTTCACATTAACCGTAAGATGTAATAACTAGTTCAGCTAAATTTATTAAATATGTATCATATTTTTTTAAATGAATAAATTACTAAAAATCCAATAAAATTCAAAAAAAATCTCATTCAGATCAACTGTCCAATATTTAGTGAATTAAATATCGTAAACCATTTAGTGGAACTTCTTCTCCTTTCGACGGGTAAGGCCAGCCTCCTGCCCGGCATACGTGCAAAGAGGGCTCATAGAACCCGCACTAGCTGCGGGTATTAAACAGGCCATTGGCCTACAACAAGAGGAAGAAGAAGAAATAGTTTTTTAAAGATATTCTCAAACGTCTTTCTATAACTCCGTTTAAAGCGTTTTAAACAATACGATTAAAAATAATAATTTTGGTTTAAACACTGTTTAAAATATGCCAACCTGCCAAGCCTGATATAAATAATAACATGACTCAATAAACAGCACTTTCCTTCATATTATCAACGACTATAAATTCTTGATATCATTCATTTCACATTGCAAAATTTAATCAGAATCTGTCAAGAGGAAAAATGAGATTATAAAACTCGTTTTCTTGGAGAAATTTAATATTTACATTACGATAATATTAGGTTTAGTTTTTCCTCCTAGTTTTACTAGAAACGCAGAATCTAGAAAGATTTTTTAAAACACTTTTTTTGTATTTCTTTTTCAATTAACAAATTATTCATGAATTTTGTGCTAGTACTGTTTTAAAATTCATAGCTACAGGGGCGCGCCTAGCAGGGCGTGCGATACGTGCACCGCACGCGGGCGCGGTGTGTGCATCGCAAAGGGGGTGCTAAATCTTAAAAAAAATTAAACATTTAAATAAAAAAAAACAAATTGTAACAGTGCCTACATCAGCAAACCACCGAATTAAATTCCCGTGAAAAGGGAATTTTCGGACCCCCATGGTATTTTGCTTTATCGTTCTGAAGCCGTGCATTTATTCAGGCACGTATTTAACTTTTAATATATACCTAAATAAAAGGTACGTTATTCAAAAAAATATTGTTTTCGTGCAAGCGTAAATTACATCTTAAGATCAGTGGCGTAGATAAGGAGGGGCCTAAGGGTTAAGTCAGAGGGTCGGACCCCTCCCAGAGCCCAGATTTTGCTTTATTAAATACAAACTAGTTCTGACCATTTCGGTGCAACAGCAAAGCTAAGTGAATATTACAGGTAATAAATAAATTTTTTTTTGTTCATTTTGTCCTCTGGCTGAAGGTAAAGTCACAATAAATAAATCAGAAAAATAGGCAGTTTGGTGCGTAAAATTGTATTTCCAAATTTTTTAAAATTTTGAAATTGAATTATAGCCAAATAAGTCATAAGGCATGAGAGATTTTAATTTTCTTGAACAATAATTAAGCACATAATTTTTTCTCAAAATCAGTGGAAAGGCAATAATATTTATTTTATTAATCACAAAAAGAAATACCCAATCAATAAAATAATAAAAAATAAATCAAATTTGTATTGTAAGTGTAGTCTTTGAATTGTTAAGTTGAGAAAGGGAACATGACAATATTTCATATAACATGAAATCGTTTTTAACTGCACAAAAATGACACGTCCCCTGTGTAAGTAGGTATACAAAATATTAAACTGTAACTAAATACAACCTAGCTATTTATATTCCCATGCTGACGTATTTCTGAGCAATTATACCACAAGTGAACTGAAAAACCTGATTAAAAATTATGAAAATTTGTTGGAATAGCACAGAGAATATTTAATCCATAAATAATTTAATACTAATAATAATAATAAAAATAATAATAATAAAAATAATAATAATAATAATAATAATAAATATTAAACAGATATGCAATAAACAAATCAACAACATGCGAGGATACTTTTTACAACAGAATGACGTTTTAATACAAAAAATAGTTGAAGCGATCGATGCGCTAGCCCTTTGAATCTTAGTAACCATCAACTCTTGATAAACTTACCGACTGTAGCTGACCAACTTCAAGAATGGAAGGTGAAAGCACTCCATGGCAGGTTTCCAAACCAAGTCAATGCGGATTACATTGATAAGAAATTATCTTTTCGCTATCTTAGCCAAGGTTATCTCCATGCTGAAACAGAGATAAACAAGATAAAGTTATAAGGACACATGCATAACTATGAGAAACATATCCTCAAAACTAACATCAATGATCGATGCCGCACCTGCAGTGCTCCGGGAGAAACCATAGAACATCTAACTGGAGGCTGCCCCCAACTTGCAAACAATGCCTACTTGGGAAGGCATAATAGCGTTGCAGTGATCATCCACCAACAGCTGGCCCTGAAATACAAGTTGATTAGTATTCCTACACCGCATTATAAATACATACCTAAATCTATTTTAGAAGATGATGATGGGCTACTATACTGGGATCGACCGATAATTACAGACCACCATGTCCAACACAATCGCCCGGACAGAATATTTATTGACAAACAACGTAAAACCGCCACTATCATTGACGTGGCTGTCCCATTAACGCACAACTTGGCTGAAACAGAAAACACAAAAATCGATAAATACACTGAAATGGCTGTAGAAATAAAGAACCTGTGGAGACTTTAAAATAAGCCCGATAATTGTGTCTGTAGATGGACCAAACGCTTCCACCAATACCTTCAAGAAGCCAAGCTGCCCCAGGGCTTATTTACATTCATGGAGAAAACGGTAATACTGCACACCTGTCGTATTCTGCGTAAAGTACTTACCGTGGAATAAATTGAATTATTTTTCCACAGTATTACACCAGCAACTGCCGCTTAGTTGCTGTGAATTAAAAATAAAAATAATAATAATAATAATAATAAGCTTTATTGAATGCTACCATTGCATGACAAATACACATTTTATTTAAAGGTAAAGAGAAGCTGGCAGGATCCAACCGCAAGGCGAGATTCAGTAGTAGGACATACCTAGTACTGTTCTACCACCTAAACCTAGGCAAAATATAAAAACCAAAAAAATAATAAATTTGTACCTAACCCTAAATTGCGCATTAACACCACAGCCATGCATTGACTCCGACCATTTTTTATCTTATTTGAGACTCCAAAGTGAGAACCAGTTTCATAGCAATATTTAATTATTAATTATGTTAATCGTACTACCTGTTTCTCAATGAATTATTTGAATGTAGTATATTATTTTATGGGAGGACTCAATGTATACCTGTAAAATCAATACAACAGTTAAAATAAAGTAAATTTAGTAATGGCACGTAAGGAGGCGTGTGTGGTAAACAAAATAATAAAATAACACTGCCATCAAGTGCCATCTGCTACAAAAAAAAATATTTTATACATCCTATCTAGCAATTCGTTGTAAATCACTGCACTGCTTCTGAAACAATGCTGAAAGCAAATTTGTTTTAAATTGTGCAGGGTTGCAGCTTTTGTAAAAGTTGTTTAAACTATTGTACATAGAATATATCAGAAAGGAGAATGATTGTTCAAAACGAGCCTTAGTGTGTTGTGGGGGCAAAATTAAATCTCTAAATCTCGTAGAGATGTTATGTACATCCGTTCTAAACTTACGGAGGTTTCTTGCAGGCCAAAATTTGATAAAATAAACATTGACACAGTAATATGCGACGATTTTTCATCGTCAACCAACCAACATCTGCCAGTTTATGCAATATATGGCCATATTTTCTTATACTATAAATAAACCTCAGACAGGAGTTTTGCATTTTTTGTTTCCGTTCAGTACTTACAGTGTCTATTGCGGCATGATAGACCGGAACACAATAATTAAATTGTGATAGTACGAAGCTTCACAAACTCTTTTTTTAAATTTGATGATTTAGGTATGACCAATGAGGATAAAGCCTCTTGAGATATTGAACCCTGACTAATATATTTAGATATTTGATCTCTGTATCTAAAGGTATTGTCTAGCACTAACCCAAAGCTTTTTGCTTTATCAACAATAGGAATTTGAACGTTATTAATACGTACATTTATAGTGTTTAGTAAGTGTTTCCAAAGATTTTTATTCTCTAGTAACAATAAAGCTGATTTGTCGGGGTTAATTTTAAGTGAATGCTGAACAGAAGCATCATAGATATTTCAAAGATCGGAATTTATTTCCATTAATGCTTTTTCCCAATTGGAAGCTTTGAATGAATGGTATAATTGCGTGTCATCTGCGTAAATGTGAATTTCACAAAACTTAACTTGTTTGAGGAAGACTGATGTATAAATTGTAAATAGCAATGGACTCAAGATAGATCCCTGTGGGACGCCTTGCGACAGCGGCAAAGGACCTGAAGTTGTATTGTCTAGTTTTACAGCTTGTGTTCGATTAGTTAAATAGCTACTTATTAACGACAGAGCATTAGAACTAATTCCAATAAATTTTAAAATTGATATCAAAGTCTCGTGGTTTACTATGTCAAAAGCCTTACTGTAGTCAAGCAAGACGAGCACAGTAATGTCACCGCGTTCAGATGCGGTTAAGATACCGTCTGTGACTTCTAATAGAGCAGTGGTACAGCTGTAACCTGATCTGAATCCTGATTGAACTGCTGGTACAAAGTTATGTTTATCAACATAGTCAGTTAATTGATTGTTTATAATCTTGTCAAATATTTTAGATAGCGTTGGAAGCAAGCTGATCGGCCATAAGTCTTTCATTTCAGATGGTTGTTTATTTTTGGAAAAAGGTTTCACGATGGCGTGCTTCCAACACTGAGGAAATACTCTTTCCACGATACATGAATTAATTATGTGAGTAATATGTGGAACAATAAAAAGACAACACATTTTAATCATTTGAATATTAATATTATCGATACCTGTGGCACTGGACTTAATGCCATTTATGATGCCATTTTCGCCAATATTTAAATTTGATTTAACTGTTTTATCCCTCAGGGGTTCTAGAGCATCCCCGCAGTCGGCACCTATGCATTACGCCACTGAACTATACTTAAAGCAGATTTGGGAAGGTTATAGGCGAGAAAACCGCGCCGGTGAATATGTGGTGCGTGATGCTCCGATGCTATCGTAATGAAATAGTGAATTCCACACCAGCTCCACTAATACTGGACGTGTATACTGTACAGCACACTCATCTCGAACCGATGTACTAAGCAGAAGGAATGGTAAATAATTATTAGTCCCAACGTTGATGTTACCGACAAATAATATGCCGGCCGCTTATAAAAATAAACAAAGCACTGGAAATACAAGATCGTTTTCGTATTGACAATTTTCTTGTAGTAGGCTACACAAATAAACAATTTTGTTTTAGGGGGTCTCAACTGAAAAAAATAAACACAATTTCGGTTCTGTAACATATCTGTGTATAACACTGATTAAAATTAAATGTTACAATCTGCTGTCCTGACTGCGTAATATGTTTTTCAATTCTAGCTTTATGCCCTAACTTGTTTTATACATGAAAAAACAAAATTTTTCTAGGGCAGTTTTTTCTGAAAATCAAAATAAGATATCGATCACTTGATTGTGAGTGTTGAAAAAAGAATTTAGGCAAATATTTACTTTTTAAGGGAAGCTCTGTACTAAGCACAAAATGTGTAAAGTAAATTTTACATTAGAATACAATAGCTTTGTCAAAACAAAACAAGATTGGGTGTTTATTTAGTTTAGTGTACTACGTACATCGCATCGTTTACTGTCACAAAACTAACCTAACAAGTAGTGAGTGAGTGAAATAAAATAATGCTAGACCGAACACTACAACATTGGCGTAAATATCAGCAATCTAAAAGAACAGTTAAGCTTGCAAAGATGGATGAAATTAAAACATTCCCATGTTTAGTGTTAACTGAAAATAATTATTATGCTAAGGCATATCTCAAAATAATAGAGAATACTACCGAAAGATATATTCATATTGTAAGTAGAAAACGACGGATGGGTTTAGTACCAACATCTTTTTTAAAATACCGTTGGCCTCTCTTAGAGGTTATGATAGAGAAAATTCAAAGATCATATTAATCGTGGAAGAGGAAGTGGAACAGGAAGATGCAGAGGAAGTCGAAATAGAACCAATAGTGCTACAATTTATAAATGCTGATATTTTGGATGCCGCCTTCGCGGCAATTGCAGAATTCGGAAGAGAAAGATTTACCTAGCAAGTCCAAATAACCAAAGAAAAATTGACTCCCGGTGAGAGAGGAGAGACGATAAGCGTTATGACATGTTGCAATGCTGAAGGCGTTGTCCTTCCTCCGTATTGTATATTTAAAGGAAAAAACAAGAAGGATGAGCTATTAGACGGTATGCCACCTGGATCCATGATAAGAATGTCACAAAAATCAACTTACGTTAAATCGGACATTTTATTTGAATGACTAAAAATTCAGTTTATTCCTAGAAAGATGCCCGGAAAGGTTCTATTAATTCTCGACGGTCACACTTCTCATACAACAAATTTGGAGATGCTGGAATTTGCTGAACAAAATGATATTCTATTATTTTGCTTACCTCCACATACTACGGCTTACCTCCAGCCGTTAGATCGCGCATTTTTTAAATCACTCAAGACGTACTATTACCAAGCATGTCGTCGTTTTGTGAAAGCCAATACTAATCGTACGTTGAAGAGATCGCAGTTTGGAAAACTTCTAGGAGAATCGTGGAATAAGCCTGCCACAGTTGAAAATGCTGTTTCAGCATTTCGTGCAACCGGAATTGTTCCATTCAACCCTACGGCTATTCCGGATTACGCATTCATCAATAATGACATTCAAGAACCAAATACACCGGAAGCTCAAATATACAACCCCCATCTCAAAGCCAAGAAATACCTATTGAAGAAGAAGAGGCAGCTAATAATGAAGCATCAAAACAATCAGAACAGAGTATAGAAGTGATAGACAAAGAAACACCGGGTAAGCTTCTGGAATTAATTTCTCCCACACCTTCAACAGCAGCATTAAACGTGCGTAGGCGGGGGAAAAATATTGCAACTCTTCTTACATCAGAAGAGAATTTAACCAAAAGAAGAGAACTTGACAAAAAAAAGAGCTTAGGGCAAAAAAGAAGAAAGTTCCAGTAAATACTGAGCAAATTAATAAAAAATTAAGAAAGAAATCTACTCCAAAACGTTGGCGATCTTCTTCTTCCACCACGACTTCTGAGGAAATTGTTTTGAATGACTCATCAAATGATGACGACACTGAAGTAATTGAGGGTTACGAAAATGAATGTACGGGGTGCAAGGAAGACTACAGGATGACAAAAAAAGCTGATGATTGGTTAAAGTGTATAATATGTGGCCGCTGGCTACACGAGGGATGCACAACCTTTGAAAATGTGTGCCAACAGTGCGGAAAAGAAGAATAATTAAAACATTAACTTTTTGTTTAGGTTCGTCTCTTCTCCCTACGTATACCATCTCACCTACACTGTGGAGGAGAGATGAACTTTTGCAGATCGCACTACATGTTTTTTTTTCAAAAATAGAAAGATTTTTTTAAAGTTTTTTAATAATAATAAGTATACTTAAGTTGTGTTAAGTTGAGAAATATATTTTGTATCCCATAAATTCTTGAATAAAAAAAAATTACACTAAATTTTCCAAAATGTGGTCCATCTCTCCCCCACTTACCCTAAAATCTGCACCTTAAACGAATGAACAAATTGATCTCTTAAATTCACCCTTATTAGACGTTTTGGAATGAAAAATCAAGTCATCTGGACGCAGATATAGAAAACCAAGATCAAGTTATGAAGATTTATTGTTCCTACAGCAACACCAACTGTTTACTTTTAATCTTGCTTTTGAAAATGACGTGTAAACACGTTGAAATACGTATAAAGCTAAAATACAAAACCTGTTGAAGTTAAGAATTATTTTATTTACAATAAAAGACCATTATTTTGCACTGTTTTTTGTTTCTGCTACCAAATAAAACCAAAACATCATATGTGACGGTCTTTGCAAAATTGAAACGACATTGTTTAGATTTGAAACCCACCTGCGTAGTTGCTGATTTTAAAACTGCAGATTCTCTTTAGGTCAAGCAGGGTGTGTTTGTTTTTTTCCAGGAAATGAAATTTAATTAAAAAAAATATATTATTTTCAGGTTTCGCGGTTTCGCAAAATTTAGGAACTAGGTATTAGCGAAGAATACAAAGACAAAGAACTGGAAATTGGAAAGTGGTGTAGGTACATGTTTGGATTGCCGTTATTAAGCGCTGAAGAAGTAAGAGAAAGTTTTGTTTTTGAATTTGTTCCTGTTCAGCCGGTTGATGTTAGGGTTTCAAAATTTTCGGATTATCTTGTTGATAATTATATACGTAAAAATTGTCAGTTTCCCGCAGCCACATCAAATACAGTGAGAACAATAAATGCGTGTGGGACATTCTATGCTCACTTTAATGAAAATTTCTATAACACACATCCTTTTTATATGCATTTTTAGAGAAAAAAAAGTCAAATTAATTCATATATTCAAAGTATTAAAAAAAAACGCAGAATTCACAATGCGATTGTAAAAAAAAGCAAACACTTTTTAGACCAAATATTAATTGATTATGGAGGTAATAAAATCATCCAAATGGATTACGTAAAGTTGTTTCATAACAATGTAAAAAAATAAGAAATAGATTTAATTGTGTTCAAATACAAACTGTATCATTATCAATGTCAAAAATATGAAATAAATTTTATTTATTTTTAAAGTCTTGTAATTTTGTTTTACAAATACATAGTGGTTTTGGACGTGTTCTTAAGATACTTTTTAATGAGATAAGTATGCAACGTTTTGGTCGAGTTCGGCCATGTAGCAATTGTCTCACCACCACTGGAAAATGAACAATTTCCAGCGATTGCTTATTTTAATCGTAAAGGTTACTACAGCCTTTGGTTATATAGGGTGTAGTCAATGCTACAGCTTGAATCTTCAGAATGTAAGTGGTATAGACACTACTTAATATTCACTAACGGTCCATGATATATTTTACCATTACATTTACATTTGTAGATATGCGATTCCAATTTAAAAATATTCTCCATGAATTCTCGTTTCCTTGGCTCTATACATGATTCTGCAATTCGGATGTTTTCAAACATTAGAAATTGACTATGCAAGCGTGACGTAGCTGTCGCCATTTTTGTTGCGGTAGGTCAAGCTGTACTTTCCAAACAAAGTTATAATCCCATATAAAACACACTAGCAAGATTTTAAAATATAGTGAAAACGTGTTTTAAATTGATTTTATTGATCATCCCTAAACAGGTATGTAGTGTCATGTCTTGTGTTATTTATTAATGTTAAAAAAGAGTATGTTGACAAGAAGTTGCAAGAAAATATAATAGAGCAGTCTGTACTTTTCACGTTTGAGCAAATTCAAGGGAACGACTCAAAAGTAGTAAGAAAGATCAGCTGCTCATGACCTTAATAAAGCCGAAATTAAACTTATTTCAAGGTGATATTGGAGTAAGATTTAATGTAAGCCACACTACAGTGTCAAATATTACACTGACGTGGTAACATTTATTGCACGAAACGATATTTTAGCAGCTAATGGCAGAAATACCAAGCAGAGAAAAAAAATGTTGTTTGCCATCTTCTTTTAGCAGTTTTACAAACTGTAGGATCATCTTAGATTGTACAGAAATATCTACAGTGGTGCCTAAAAGCATGGAATCACAGAGAGCAACTTACAGTTCATATAAACATAGGAATACCCTTAAAGGTTTGGTTGGAGTTGCTCCAAATGGAGTAGTTACATATTTAAGTGACATATCCCGGCAGTACCTCAGATAAAAAAGTTGTTGAACATTGTGGCATATTAACAAAACTAGAAGTGGGTGACTTAGTACTTGCTGATAAACGTTTTTTAATTGACGATTTATTGCCACATGGTGTCTCATTAAACATACCGCCCTTTTTAACAACAGCCCAATTTATTCCCCAGCAAGTTCTTCGAACAAGATCGATAGCCAAAGCACGGATACATGTGGAACGAGCAATTAGAGGAATTGAGGGGCTTAGCATCTTGCGAAACATGCCCTCATTTTTTATTCTTCGGTCCTCGTGCATATTCCAGGTTTGTGGAGCTTTAACTAATCTGCAATATCCTCTAATAAAAGAAATGGAGCAACTGTTTTCTGAGTAATTTGTTCGATAAGATACATACCCCAAGGTACTATAAATAGATATAAGTAATTAATTATAGCTACATAAAATACTTTACTACTTTAACAATATTTATTTATTTTAACCTTATATTTTTCTCCGGTTCCTCAAGCGGCTACCGCTTCACCAATTTGGACCATTTTTTTTCAATGAAAGGTCTCTATCCTCAGATGGAACATAAAACATTTTTATATTTTCGTTCTACGACGATTTTTCAATAATAATTATTTTAATTTATATATGAATGACAGAAGACGCCATTGACACCATTAGCGCCACCGAGGTAAGTTGCAACAACACGTTCGTTACTGACCCGTCGGTAAATGTTCGTTACGGAAACATAAGGTTGTAAGCTACTGCAAATTATTTTGCAGGGGGACCCGCTAGTATTTATTTATTTTAACTTTATACCTATTTCGACCTGTTTATTACATGTCGTTGTGGAAAGTAAGATTAAAAAGTAAACCATTGGTGTTGCTATAGGAACCATAGAACTGGATGACTTGATCGTGGTTATCTATGTCTGCAGATGACTTGATTTCTTATTCCAAAATGTCCAACAGAGGAGAATTAAAGACATGAATTTGCTCATTTATTAACGGTACAAATTTTAATTTAATTTAATTTTTGCTCTCTTATACTTTCAATTATTTTAGTCTATACTTCCAAATCAAATTGCATGCATAATCTCTTTTAGTTGAAGAAAACTCTTCGGCCGGATATTTCGTATTATCCGGCCAAACCGAATATTCGGTGAAATGGCCGGATAACGGATAAAAACCAAATATCCGTTGCATCCCTAACAGTTGGTGAACTGAACTACGTTATAATTGTAAAATTTACACCATTGCAAATACGGTAATTATTAATATTTTGTATGGGAAAGTCCACTCGAAGTAAACAGTTATTTCGCTTCAACCAAATATTTTCCGAGTTACCTCCATACATAGCTACGGTGTGCCCAGAATAACTTGCACAACATCATGGGGATCTCAGCAACTAAAAGAGATACGAAGACGGTTAAATTAGATGAATGTTGTCTAATTATGGTAGTAGAATGTAGGTGAATGTGTTTTTCCCAAAATACCCATGGCTTACTAGATACAAGCAAAAAGCTGAAAAAGTGGAATCGCTATCTTTAAAGTAAAATATCTTCGTAGTAAAAATATAAAAGAAAAAACGTAAAAAGGAGAATTTATTGAAGCTGTGGTAAGAAAAGGTATTTTCAAGATGTTTTGTTTGGTTTTCAAGACACAAGACACAAACATGCAATTATTTAAATGAAAACTATATTTTATTTCAACATCATAGGTTATTTTGTTCTCTTTTCAATACGATCTACAGTTCGATTTACCTAATTTTAAATTCAAACATGATACTGATTAAAAACTTCCCCAACATCAGTAGGTCATGAACAAAGTCAGAAAGTCATTTTTAAGAAGAATGCTAATCGATTGTTTTTATCATTTCATCAATTGTCTAGATGTAAAAACAATACAAGTAAATTTACACAATTGTCTTTGTAATCTTGGTATAATTGTTTCTAATAACACAGCTTAAAAATGTTTTCCTAAATAAATATTTTTAAAAATTAATGAAAAACAAAAGTAACAGTTCTTATTTCAAGAGCTACTTTATTTTTTTTCGTTTGATGGCACTGTGATATTAGAAGTGAAATAGGTCTTTAATCAGTATCTTCACTGAATTTAAAATTCAGTGCAATAAACCGTATAATTGTTGAAAAGAGAATGAAATAAGCTTTTTAAATGTGTTAAAATAAAATTAGTTTTCTATTTAATAAATGCATGTTTGTGTTATATCTCGGAAACGAAACAAAACACAATCGTGAAAATATGTTTTCCTAATACAGCTTCAGTGGATCTACAACTTCTTTTTCAGTTTTTTGCTTGTATCTAGTAAGCTATGGGTATTTTGCAAAAAACAAAATCACAATTATTTAGCTTCCCTCATTAGGTGTTTTTCATCTAATTTAACTTCGTCTTCGTATCTTGTATAGTTACGAAGATACCCGTGCTGTGCAAGTATTCTGAACACCCGCATATTATTGCAAAATTCTCATATCAAAGCCTGTAAAAATTTGATTATAGTAAAAAAATTTAAATAACCAAAATAAAAGTTAAAAAGAATATATTTTTAATAATTTTTATTATAGTATATGTACATTAGGGTGGTCCTTATTTATGAAAGTCTGAATTTTTCAAATACGCCCCCCAGTTTTGTTCCTTTATATAAAGAAATAAGCCTGTAAAAATTTCAGCCAAAAAAAATAATATTAACACGTGCCTCTTTTAGCTCAAACATTGAAATAATTTTGATTTTATAATTTTTCCTTTATATTATTTTTTTATAAATCCTTGAAAGTAAAAATAACTATTTAATTGACATTTTGTTATTTTCGAAACAATTATAAATATTTTAATTCATATTTCATCAAAATCGAACGAACATATCAAAACTTATTGTATTTTGAATGTAAAAGTAAGATACGTTTTTTATTCGAAAGATTGTGATATATCGTTTCGAAGCTATGTCCCGGATATCTTTTTCTATAGTCTTGAATAACCTGCATTACAAAAATCAGACGGTTTATTAACATTAATTAGTTGAAAATAAAGATAAATAAATACTAAATATAATAGTATTAATTACTTGTAAAAGGTACTGTTGTTGATCCAATTTTTTGGTAATTATATTATTAAAATCCAAAACTAATTTTATTTCTCGCTTATCAGTATCGCTAGCTACCTTCAGAGATTTTATTATTTTAAGATCTTAAAGCTACTTTTCTGTATGTTTCAATTCTTCCGGATGACAATGAAGAAAGTCTGTTTCTATTTTAAAACGGTGAAAAAATTTATTACATTGGCAGATATAAAATTTTCTAATTTTCTCAAAACAAATGTATTTAAATCTTCAGGTTTCATTAATAACCTTTTTTCGAGTTCTTCGTTTTTAATATCTTCTTTATCATGTTGCTAATTAATCTTTGCGGCCATATGAATTTTAGTTTCCAGTAGCAGGCTTTCATCAAAAAAATGCAAATGCAGCTGTTTCTGTATTTAGGTACCACAAATGATTTGTAAGCTTATTGGCAGTAACAGTTGCAGGATTTTTCAGATTTTGTTTTTAAATCCGCAACGTAGATAAAAAAGTAAAATAAAAAACAAAGAAAAATGTATTTCTTATACTTATAATATTAATTAATTAATTGCGATGACGTCTCTTCACTATGTTTTTGTCTTCGTTGTATTTCTTTGTCTTCCCTCTTCATTTTTCGCTCTTCAATTCCTTCTAAAATTTTGTCCATGACGAGCATTCAGCTTGGTCGTCTTTTTTCTCTGTTACAGTAAGAATTCCCCGTCTTTATTTATTGTAATCACATTTAGAGCGTTTTCATGTGCACTATCGAAAAAATTGTCCAACCCATAAAAAAATTTTTCTCGTTCGTTCACTGTTGTTCTGCTGTATTTTTACGATTTTTTCCTAACTTTCTCCAGTCGTTGTATAATTTTTCTAATAAACAAAAAATGTAAAATTTTGATTTTTTCGATTTTTAAGCTCGAAGAGGCACGTGCTAATATTATTTTTTGGAGCTGAAATTTTTACAGGTTTATTTTCTCATATAAAGGAACAAAACTCGGGGGCGTATGTAGAACCCATTAAAAAAAAATTTTTTTCATATATAAATAAGGACCACCCTAATGTACATACATTAGGATGGTCGTTATTTATGAAAGTCTGAATTTTTTCAAATACGCCTCTCAGTTTTGTTCCATTATGTGAAGAAATAAACCTGTCAAAATTTCAGCCAAAAAAATAATATTAACTCAAATAGCTCAAATATTGAAATAATTTTGATATTACAATTTTTCGTTTATTTTAATTTTTTCTGAATTCTTGAAAGTATAAATAACTATTTAATTGAAATTTTGTTATTTTCGAAACAATTATAAATATTTTAATTCATATTTCATGGAAATCGAACGAACATATCAAAACTTATTGTATTTTGAATGTAAAAGCACATTATCGATGTGACATAGGTACAATTTGTAGATAATGGAGAAAATGCACATCCGGATGCAATTCATTTTAAATAAAAATGACAGTCATAGGGTATTCAAAGTTAAGCACTGTCCGCTCTGGTCCACACTCGGATGGGTCACCAATATCTGCAACCAATCGTGCTTCGGAGGGCATGTTAAGCTGTCGGTCCTGGTTGTCATACTAACATCTTTGGCAATCGTAAACCACTTAATGGAACTTCTTTCCCTTTCGACGGGTAAGGTCAGCCTCCTGTCCGGCATACTTGCAAAGAGGGCTCACAGAACTCGCACTAGTTGCAGGTATTAAACAGGTCATTGGCCTATAACAAGAGGAAGAAGAAGACTCTTCATTGCTTTAAATTTTAAGTATAATTAAATTTACTACTTAATGCAAGTAAGGAAAATTACAAACTTACAAATAAACTACGACCAGAGGCGAAATGTCCCAATCCAAATTTAAACTCGTTTTAAATTTCATCAGTAATAAAATTAATCTTCAGGTACCTATATGCAAAGTAGGAAAGACCCTTCGCTTCAATATTGAATTTATTTTTGCATAAACTTTCGAAAAATTAGTACTTACAACATGCCTTCCATGCTATTTATTAGCAAAATAAACATTAATTAATAGAAACTTATAATTATTTGCTTTTTATTAAAAATATATTTTATACAATACAAAAGAACAAAATAATGCCTATAATACTACATTCTGCCTACAAAAAAGATAACAAATGTTCCAGGTTGGTATTGTATGTATTGAAAAACTGTTAATATTAAAAAATATATTTCATTAAGCTAAGCTAATTTACGCAAATATTAAAACTTTGAATAAAAGCAGTGACTGAGCACTTTTATAAGCCATTTGTATAATACTAAAAGCAACTGCATAATAAAAAAAGCTATACATATATCTGCAAGCAATGGTAATTCTAATTGTAATATGACAATCTAGCAGCATTATTTTAAATGCGTAAAAAAGGTTACTTTAAGCCCATAACTTTTGAAAATTTTGAAGATAAAGATTCTCCCAACTCCATTAATCTGCTCTTATTTTTTTTGCTGTGATGGTTAAAGTTAACTTCACGTTCAATATAGTTTTCATTGCTTTTTGCACGGTTTTGTTTATCAAAAAGTTCCTTAATTTTAGGGCCGCAGTGTGGAAGAGAGTACAAGTGTTGAATGGCCGCCATAACATCTTGCGCTGTGACATAAGAGGTAGTTGATATATTTCCTTGTTTAGCAAGTTCCAATGCCCTGTCAAGTGCCTTCTTCTCTTCATTATATTGTCGCAACATATTTTGAAAGTTCTCAATATTCTTTTTATCGCTTGCTGTTCCCAAAGACTTCTCTCTGTAAAAATGTAATAATTTGTATACAAATATGCAATGCTGCTTTGAAACAAAAATGGAAGTATGGAAAAGAATGCAGAAAAATGATATTAATAAGTTAGAGATTGACACAGTTGAAGTTCATATTACATAAAACAATTGATAACCTCAACAAATTTTTAATTTAACCTTATGTGTATTTCGACTTACTTAGGTACCTACATGCCATTATCAAAGGTAAGATTAAAAGCTAGCATTGCTATAGAAAAAATAGAATTTGATGACTTGATTTTAGTTATCTATGTCCGCAGTTGACTTGATTTCTTAGTCCAAAACTTCCAAGAATGGTGAATTTAAGAGTTCAATTTGTTCGTTCATTAAAAGGTGCAGTTTTTAAATGTTTGTGAATTTCAAATGCCTCCAGTATATCTAATTTACGTTTATTATCAAAAAAATGTAAACACCTTATAGTGTTGTTAGGATGTCATTAAATGATTGTGTTCTAGTAAGTGTTTAGCATAATTGGATTTTTGTGGGCGTTTGTATTTGTAAAAACGTACATGTTCTTTGTATCTAATATCAAAGCTTCTAATTGTCTGGCCTATATAAATCAAACTATAGTTTAAAAATTTTTTACATTTATTTGTTTTGTTTACAATTTTAGTAGTTCTTTACGATTTTCGCCCAAATATGGAATCAAAGCGTATTTAAAAATCTGTTAGAGATACTAATTGTTTTACGTACGATATATTAAAAAAAACAACACTTTTACTAACCAACCAAAGAATGTGTTCAATCCAAATATGCAAAAT
The DNA here is from genome assembly GCA_958336395.1 of Ctenicera cuprea. NCBI lineage: Eukaryota > Metazoa > Arthropoda > Insecta > Coleoptera > Elateridae > Ctenicera > Ctenicera cuprea. Next base: position 41,197,360 of record OY284489.1, read on the forward strand.
TTGGCAATTTATCACTAGGGGTAATTGACTGTTTGGGTGGGACGTGGAATATATTCGAAAATCAACAAGTTTAAAAAAAACAAATGAAAGTTTGACGGGCAAAATTGATAGGGTAATATTAGATTGCTCGTTTTCAAGATTCTGAAGACTCATATATTGCCAATACTAAGCATCTATTGAATTCGAACATTATGAAAAGTATAGTTTAGTTGCTGAGTAAGGGGCTTAGACATTCTGTGTACGATATCAAGCAAACCACAAAAAAATACATTAGAGCAGGGCTTGACCAGATTGCATTTCGACTTCGCTATATTCAGAAAACAACTACAAAAGTTGATCTGAATAGTAGTTTTCTGAATACACCTAGCCGTGACGCACGTTGGTCGCGGCCTGCTCTATGTACCTATTGTTGTGGATCGCTCTACATGGTGGTTTAGATTGCAATTATACAGCCTAAGTCAGCGTACACGCCTTTTTTTGTCTGTTAATCTGTAACTTTTAGAAACAATTATGCCCGTGAAGTTGTTTTTGAGTGCTTTCTACAACTTGTACATAAATATGGACTTCAATGGGGTGAAGCTAGAATTTATAAATATATGTACATACTAAACTTTTGATCCGACATGAAACATCAAAAACACGATGTTCAACTTGTTTTTTTTCAAATAGAACTATAATGTAATTTTCGATTAATTGGAACGCTCTCCCATGTTCCACATACTTATTGGCAAACAATTTTACATTTTATTTTTTTTAAGGTAAAAAATTTTTTTTCAAAAATACTGGGTTGTTCAAATGTATGGAGAGATGGTTCTGGTGACGTAAAACTTTATTTAAAAAATATATATATACAAAAGCTTCTTATTGCATTTCTCTCTACCTTCCTGCATTCTTAAAATTTTTTTTTATTAATACTGTATGCGCTGTGATGCGATCGTGATTTTTTGAAATAGCACCATACTTGTTTTTTACGTTCATTTGATAGAGAATTTTTATCTCTTTTCAGTGGTATAAAATTTGTATACCATTACACAACAAAATTTTCAACAGAACTGCGAAAAACTTCATATGAATTGAAACAAATGCCTGCCTGCCACAGTTGCAGTGGTGTGTTTTAAAATTGACTTGATGTCTCTAACCATCAAAAACAGTAGAAAGAAGGGGGGAATGTCAGTTCCCATATCCAACCATAAGTAAAATTTCATTTTTTTCCACTTAGATGCACCTTGGTAATAAGATTAGATGTTTGAAGTTTATAATAAACTTGTACTAATAGACTTTGTTGACAGCACTAACATTTTATTCTTTTAATTATTTTAGCTTGTTCAGAGATAACAAATAAATTTCAAAACACACTACTGCGATTGTGATAGGTTTTTATTGTTTGAATTCAGGGCCTGCTAATATGAAGAAGTTTTTTCGCGGTTTTGTTGAACATTTTGTTATGTAAGGGTACAGATTTTATACCATTGAAAAAAGAAAAAAATTCCCTATCGAATGAATGCAAAACATATGTACTTCATTTTTAAAAAATTAAGAAAAACAATTTTTTTAAGTATGCAGAAAGGTAGAGAAAAATGTAATAAAAAACTTTCATCTAAAGTTTGCATAACTTTACGAATTAAAAATATTGATATTAAAATGAATTAGTAATAAAACAATGACATAAATTACATGTTCTTCTCATATTATTACATTTGAGTTGATTCATTTATCTGTTACCCGACACTGCTATTTCGCAAAAACGTACTGTCGTAACGCATTGTTGAACGTAATACAATAATTATGTAAGTCAGTCTATACAGGGTGAGTCATTTAAGTGTCACCCCACTATTATTTCTTAAAGTATTTATAAGTAAAGTATCAGTTTTTTTACTTAATAAAAGTGGTTCGTAATCAACTGCTGCATAACCTAAAATTGTTGCCAATTCTACTGAGTGTTTAATTTTGCGTGTACAGCATATTACTTTGTTATTTTAAATTGAACACTCTGTATTTTATTGCAGTTTTAGATTGTAGATTTAACTTTTGAAATTACTCATTTCTCGAGTAATTCGACTTTTTTAAAAATTTTGACATTTGGAGACTAATATCTATTAATTAATTAATTAATATTCAGGATTATGTTTTTTTTAATGTTTTTATAAACTGTAAACGAAACGAAGTGTGCTATGAAAACAAAACCAAACCTCTTATTTTCTTACCTTTCGAAAGTGTCACCGCCATACTGTTTTTGTAACTATTCAGAATATCTTTTTTTTTCTTAATAGAAGTTGCCTGAAGAGCTACTTTATGCCACATTCCAAAATTTTTTGTACTGTCACGCAACTGAGCAGTGACCTCATCGATAATTTTTTTAAATGGCAATAAATATTTTTTTAGGCAATTAAAGATTTTTTCTCGTTTCAATGACATAAAACTTTCATAATTTTGTAATGTAGTTGTATGGAACTTTTATTTGATTGAAAGGAGAAAAATCTATCTAACGGACTAAGAAAATATTTGTTGTCAATTAAGAAAATTATCGATGACGTCACTGGTTGTTACGTGAAAATACAGAAAATTGGGAATGTTTTAATTAGGCAACAAACCACTTAAATTAAGAAAAATATCGATATTCTCAATAGTTTTGAAAGTAGTACGGGGGGGGGGGGGGGGTTAGCTTATAAGCGTTAGAAAACAATAGTTTTGTTTTTATAGTTAGTACACCTTGTTTTCCTTTGAAATATTTAAAAAATAATCAAAAAACAAACATAACGATTGGAACATTTGGTATACAAAATCCTACATAAATTTGAAAGAATCTAATTCCACATTTGAAGATGTTAAAAAATACTGGGTGTTCCATTTGAAAGTTAAAAATTCTTGACGTTTGAAGTTTTACAAAATGGACATTTAATTACGAACACCCTGTGTAATAATCTGCTGTTTTGAACATACCGCTAAATACATTGTACTGTGTAATATTATGTGCAAAATAGCGAGGGGTGAACAGTTCTGGTATTTAAAATATGAATTAATTAATTAGTCAGAAAATCTAAAAATTTTCGGAAAAAGTTAAATAACTCGAAAACAACTAATTTTAAGGTAGAAGTACCTTTACACTTTTAATTCAAAAATTAAATTTAAAATCTAAAAATGCAATAATATCCTGAATGTTCCATTTAAAATAACCAAGTAATTTCAGGTTATGCAGCAGTTAACTGTAAACAACTTTTATTAAGAAAAACAATGATATTTCAAATAGTTTTAGAAATAATAGTGGGGCGACACTTATATAATTCACAAAAATTACAAACATTTATGTGAACCATATTTTTCAAAATTTCTAGCTTTCTAACTCAATAGCAGCTTGTCACTAATCTAAACAATAATTATTTTAAGGTTCTGTTGCCCTGTCAATTTAGATAGTTAATATTTTTTTTTCAAAACGTGGATCTACTAAAATACCCACTTTCCCTAAAAATCAAATGCCACCACTAGTAAATTAGGAAACTTTGTATATTGAGACTTAGCATATTTGTTTTGAGTTGATAAATAATAGTATATTATATAGCAAGGGACTGAAGTGCTTCATTTAATCCAGAGTGTGAAAGTTTATTGCCAGAGCATAGCATAGCAGAGCGAGGGCAATAATCACACGAGGGATTGAATGAAGCACCTCAGTCCTGAGGTATATGTATACGCTATTTTGCACTTCCGAATAATTTGAAATCAAAATAGTCAAAAATGCTGTCAACATGACAATCCAGCCTTTTAAAACGTCAAAATAAAAATCCTAGCTTCTGATGGTGACAAAACATACGCAGTGACTTAGCAATTTATATATTTAATCACTTGGGACTTTTGAAAATATTTCATCCCTCCGGCGTTAAAAGTGACACCTTTAGTCCTCGAAAAAAGGTAAGGCGAAAAAACTTAAATTAGTACTTTTACTTCCGGAAGTGCAAAAAAGTTCATTTTTCGCAATATTATGCAAGGTTAAGTATGTTATTTCAGAATGTAAGTTGCTACTATAATTGAATTGTATTTTCCAATAATACCTGGTTACTTACCGATCAATCAAATATTCCAAATAACTTTGATAGGCATCATTATATGCTGTAATTGCATTGTTCTGTAAAAAGTGGGCAAATTTTGCCGTAGACTTGATTATTGTATCCTGTTCCTGTTCATATCCCTTACGTCTCTGTTCAATTTCCTTCAACAATTGTTCAGCAGCTATCTTTGCATTCTCTTTAGTTACTATCTGAGAATTAACATTTTCATCTACTATATTATCCTCATAAGTGTACGACTGATAGTAAATGTGCATATGTTTCAGATAACTGCAATCACAAAGATTACACTGCTGATTTGAATTCATTGCGTGACAATTAGTAAGTTCGGGCGAACCAACTATTTCTTTCGGAACGTTTTTCAAATAACAGGGACTATGACAGACTTGTTTGTAGTGGTATGTTTTGTTTCCATTAACCTGAAATAATATAAAAACTACGTTTAAAAGTTGAATCAGGAGAACAGTACGAAGGTCAATCGCAACCAAATGTTGATTTTGTATTATTTTTATAGTAATGTACTATTTTTTAAATTTGAACACACGGAATCTGATAGAAGATCTTAAGGCAAATGTAACGCTCTCTAGCTTAAAAGTGACGGACACTATGATATTTGAAAATTTTTTACTTTAAAAACTTTTCACATAACAAGTTATCAGATCGGGATGAAATTTGTTATCGTAATAGCCCTAGGAGAACAAAAAATTACTATTCATGGCAATTTCGGAAACCATCAAAAATTTTCATAATTTTTGAAAATATTTTTTCCAAAACTAGCCAGACGATTTTGTTTAAACTTTGTAGGCTCGTAAAATTAAGGTTGGGCTATAATTAGATTGGTGTCCCAATGTACTAATTTCACTGGGTCACCTTCTATAAATTCTAAAAATTTTAAAATTAAGTTTAAAATTAACACCTTTTTATTAAGTAAACAGGGGACCTTACAATACTACTGTTTAAGCTAAATTATTGATCAATGATGATAGAATAATATTCTAAGCTTAGTTTTTTAAGCAAGGATGTTTAACAGGGCAAATCTCTCTCTTCCTCTCCCCTTCCGTAATTTGCGGTTCCTCAGTGAAATAGATTTGTTGGTTTTAGCTATAAACTAAAAAGTGAAATATCTGCTAAAAGGAACTTTGAACTTTAAAAACTAGACATTACGGAATTATTTAAAGATGATAAATGATAAACTATATCCCCTTCTAAAATTCTATTGGGAATACCTAATGTTATTACATAAATAAAAGATAGAGAATAGGCACATATCTACTAATTAATGTTATAATTAGTATTATCTAATTCATCATATTTAAGTTGAATTCATGTATAAAATTTTTACACAGCCTTCAGTACCTGATAAACTTCACAACATCTCAATTCTGTGCAGACTGTTCTGGGCATATCTAATTCTTCTACCCGAATATTAGTAACAGGAACGTAAAGATTCTCTTTCAACTTCTCCATATCATCAGCATGTAAATCCAACAGTTCCTTCTGACGCTGGAGTTGTAGGATGTTAATTTGAATAAGGTTAGCTATGTCAGCTAATGGCCGAGACAACTGTACAATGAGCCGACGTGCTTCATTAATCGATAAAGTATCTTGTACTTTATGAGGCTTTAACTCAACTATGTACGTCAGCAACCTGCAAATTAATTCCATATTAATATCTATGTAACAATAAAATGGTACTGTATAAAATTGTGTTTGCCAGTTAGTTAGTAGTTAGTTTTTACAGACGACAGTTTGAAATCATAGCTGCTTTTTAATACAATCTTGTAGGTCTAGCAGGTATACGCGGTGTTATGGTTAAAACAGTTATATTTTTACAGAGTAGAAAGTTCTTCTTTAAGTCAATGTTGTTGGTCTAGGCGGTTTACGCGAGTTTATAGTTTGATCAGTTATATTTTTACAGAAGACAATGTGAAAAGCATGTTGTTGGTTTAGACGGCCTACGCGGGGTTATGGTGAAGGAGTTATACTATTACAGAAGACAATGCGAAAACGCAGTTGTTTTTTAAAACAATGTTGTTGGTTAAGACGGTCTACGCGAGGTTATGGTTAAGAATTTATATATTTACAGTGGACAATGCGAAAACGCGTTGTTTTTTAAAACAATATTGTTGCTTTAGACGGTCTACGCGGGGTTGTGATCAAGAAGTTTTATTTTTACAGAAAACAATCTTCGAAAAACGAGAAACTTTAAAATACGTGGTTTACTGTAAAATTATTTAAATTAATGATTAAAAAAATAACGTTTATTTACAACAACGTAATTTAAAGCAAATTTAAGCCATGCAAGCCCTGAATTAAAGTAACAAAATAATGGTGGGTAGCTTGTTTTGAATTTAAAATCTTATTTTGCTGTCGTAGTCCGTCAGCTCAGTATATAAGATGGGGGATGGAGTCAGCCGGACACGTCATAGACATTTGTGACGTCACAATTTTATTACGTTTATCCTGTAATGTTTATGTATTACACTGTATCATAATCGTAAAATAAATAATAGTTCATGTCTTATTCCCCCTAAACATTCAAATGAGATGAGCTAAAAAGGCAAAAATATAAACGCAATAAATTCGTAAATGTCTGTGAGTTGCATTGGCTGATTCAGGGCTAAATCATCATTTAAATTAAATTAGAATTAAATCAACAGAAAGTTCTCCTAAACCATACAAAATACAATTAAATTGAAAATAATGGATTTTATTTAGAAAACTCATAAAAATCAAATTGAATAAAAACCGAATATTTTTAAATACATCGTTTTTTTCATACCTTGATTCAAATTAACATGTCAGTGCTGCATTTTAAACTTTAAAGGGCGACTTATACTGACCCCATCCTCGTTTTTTTTATAACTAAACGCGCCGCCAATAATTTTTCTAGGAGGGCTGACTTTTATTTTGTATGTGCTGATAAACGCACGCCTTAAACTATTATTTAACTTTAATTTGCCATTGCTTGCAGTTTTACTGTAAAGATACATTGCTGAAGTTGAGTCATTTACACAGGGTGCACTTATTAGTCGGGTGAGATCAGATTAAACTTAAGATACGTAGGTAACTCAGTGTGGGACAAGACACGACTTGTATAATGGTATTTCATTCAGCTACCAATGAAGTAATGACGTAACGCTATGAAAAGTTCAAGAAAATAAGACGCTCGCTGCGCTAACTAGAGGGCAAATCCACAACCTAGTGGTTAAAGATATAACAATTAGTCAGATGTCTAGTGTCTAGAATGTATATAGTCCTTGCTAAAAGTTACGATGCGTAGTAATGCGAATTATTACAAAGTGAATAGTGTTCCTAGTAGTCGCCGAGTAAAAGCAACGCAATTACTTTTTTAATTTTCAGCAATTGTAACTGAAACGCGTTACAATTATTTACTAACTTAGCAACTAAACTTGTCGAGTTACTTTTTATGCCGAAAATATAAATATTTTAATATTTTCCAGTCTTGTGCAATTTTAAAGAAATTAGAAATGTTCTAAGTATCTTCCTTTAAAAAAAGAATTCCAATAGTAAATAAAGATTTCTTATTCCTCCTCTGTTGTCAAATTTTACCTAATTATATTATAGTACGGAGTTTACCATTTTACTTTTAATTTGGCACCTGTATACAGCCGACAAAAGATACAGGTTTTAATATATTTCTGCTATTTGAGAAGATATAGGTAAAAAAGTTACTAATAAAAGTTGTGCGAACCGACACGTACTAGAAACTGACATATGAAAATCTTATACAGAGTGCTCCATAAAAATATTCATAAGATAATACTTTTCTTAAATGGTATGCTCCATATTTTTCTTTATTTTAATTGTAAGACCATTTAATTCCCAACAAAAAATCTAATTAACTTTTTTCTTGGGAATGCTATAGTTTTCGAGAAACAAAATAATTTCATAGATATTGTCATACAGCTCGCGCGCTTAATAAGGGAATCGTGGCGCGCGATAGAAAACAAATGAAGTTGGCAGGTGTGTTATTCAGTTGTATTACATAAATGTCTGGTTTTTACTTTATTCGTGCGCAACTTAGTTTTATATCGTTTTGTTTAGTTAAATATTATTTAACTATGCTTTTGTTATTAACTTTTCGAAACTGTTTTAGGTTTTATTCAAATTAATTATTCATTGTCTCGTTCATAATTTGTCAACATCATTGGTTTTCCATCGCCACGATTCCCTTATTTGCGTGTGGACCGTGAGCGTGCGAGCTGTATGACTATCATCTATGATATTATTTTTCCTCTCGAAAACTATGGCATTTACAAAAAAAAAAAATTTAGATTTTTTGTTAAGAATTAAACGATCTTACCAGTAAGATACAAAAATTGGGGCGTTCCATTTAAGAAAAGTACCAATTTTTTAGCTCATAATTAAATAATGTATCATTCAAAATGGCGGCTGGGCGCCATTTTGAATTTTTTTTAAATAGAAAGGGGGGTCGAGTGGCACCTCATTTGAAAGGTCTTTTAGTTCTGCGTCTGATCCTAGAGTTTCAAACAAAAATATTTAGCCATAACAAAATGACAAACGTTTGAAGTAAAGAAGTCTATTAAAAAAAACTAAGAATTAAAGCAAAAACAAATGAAACTTCTGTAATGCGTTTTTTTTACAGAAATGTCACTCCAGAAACTTATGAAAATGTAAGGCAGGAATGTCGTAACCGACATTTTATGTGCCAAGAAGTGAATGGTGAACATTTCGAACACTTAATTTCATTTGTTTTTGCTTTAATTCTTAGTTTTTTTTTAATAGACTTCTTTACTTCAAACGTTTGCCATTTTGTTATGGATAAATATTTTTCTTTGAAACTCTAGGATCAGACGTAGAACTAAAAGACCTTTCAAATGAGGTGTCACTCGACCCCCCTTTCTATAAAAAAAAATTTCAAAATGGCGCCCAGCCGCCATTTTGTATGATACATTATTTAACTATGAGCTAAAAAATAGTATTTAATTTCCCATTAAAGCACACCAAATTTTGTAGTAAAATATTAAGTCGTTCAAAAGTTAGTTAGGGGGGGGGGTTACTTTATGGACACAGTGTATATCTAATTTACGTTTATCACCACAAAAGTGTAAACATTTTATAGTGTTATTAGATGTCATTGACTGATTGTGTTCTAGTAAGTGTTTAGCATAATTGGATTTATGTGGGTGTTTGTATTTGTAACAACGTACCTGTTCTTAATATCAAAATTTCTAATTGTGTGGCCAATACAAAACCGAATTACAATGCGAACAATTTAATTTGTAAATAAACGACGAAGAGAATATTTATAATATCAAATATGCATATCATATTAATAAGTACTGTATCTTCAGAAATCACCGACATTTTTTAAAGCTGTTGAAAAGTAGTTTAGATGTATGAAAATAAACCGATTAACAATAATTAAGTAAATATGCTCTCGAAGGAAGCTAAATCAAAATTAAACTTATTATATTCTACCTCCAACATTGTTCGGAAGATATCTTCCAACTTGATGCAAAATCTTCTTTTTCCCGTTCGTTAAACTTAATTCCATGCATTAGGGCTACCAGAAAACGGAATGCTTCATTATCAATGCAATAAATATTTTGCTTATCTAGAGGAATTTTTACATATGGTGGTTTGTTTTGGGTTCCTTCTAAAATTTTTCGAAGCGGTGGTAAAGTATCACCTGGACGATAAAATGTACTTCTGGAATTTGTAAAGAGGAATATTATATTCTGACTAGCACTTTTTTCTAGTCGAGATAACAGTTGTTTAATACAATATTCGAACATAACCGTTATTCTTGCATTATTCGGTTTCAGTAAAATACAAATTGCGTTAAGTTCTTTGAATTCGCCAAGATATACCAGCAATTTTTCAAAATTTATATTGTCTTGTTCAGCGCCACGAGTATCTCCGATTCCAGGTGTGTCAATCAATCGTATACGAGCTTCTTCAAGGGGAAACACATAACTCTTGGCATTCTGAGTTGCAGATGCGCCAACTTCTTGCGATTCATTTTCACTCTGACCTATTTCAATTGTCCGTTCTTCGTAATCTTCATCAGTAACGGTGAATTTAGATGGGATTAAACTAATAAGCTCATCGCTTGCTGCATCAGATAAATTAAAGTAAGTAAGATAATTAGCAAAGGCATTGATAAAAGTAGATTTTCCAACACCAGTTTCTCCTAATAGTAAGATGTTGATTTCTTTGCGATTTTCTTGTTCACCTACATTCTGAGAAGGGCACACTGGAAGGCTGTTGGTATCCATATCCACCAAATTAACCTGTAAAAAAACGTTAAATATAAAAACTGCAATGATAAAAACAGTACAAAACAATCGAAGACATTAACTTGTCGTGCTAATGAGTGCATTTTAGTTTTGCTCACTCGGGAAATTACAAGTCGGTTCAATTGCAACAAAGTTTCGTAATTTTAAGAGGGTGGCTAAATTATGCGCACAAGCTTCCCCTACTATCCCTAAACTTCCCCCCGACTTAACTTGGAATGCGTCGACTTCCCTTAGACTTGCCCAACTTCATTTGGACGTCCCCGACTTTCCTTGGACTTCCCTCGGATGATTTATTGCAATCCCGATATATACTTGTAATGCACAAGTTCGTATGCAAAATAATATAACTAAACTATAGGTTATGCAAAAACAAATAAAAATATTTGTCGGAAATTTATTGGTGTACCCGTTAGAGAAAGTCTCGGTGCAGTCCAAGGGAAGTCCAGTGAAAGTCCAAGGGCAATTGGGGAAGTCGAAGAGGAAGTCCAAGGGAAGTCGAGGGGAACCGTGTTTCCATTATGTAAATGCGACAATATTTTTATTGCCATTAAAGAAAATTGTCGAGGACGCCATTGCTCAGTAACGTGAGAGTATAGAAAATTTTGGAATTTGTCATAAAGTAACTCATTATGCAACAAATAACTTGAATTAAGAATCAAATTTGATATTCTCAATAGTTTAAGAAATAGCAGGGAGGATGATAGATACTCTGTTCACTTTAACACGTTGAGAAAAATGGGGGACGCTTGTTCAAACAGCATTTTCTAGTGCTAATTTTGAAAAAAAATGTCTTAGGTACAGCATCTGTGCCTCGGGGCCTGTAACTATAAGTTTTTCCAGTTTAGGCCGGAAGGCACAAATGTCGTGCCTGAATATGCAGGTCCTTGCAAGTTTATTCGTGTTGGAGTGCATCACAGGTGGTTTGCACTCAGTGCTCATTGCTAGTTCTCTTTAGTGTGTGTTTGTGAGCAGACAGTGTTGTGTAAATCATGGGTGATTATGAAAAGGAGCAGATGCAGCTGCACAAGTTTTCGGATGATGAATGTGAAAATTTGTTTGGAGAGGATAGTGAAGACGAATACAAATCGGACTATGATTCCAGCAGTGACTATGAAGATAGCGATAGTGGAAGATTCATTAGAAGTCGAACAAAGCCTAAATGAAGGTCTGTGTTATTCAATAATGTTTTTACAATAAATTGCATACCAATTTATTATAATTACAAGCTTTTAGTATTAAAATATATTTTCTATTCTAATTTATTCGGTTTTCCGCCTCTGCAGATTATAATTTACCCGGCACCTCTGATAATCCTCCAGCGGTGGTAGACACTGTACACTCACGGTGTACAGAATATAATAGACTCCGTTGTATCGAAATATTTATGTGATGAAGACGAGAATGAGGTCGAGGATGTGGATATGACATGGAACGATTGTGATGGAAGCTTTCTGCAACAATTCCCTTTCGTTGAACAAAATCCTGGAATAAAGGACTATATTTTTGAAAACTATTACAACAAAACCCCATACGAATTTTATAAACTTCTCATTACGGATGAGATTATTGATCATATTGTAGTGGAAACAAACCGTTATGCGTCGCAGACTATACAGAAAACAAAAAAAAAAAGAATTGCCGTGTGCACCGATGGACAGACACTAGTACCAATGAAATCGAGTTGTTCCTTGGAATTATATTATGGATGGGGCTGTGTCGATTTCCTAAAGTCATAGACTATTGGTCTAAGAGTACGTTGTACAGCAACAACTTAAAAAAGCATATGACAAGAAACCGTTTCGAAATTTTAATTCGGCGAATACACTTCAGCAACAACGAAGATGACAGTATAGCTCCAACGAACAGATTACGGAAACTGTGTCCTATTTTAGACATGATTATCAGCATATTTCAAGATGTGATTCCTGAGGAAGAAGTATGTATTGACGAAACGCTTGTGCCGTTTAGGGGTCGTTTGTCTTTTCGCCAATACATTAAATATAAACGGCACAAGTTCGGTATAAAGTTATTCAAAATTTGTGGATACACTTACGATATTAGCGTGTATTGCGGTAAAGATGCTGATCGTACTGTATCTGTATCAGCAAAGGTGGTTATGAAGCTAATGAACAAGTTACTAGACAAGGGTAGAAATTTATATACCGATAACTGGTATACGAGTGTTTCGTTGGCTCATGATTTGCTAAAGCGCAAAACTCATCTAGTGGGCACAGTGAGGAAAAACAGGAAAAAGAATTGTAAGGAAGTTGAACAAAAACAGTTGGTGGCAGGAGAACTAATAGCCAAAGAAAGTACCACAGGAGTAGTTATGCTGAAATGGAGGGATAAACGAGATGTTTTGACGCTAAGCACTAAACATACTGCAGAAATGAAAAATACAACACGAAGGGGACAAGTCATCCAAAAGCCAAAACTAATTCTAGACTACAACAACTGTAAGGCGTATATAGATTTGTCGGATCAAATCAAAGCGTACAATACTGCGTTACGGCGTGGCATAAAGTGGTACAGGAAGTTGGCTTTCGAAATACTGCTAGGCACTGCAGTAGTCAACGTTCATATTTTGTATAGGAAAGTCACAAACAGAAAGATATCGATTACAAAATTCAAAGAGGAATTAGTAGAACAGATATTGTTAAGTTCAAACATCCAGACGCATGAGGATGTTATAGCACATGAATTGGAAAACACAGGGAAAAGGTTACGCTGTACAGTATGCTACAGCAAAAAAGTGGAAGAATTAGGTACAAAAGAAGCCCAGAACAAAACACCTCGCTCCACATGGAAATGCAGAGGCTGCCAGCATCATTTCTGTATAACTTGTTTCTTTGAGAGACACAGAGTCACAAAGTAATATTACGTTTAGTTTATTGCCTTTATTTACCTTTTTATAATAACCTTAAGTTCAATTTTGTACGCTTCAAATATTATATACCTATCACCGTAATGTTACGTTTAGTTTACTTGTAATCTTTATTTACCTTTTTATAATAAACTTAAGTTTGATTTTGAAAGCTGCAAATATTATATACCCATCACACCCGTCCGTTCTAAATAAAGGGAAATATGTGGAAACGTTATTTTAGATAATACCCTAATATCAGGTTTATTATTATCACTAGAAAACAAAATTAATACGCCTTGTATTAAATAAATAACGAGTTTCCATAACAAGTCCTCTAGAACACAAAAGAAAAACAATTTTCCTGGGGCAAAACGATATTTGGGTCCCCCAGGCCCCTCTATTTCAGTATCCGTATAAATACACAGGATTCCCGGCACTACGGCTGTGCCAGCGGGCTCAAACGCATATGAAGCACCAAGGCACAGACCGTGTTCCTTGTGGACCTACTGAAAATAAATGCATGGCACACCAGGTGTGCCATATGGCGATTAACGTGTTAAAAGACTTTTTGTTTTGTTTTCACAGTATACACCTACTTTAATTGGCGATTTATAAGAAACACGAAAAAACATAGGAATTTTAATATTTGGTATTACCAAACCCTATATCAAATTGAAGGAGAATTTAATTCTACATCTGATGGTGTTAAAAAATACCGGGTGTTCTGTTTGACATACAAGTTATTAAATATTTTAAATTTAACAAAATTGATACCCATGTAATAAATAAGCTGATTTCAACATCCCGCTGAATACTTTATAATGTGTAAAAGTCTCTGCAACGAATACTAAACGCTTTTGGTATCTATAAATTAATTTTGTAATATTAGTCCATAAACGTAAAATTGTTTTTGAAAAAATTAAATAACTCGATAACCATTAAAATTAAGAATACAGACTATGTAAATTATTATATAATACTTTTATAGCTAAAATTACATGTAGGATCTAAAAATGTAATAATATACAGGGTGTTACATTTAAAATAACAGTGGTTAATTGAAACTGAATGTCGGTTTACCACTGATGATGATAGCCTTGCATCAAAGTAAGGTGCTGTACAGGCATAACTAAACACCCAGTAAAAATGAAATAATTTTAGGTTATGCAGCACATACTTTCCAAAAACTGTTAGTAAAAAAAAATTTGATATTCCCAATAGTTTGCCTGTTTACGAAAAAATAGTGGGGCGACACCCTGTATCAATATAATGACTGTGTCACCATAACAACACGACGGGATCTTTTTTAATACTGTTTTTTTAAGTTATTCCAATACATTCGACTTAGACACGAAAACTTTTTTACCGGCTGTCTAGTTTCAAATGGCGGCCGCTATAACTTTTTGAAAATCTCGACGTTAACGCCCATTTATTCAAAAAGTAGGTCTCTGATCGGGATCAGCTACAACTTATTTGGGAGCCCTTCGTGGGTAGTATACGATGAAGTACAACTTCGCAAATTCGAAAACGATCGCAATGGCGCTACTTCAAATTTTGAAAATTTTTAAAACAATGTTTTAAAAACTGCCCCAACGATTTTTTTTACATTCTGAACCGATAGAGCTTGCAGTGAACAACAAATTTGTATTTTACTAATCTTCCAAAATTCTACTCAGACTTCCAGGAATTCTTGAAAAATTTGAAATTGGTTAATTATTTATTCAAAAGCGCAAACGCCGATCGTTATAAACTTTTATCAGTTCCATAGACTATTTGAAGTACGTTATTATTATTAGCAAGAATTTTCAACTATTTTAAAAATTAAGAAAAAAAAACGATACATTTTAATATCAACAACGCGTTTTCCGCGATTTACGTGTTTTTAACCACGCCTATCAATTAGCTCTAGTTAAAAAATATATTTTTCATTGTTTGCTTATTTTTGATAACTCCTCAAATAAAGCTAATATAGCAATTTTTGTCCGACATCAGAAGCAGAATTTGTAGGACGCGGCGGTTACCTTGCTTTCGTGCAGTTTAGTCGCTGCTACTAGGCGTACAGTTACGGTACGGAAACCAATTGCACAGGCTATCGTAAGTTCAAATTCTCGCTCCATTTTTTCTTAGAAATCTAATAGTCGGTGAACTGTACAACGTTATAGTTCTAAAAATTACACATTCGCAACTACGGCAAGTGTTCATATTTAATATGGGAAAGTTCACTCAAACTTCAGTTTATTTATTTCTACACCAACAATTTCATTACGCTCTAACCCCTAACGGAAGCTCATATATATGTTTGAATACTACGTGAAGTACCTAAAATGCGCCATATTCATCGATTAGAAGATTTATTGTGTCCTGGAGAAGTACTAGAATGTTTAGCAATCTGTAAATATTTATTTGCAATATCTGCTTATATCGCAAACGGCGAGCGAAGTGATAAAAGAAATTAGTTACAGATCGAATTACGACTATGGGTCAATCTTAATAACCATGGGCGCGCCAGGTACCAGTCCGAATATGCGGGCCCTTTGTTAGATGTAGATTATCAGAAATTTTAAACTGTAAATGATTTTTTAGTTTTGTTTTATAGAGTATTTTTCAGAGCCTGCTTGATTTAAATCACTTTATTTAAAACAGATATTTAAATTTGGCACACATGGATGGCGCGTAAAATAAACCTTTAATCACTTCATCAGTGGCGGTTTCTCTATAGTGTCAAATGGCCATTGACCTCCCAATGCAATAAGAAAAAATAAATAACTAATTTTTGTATGAGTACATAACATATTACACACTATAATATTAAAAAATAGTTAGATTTTGTATGAGATTTGTATGCAAGAACGATTATTAAAGAACTGCCATGGGATTCGAAAACGTTTGAATGTTTCGCGCGCATTAAACGAATTTCTGCGAGGTCCAGGGCCACTTGGCTGGTTGTCCCCAATTCATCTATACTCCACCGAATAATGCCGCAGGCTGAAAAGGCTTTTACACGAATAAGAGTGAAATAGACAGTTTATTGCGGTAAAATACAGATTACACAAGCTAAGAATGGAGAGAAGTTTCTGCGTATTAGGGACTTTAGGGTCAGTATCTGATTAAATAAGTTGAATAACAGCGCATGCTAATCACGTGTAGTTGGTGAATCTATTCGCCAGTGGGTTTTATGCTGGTGTGAAAAACGTTCTTTGTGTAAATCTTAATTGATCGGGGATTTTTTCTTTGTGTCACAAACGTTCTTGTGTAGTAAATCTTTATTAAGTGCTGTAAAATGTATGTGCAAAACATTTTGGAACTTCAAGCTCAAAGTGGTTTAAATTTTGAAGAACGTTTAAATTTAAAAGAAAACAGCTGCCCAAAACCAACTTTAGGTATTAAACAAATAGCCATGTACAGAAATAAGGAGGTTAACAAGTAGCTACTTTAATCAGTCAATGTACGATTTGTCGGATTGGATTTGTGGATGCGATATAAGAAAGTCCTTCTTCTGTTTTCCGTGTCTATTATTTTGTGAAGACGCATAGTGATGTAAAACCGGTGTGATTGACTTAAAACATTTAAAAAACAATATTTATCGGCAAATCATATAAAAAAAATCTATGAATTTTGCCACACTTGGTAATGTGGATATCAGATTGCAATTAAACAGTCCTTATCGAAAGTCTATTAAAATTTCTCATGAAAGTGTTATGTTTTATGGAAAACGTCAATGTTGTGCCCTTCGTAAAACAAAGCAAATGTAAATGGCTGGTTTTTAAAAGAGACAAAGAAGCTCGAGGACATTGTTTTTATTTAAAAAAAAAATATATTGAAAGACCATTTACGCAGTAGTAAACGAACAAATGCAATTTAAATTTCACGTGTATTGAATATAATTTGGAGCAATGCAATTGTCAATGTCGGACAGTTTTTCTTAAAACAGAACTCGTTCGGGATTGTGAACTCGAAGATGTACTAAGAAAATTAATATCCAAAACAGAAAAAATTCTTTCAGGAGAGGAGAAAGCGGTTGTTCAGTAACTCGTTTTGTAATAATTAAGTATTCAGTTTAAATGTATTAAACATGTGGCATATTTTTTTTTAAATAAATAAATTACTAAAAATTAATTAAAATCTAAAAAATCCCATTTAAACCAAAATCTCCAATATGTTGTGCATCCAATAATTATTATTCGAGATTTTCTCAAATGCCTCTCTATAACTTCGTTTAAAGCGTTTTAAACAATTTGATTCAAAATAATAATTTTGGTTTAAACACTTTGTTTAAAATATGCCAACCTAACCTGGTATGAAATTAGACTTTTTTTTTCTTTAGAAATTTAAAAGAATATTGTATTTCTGTATTAGAGCCCTTTCACACAAGCCACCTTTTGTGGTGCTACTGTAGCGCTACTGTGGCGTTTGCGCGTGTGAACGATTTTGAATTTAGTAGCAGTGAACGCGCCACACAAGGAAGATGTCTAAGAGTGGAGGAAGAAGTGCTTTTAGCACTTTTATTATTACGCCGTAGAAAGAAAAATCGGAAAAACAAAAGTACTGGGTTCATCCATATGTACTTCATCTCAAGCATTTTTGTTATCATTTTTATTAGAATACTCTGGAACACGTGGATTCCAAATTGCTTCTCTATTTTCAACCTCCGTTATAAATAGTTCTGTATCAAACTCCTCCATACTTAGTACATTCTATAAAAATGCGAAATATTTTCAAAGTTTTCAACGTTGTTGCACCAAAACATCTGTTAACTTTGCTAACTCAAGCGCGACTGAAGCCCACGTGTGAAGCTCGTGTGAAGCTGTTAATATGATTACGGGTATTTCCGATTGTGGCGACGCAACTTGTGGCACGATTTTCAGGGAGACCGGCTACTCAATTGCCACAAACGCGCTGCATATTGGTGGCGCGTCTATAGTGTGGAAACTATCATTTAAATGCATTACTCTCCAAAAGTAGCGCCACCGTAGCGCTACAGTAGCGCCACGAAAAGTGGCTCGTGTGAAAGGGCTCTTAATCTACAGATTTCAACAATTTTTAAATTTGATTTAACCGTCGTATCCCTCAGGGGTCCCATCCTCGCAGTCGGCGGCGGCTAGGCTATGCATTACGCCACGGAGGAACTATGTTTTAAGCAGATTTTGGAAGGCTATAGGCGAGAAAACCGCGCCACTAATACTGGACGCAGTGGCGTCGCGAGACTTTCTTGTTCGGGTGGGCCAGTATTGGGCATGGTGTTCTGGGGGTGGGCCGACATTATCGACATTATTTTAGGGTTAGTATTTTTTCAAAAATAGGACATAGGTATCAATTAAACATATGCAGGCTTATATTTAAGAATAGGTATATTATGCAGACTAAGAACAATATAAAAACTAAAAAAAAAAACATTTAATATACGATAAACACTTAAAAACTAATTTCAATACTGATATATTGGGTTTTGGTTGCGGACTTTAATATTCTTTTAATCTAACATTCTAACAACAATCTTCTCGGACGTTTCTTGGCAAATACATCTACAACTTCTTCCAAAGAAATGTTTTTTACTATTTGTTTTTCAATATTTATTATTGCTAAAGTAGAAAGCTTTTCGTTAGTCATAGTTATAGTATTTCTTAAATAATTTTTTAAACGCCTTAAACATGAAAATAATCTTTCACAAGCGGCACTGGATACTGGTATAGTAATACTTATTAAAGTTAATTTATAAGTTTCGGAAAATGCCAATTTATATTTTTCCACCATATCCACGAACTGCATTATGTTTTCTATTTTTATTTTATTCTCAACTTCGTATTTTTTTATAGTACATGGTAATATTTTTAATTCGGATTGCAATAGTTCTAGATCAGAATTGTAGTGTTTAGCAAAGGCAACAACATTATTAAAAATTAGAAATGTATCTTTAAAATTTGGGTTAAAGCAAGTCAAACCGATGAATAAATCTTTGTGAGACGAAAATCGATTATTTAGCTCACTTAAAATTATATCAATCACAGGAATGTACAACAGAATCTTGAACGATTCTTTTGAATTTGGTCCTATGTTTTCCAAATTTAAATTACGAGTAATAACAAAATATTTTAATTTTTTTGGAACCTTTCTGACACGCTTGTTAACTTCATCTATATCTATATCACATGCATTGGCTGTTTCAACAGCTACTTCATAAAGCTTATTAAAATAATCGGAATTTTCCCTTTCTAATGAAAATTGCCCTTTAACACTTTCTATAAGAAAAATTACCTCCGACACGTCGGAATTTTTATTTTGCAACATATCACTGATTCCTTTAAATCTCAAAAGAATATCATAAAACATATGCAATTGCAAAACGAAAGAGAAATCTAGTTGTGACAACAATCCCCGAGCCTCGGCCTTTTTTTCGCCCCTTTCATTTTCGTTAGAAACATTATGCAATAAAACTAAAATCGCATCCAATGTCTTTTTAATTGCTAAACAAGCGTGAATTTGGCTTGTCCAACGTGTAAAACAAATTCGCTTTAGTTCAACTGGTTTTTTGTTTGGATAAATTTGTTTCTGAGTTTTCATAAATTTAATGAGTATGTTGGAACCTGAACAAAAAACGTACAACTTTTGTAGTAAGGAAAAAAATGCGTCGGTTTCTTTGACACATTTACACGCATCTACTAACACTAAATTTAATTTATGATTGAAACAATGTACGTAAATTGCTTGGGATACCTCTTTCTGAAATAAAGCTTGAACTCCGTTAAATTTTCCACTCATGACACTTGCACCGTCGTATGTTTGTGCAACACCACTTGCTCAAGTCTATACTGCACTCATTCAAAGTTTTTTTTTATATGACCAAACAAGGCCCCTGCATTAAGTGCTTCTGCAGACACAAAACCCAAAAATCGCTCGTATATTGTCCCTTGATAATAATACCTAATAACAATTGATATTTGCTCAGTTTTAGAAATGTCTTTTGTTTCATCCACCATGATGGCGTAACAATCACATTTATCGATTTCTTGGTTGATTTCTCGAATAACTAATTCGGAAATTATTGTAAGAAGTTCATTCTGAATGCTTGGATGCAAATACTTAGCATTCTTCGCTGCATTATCTAATCTTGTCTTAAGAAAAGCTTTGTTTTTTGCCAAAAATTTTAATAACTCTAAAAAATTTCCTTTATTGGAACTTAATTCTGATTCATCGTGTCCTCTAAAGGCTATTCCTTGAACTGCAATAAAAAGAAGACATTCTGTAATTATCCCAAGGTATTTTCTATTTTCTTGTGTTGTTCACTGATTAAATGTTTATTGAAACCAGAATCCTTTTCCATGGCCCGTTTCCAGTTAATATATCCAACACTTAAAAATGGTACATTTTTTTCATGTCTCTGTGAAGAAAAAAATCTGCAAGGTAAGCAGTACGCACCATCTTCTAAAACACTGTACTCGACCCACTTGAACTTTTCATACCATTGAACTTTGAAACTCCGCCACCTATTTCCATATTTTCTTTGCGCAAAAACCTTTAACTTAGGTTGTTCTGGGCCATTTTCTAGGGATCTGGATAAATCCTTTGGCCCAGGAAGTTTGGACGTTATTAAATAGTCACCAAGACTTGTGGATGGTCGGTTACTGTCGCTACCAGCTTCATCAGTAACCTAAGATATTAGAAATAAAATTATTATTTTCTCAATACCGATTGATGTTAATGAAGATAAAGCCTTACGAGACGCCATCATAATTCACAAGTGAGAAAAAAAAGTCTATGCCAAAATTTTATAATTTTTTTTATCCGGCTAGAGTCTAGACGGACATATACCCACTGAGTAAAACAATTTATAATTACCATTAAACTGTGTTCGATGTCAGAATCGTCAGCTCCCAAATTTAAATCGCTCAGATTACTTATTAAACTTGAATCATCACTTTCCGTATCCGGCATATGATTCTTCTTCAGAGTCACTCCCACGTGTAACAATTTCACTTTCGGAATGAGCAACTTCTTCACTAACAACTTTCTTCTTTTTATTTACACTTGAGGTTGAAGCCGCAGCAGCAAAATACTCTCTGATACTTCGTTTATTCATTGTGCATACGTGTAATGCAAATAGTTTAGTTGTAACTTGTAGGTAAACTTAATTGATGTTAGGGTTACAACTTAGAAAACCTGTCTAAATTTTTAATAACAAAGAATGAATTCTTAACGTTCTAATTTCATAAATCGCATATTCTGCTTTATTTAATGTTTATGTTTATAAACTCCATATTTCGGCTGCCGACCTTCGACGCGACCTGATACAACGCTCCAATGATGTCATTTCGGCACGTACTTACAGCTTAATTCGTAATAAAGCTTACTAAATGGCGCTTCAATTTAAACACGATTAAAAGCGATTTCGATCAATCATCTAGTGGTGTTAATAATTCCGTTTGTAATTCACCAAATGATTTATATATATCGTTTTGTAATGTTGATTACTTTATGTATTTTAAAATTAATTTTAACCAGAGTGGGGCAGGGACCAGGGTTGGCCAAGCCAGTTTTAGGTGGGCCCAGGCCCAGGCCCCGGCTCACCCCCTAGCGACGCCACTGACTGGACGTGTGTTATAGCATACTCCACCTCGACGCTATGTACTAAAAACGAATGGTAAATAATTATTAGTACGAACGTTGATGTTACCGGTATATTCATATGCCGGCCGCTTATGAAAATAAACAGAGCACTAGCAATAATGGTTCGTTTTAGCATGACAAATTTCTTGTACAAGGCTACACAAATAAACAATTTTGTTTTGGGGGTCCCAGCTGAAAAAAATAAACACAATTTCGGTTCTGTAACATACCTGTGTATAACTCTGATTAAGATTGGCTGTTCAACAGACCGAGTATGAGATTAACAATTATAGTGCAATATTACGACACTATTTAATCCACATGCACAGCGTTTCGTACTATTCTGCTTCTCTTGGCAAACTAACTAGCCTTAACTGAATAATGCGGGCTTTCGGGGTTTCACACTTTCACTTTAACTTTTTAAATAAACTTTGGGGAATACCCTAATTATTACAATCGGGCAAATGCTGCCCCGACTGCGTACTTTTTCTTTCAATTCAATCTTTACGACTTCTTTTTAAACAAAATTTTTATGGTGAAGTGTTTTTTCTGAAAATTAAATTAAGATATCGATCATTTCATTGCGAGTGTTGAAAAAAGAATTTGGGCAAACATTTACTTTTTAAGGGAAGCTCTGTACTAAACACAAAATGAGTAAATTTACATTAGAATACTATAAAAAATTTGATCTCGTGAAACATCCTAAAAAATGTAAGATAATAATTATAACTAGTCATAAATTTAACTAACAATTTGTAGTGAAATTTATGACTAGTTATAATTATTATGTTTACATTTTTTAGGATACAATGACTTTGTCAAAACCTACTTTTTCTTCGTCGTTAGCTGCGTTTAAAAGTTCACTAATGTTCTCACACCAGATCGTCTGCTGACTAACTGAAATTACTCGAGGTCTTCAATTTTATGCTGGCAAGTGGACACGTTAATCTAATCGCACTTCGGGGAATCCCGAACAAGTAAATATTTAGTAATGGTTATTGCTATATAAAGAATGAGGTGGTTTTATTTGTAATAACTACGGGACAAACCCTCCACATTAACCGTTTAATGTAATAAGTAGTTCAGCTTTAAATACAGTATTAATAAATTGCGTAAAGGCGTAATTCACTTGCTTAATACCGCCACATTATTAAAACTGGAAAAAATAATGTATTTATTTACGATGTTCTGACTGGGCCCAAGGAACCCCACCCTTCCTGTCAAAAGGGCTAGTCTGGTACACAGACGGATCCCGCACATCAGAAGGCACAGGGGCAGGAATACATGGCGTAAGACCAAAAGAGAACATCAGTGTACCTCTAGGTACTAAAGCCACTGTATTCCAAGCTGAAATCTTTGCCATAATGCAATGTGTTCAGGAAAATGCAAAACGTGGGTACACTAAACAACACATAAGCATCCTGTCAGATAGCCAAGCAGCCTTAAAAGCACTTGAATCACCTCGTACTAGTTCCAAACTAACGAGGGAATGTTTAAACCACCTGACACTTCTATCAGAGAGGAACACAGTTCAACTCATCTGGGTGCCAGGGCACACAGGTGTAGAGGGAAACGAAAAGGCGGACGCCCTCGCGAAAACTGGTGCATCTACCCCGTTTATAAGACCGGAGCCTGTATTCGGTATACCCAAAAAAAGCATTTGAACGGCAATAGAAAAGTGGACCGTCACACAACACATTTCTCGCTGGGAGGATACACAGGGACAAACACTGGGAAAGGCAATAATTAGGACACCTTCCTCCAGACTAACAACTGACGTACTCCATTTAGGACGAACTCAGATCAGAAGGTTGGTGGGACTTGTTACAGGACACTGCCACCTGAAAAAACACCTCCAAAAAATAGGTGTACACAGAGGAGACACACTCTGCAGACTATGTGAAGAAGAGGAGGAAACAGCCTCACACATAATCTTTGACTGTCCAGCGCTCTACCGCAAGAGACAGCAGCTTTTCGGGAGAGCTGCGGATGAACCAACCTTCACACACGAGCACCTTGTAAGAAACATCCTGCAACTCGTTGAGGGCACAGGACTACTTTAAACAAAGGATCAGGGGGGCACAAAAGACCACAGAGTCGAAGTGCAAATCGGGCTCATTAACCTAACTATAACCCTGCGTAAAATCAATCAATCAATACAGCAAATGGAAGATGTAAATGGCTGGTTTTTATAAGAGACAAAGAAAGCCGAGGACATCGTTTTCATTTAAAATACATTGGAAGACCATTTACGCAATAACAAACCAAGAAATGCAATTTAAATTTCTCCTGCAATCATAGCAATATCGGATGTATTGAATATAATTTGGAGCAATGAAGTTTTCTAAAACATAACATGTTGAGGATTGTAAACTAAAGGATGCACTAAGAAAAATAGTACTCGTTTACTTGGAAGAATTTAATATTAACAGTACGATAACATTAGGTTTAGTTTTTCCTCCTAGTTTTACTAGAAACGCAGTGGCCTAACTAGAAAGATTTTTTAAAACACTTTTTTTGTATTTCTTTTTCAATTAACAAATTATTTATGGATTTTTGGCCAGTACTGTTTTAAAATTCATAGCTACAGGGGGGCGCCTACGTGCACCGCACGCGGGCGCGTTGTGTGCATCGCAAGGGGAGTGCTAAATCTTCAAAAAAATCTTCTTCCTCCTTTATTTAGGCTATGCCTGTTTTTCTGTAACAACAGCTTATATTTATATTTTCAAGGTGTTTTAGCTGATGTCGATATCCAGCTCTGCTTCCATCGCAAACAAATGAAGCAACTAAATAAAAAAAACCCAAATCGTAACAATGCCTACATCAGCAAACCACCGAATGAAATCCCCGTAAAAAAGGGACTTCTCCATGGTATTTTGCTTTATCGTTCTGAAGCCGTGCATTTATTCAGACACGTATTCAACTTTTAATACATATATACCTAAA
Organism: Ctenicera cuprea; assembly: GCA_958336395.1. NCBI lineage: Eukaryota > Metazoa > Arthropoda > Insecta > Coleoptera > Elateridae > Ctenicera > Ctenicera cuprea. The sequence continues at coordinate 41,222,118 of OY284489.1, forward strand.
TAAAATATACTATATTCAAAAAAATATTGTTTTCGCGCAAGCGTAAATTACATCTTAAGATCAGTGGCGTAGATAAGGAGGGGGCCTAAGGGTTCAGTCAGAGGGTGGGACCTCTCCCATAACCCAAATTGTTTTTATTAAATACAAACTAGTTCTGACCATTTCGGTGCAACCGCAGAGCTAAGTGAATTCCACAGGTGTAATAGCACACTCATCTCGATCTGATGTACTAAGCAGAAGGAATGGTAAATAATTATTAGTACCAACGTTGATATTACCGGAAAACAATATGCCGGCCGCTTATGAAAATAAACAAATACAAGTTGACAATTTTTTTGTAGTAGGTTACACAAATAAACAATTTTGTTTTAGGTCTCAACTGAAAAAAAAATAAACACAATTTCGGTTCTGTAACATATCTGTGTATAACACTGATAAGACTCGCTGTTTAACAAACCGAGCTTAAGATTAACAATTATAATGCAATATTACAATACTCTATTTAATACACATGCACAGCGTTTCGTACTACCTATTCTGCTTCCTTTGGAAGCCTAAACTGATTAATGCGGGCTTTTACTTTAATTTATTAAATAAACTTTAGGGAATACGAATACCAGAACCTCTGTATTAATTATTACAATCCGGCAACTGCTGCCCTGACTGCGTAATATTTTTTTTTTCAATTTCAGCTTTATGCCCTAACTTGTTTTACACATCAACAAACTAAATTTTTCTAGAGAATTTTTTTCTGAAAAACAAAATAAGATGTTGATCACTTCATTGTAAATGTTGAAAAAATAATTTAGGCAAATATTTCTTTTTGAGGGAAGCTCTGTACTAAGCACAAAATGTGTAAAGTAAATTTTACATTAGAATTTAATAACTTTGTCAAAACCTACCTTTTCTTTGTCGTTCTTCAAAGCTCACTAACGTTCTCACACCAGCTCATCTGCTGACTAACTGAAATTACTGGAGGTCTGCAATTTTATACTGGACCGGTGGACACGTTAATCTAATCGCACTTCGGGGAATCCCAAACAAGTAAATGTTTGGTAAAGATTTGCTCTATACGGGGTGATCATTTGAAAACGATCCGCCCTGAATATCTCGTGAACCACACTAAATATCAAAAAATGTAATAGTGGTTTTCTATAGAGGATGGGGACACGCAGTTGCGTAATCCGCGTCGGGCTAATACTCACCCCGCCACCCCCTATCCATCCTTGAAAAACTTAAATGGCACTATGCCCTTTGAGACACCTCAAATTAAAGGTCTTTTAAAATGCTATCTTTTAACGCAAAAGAAAATTAAAATCGACAGATTTGTTTTTGAGAAATTAAAAAAAATATAAAAATTAGACAAAGTCTAAAATGCCACCAGGAGCGTGCGTGTGAGTAATAGGGTCAATTTTTCTTTAAAAAAACTTATGGAATAGCGCCCAGAACAGTATTCTCAAGCAAAACAAACACGAGTTGCAATGCAGAAATTTTGAGTGATTTACCCTGATTATTTCTCAACTCGCGAGTGGTAAATGATTAGATTATGCCAGGGGTAATATATCAAACCCTCAAATTAATTTTAAACAGATGCAACATAATATTAGTAGCGGTGGTGTAACGCAAACCGTAAGCCCCCCCCCCCCGCAGACTTTTATAATAGGGTCCCACCCCCACCTCCAGTTTTGTTATAGGCAAATTAAAAAAGAACATATCTACGTTTACCTTTCACACACCAAGACGATTATTAAAAACATTTTAATTTTACTACAACATTACTACAACTTTAACACCCCAGCAGGTATACCTTATTTTCGTTGGTAATAATCTTGTGCGGTAAAAACACAATATTGTCTATTGACAACCTTAGTTTATAAAAAACGACTTGTATTGGCGTATTTTTTATGGCAAATTCATTTAAGATTTCGTCGGAGTTTTTTAAATGTTTGTCCTTTTCCTTGCTCAATTTTTTCTTTTCAGCGCCATCTAGTGGTTAAGCTAGATTCATATTTGATATGCATATACTTAAAAATTGATCACAATTTTATCATATTTTAAATTTTTATATATAGTCGTGGAAATACACCAAGTCACAATTTCTTCTCTATCTATCTATAATAAAATGGATGAGAAAGAAAATTACTAGAAAATTGATTGAATGTCGTAACTAGATATTATATTATTTTATATTCCTTGCCATGATTAGGATTACATAACTACATCAGAAAACTGTATGAAATAATAATACACATGCAAAAGGTAACTAAAAAAGTTACATTATTTTGTCTTGTGACTTGGTGTATTTCCACGACTTTACATGCACGTTTGCGATTGAAGCAGAAACTTTAGTAATTGTTTCTAAATTCAAGTATCTAATTATTTTGCGGACATGGAGTTTTATGCATTTATTTAGGCTACAGACTATCGAGCTTACTGAGTTTTTATAGTTGTATGTTTTGAGGTACAATGACCGTATATATTTTTTTAATTTTTCCGGTTTCTGACAGCCTGTTATCGCTCTGGGCCCGCCCCTAAAAGGCTTGGGCCCCCCGGCGTGGCGGGGGTTGCGGGGGTGTTTGTTACGCCACTGATTAGTAGATATATATTATAAGGGGAATAATCATTGATATAGCTATTAGTTATGTAAATCATGTAAATATAATTAGTTAAATAAATCAAATTTGATTCTGTATTAATCTATAGATTTCAACAATTTTTAAACTTGCTTTAATAGCCGTATTCCTCAGGAGTACTCCGGAATGCTCGAGCATCATCGCAGTCGGCGCCTAAGCATTACGCCACTGAACTATGTTTTAAGCAGATTTGAGAAGGCCATACACAGGAATACCCTGTGAATATGTAGTGCGTGATGCTCCGATGCGAATGAAATCCACACCAACTCCATTAATACTGGACGTGTGTTATAGCATACTCATGCAGCTCCATTAATACTGGACGTGTGTTATAGCATCTAATCTCGATGCGATGAGACTTGCCAGTGCCAAGTCTGAAATTATTATTCCGGATCTGGCAACATTTTTTAAACACCTCGCGCAATTCTATTGTAAGCATTTTTACGCCTAACGACTAGGCAACTCAATAAACACGCCCAGCAAACCAATCAAAAACAGATAGATGAGATTTAGTTTCTTTTTGTTACCTAGTTCGCTCAAGAAATGTTGATTTACATAAGGTATTACGAAAATTCAATAACCGTACTAATCTTTCGTTTATATTTTACGTTTTTGGCTCATCTCAGACACGTTAAAAACTGGCAAAGTGGCGGTGTACAAAAAACTTGTTCTTCAACTTAGTAATATAAGTAGCGACTTAAATATAATCTATGTGGAAACAGTAGTTTTAGGTTCATATACCTACATCAAAGTAAAAAAGTGCGAATGTTGAGTTTCAAAAACCTTTAGGCATTTTTTTTCGCTTGGTTTAAGTCACTTAAATAAGTACCGATAAATAAATAGATACTAATTGCGTAAACGGGCTAGTCAAATATAAAAAACCGTTGGATGTTGATATAGGTACCTATTTTAATGTGTAACTTATTAATATAAAGCACGAGAAATAGATGCAGCAGCTGCATTGGACTTAGATGCAAACAATGTGAAGGACTTAATATCAAAAATTGGACCACGTCTAAAATTTATGAAAAAGCTAGAAATGTACCAAGTCATTAATAAGATGGAAGCAGTTATTATGAATAATTCTACGTCAGAGGACACGACAAGTGTATATGTATATAATATCCAGTTCGTATTATAAGTTAATTATTTGTTTATTTACTTTGTTAGAGTACTGTGTCAAACATTAGCCTTGCAGAGCTAGATACCTACATCTTCAGTAGCTACCGAGGAAGATAGTTTGGCGAATAGCGAAGCTGCAGACGCTTTCAAAACTGCTACTCGTTGTCCAAACGTTTTTGTTGGCTAGGAAATGTTTGAAACAGCTTAAATTTAAAAGAGTTTTTAAACCTAACCAATGCTGGGCGCTACGTGCTAGCAACGTACAAGAAAGAAAAAAATCTTACAAGAAAAACTAGGAATACATTAGTCGATCTTCTAATAATGGCCTCATATCAGAATGTTCAGGGTAGTGTATATTTTAAACAGCTGTTGAATCGGGGTAACTACAAAAGTCTATTCGTCGATCGTTATCATAGTTATGAAGTAGTAGAAACAAATAATATAGTGTGTTGTAAAGTAAGTTATGTTGTAAACTATGTCTATGCGTCATACGGGTTGCATATACTGTAGCAGTCAGGCAGTTTGTACTTTGTAGTATGAAGAATAAAGATGGTTAAAAACCAGTTCTTGTTTACGTAACATGTATAAACTACAACGCTGTGATGAGCATAGAAGTGATGAAAATTTACATACAATCTAGCGGATACAAGCCCGCTGCAGACTCAAGGCGCTGGCTACGTAGGTACGTGCGGCGCGCGCTCCTACTACGTAAAAAGCGCCAAGATAGTTAATTGTGAATGCGCGCACGAAACTTGTTATAACAACTTAATTTATACAGTTATCAAAAATATGCAAAAAATGAAAAATGAATCGGCTCAGAAAGTTTGAAAAAAATGGTGTGGGTAGTTTTTGTGGAAATGTTTTTTGAAAATGCCCAAAATTTTGAGCCGCTGGTATATTAACAATTTTCATATTTCCAAAAATATTTTTACATCACTTAATTATACTTATTAAGGACTACCAAATAATATGATAATTTGATATTTTGTTTTTGAGTAATCGGGCATTAAAGTTAAAATTTTCAAAAATTCGTAGCGGCCTCCATTCCTAAGATACAGCATTTGGAAAACAGTATTTGACCTGTATTTAGATGCACTACAACGCTATTTATTCAAAAATATGTTTAGAAAAAAATCTATACCAAAAAAACAGGTCTAATTTCCGTTTCCGGTTCCGATTAACGACCTTACAAGGAACTACCTGCATCTAAAACACTTCCACACACCAAATCTTATAAAAATCGGTCAAGGGGTTCCGGAGATATAGGTAAACGAATGCATGCACCCACCCACAGACAGACGTTTTTTAAAAACCATGTTTTGGGTTCCTTAGACCCGAAAACGCGTATTTCTGTTAATATCTGAAAATCGAGAATTTGTATGAAATCATAACTTTCCTTACTTCAGTAGAAGTATGGGAAAGTAAAAAGGAAACTGGAATGGACATCACATATTTAGTGTAAACTGATCTACATCCTACCACCATATTGATAACGTCATATCTAAAAACGCTCAAGGATATGAACCATATACCCATTATATTCGGTTTCAGCACCCCTTTTCCATATAGGAATCATCAAAATATAATGTATATGTTGAAATTTTAGGTTAAGGTGGTTTTGCTCCTGACTAACAAACAAGACAGGCAGGCAGGCGGATAGACAGACAGTGGCAAAACCTTTTTCGGTATTTACGGACCCTATAACGTGCATATCCTTCAAAATCACAGTTCCGAAGTTTTGACGATAACAATCTTTCTCTAGCTACAGCGCGAGCGGAAGTTAGACATGTATCTTTTGGTAGCATTTTTTGGAGACCGATTGTTCTAAATTTGAAAACGGAACCTGATAGAGCTTAGGGCAAATCTAACACTTTTCTCCCAAACCTTCTACGATCAAAATGGGGGCCAGTGAATTTTGACTTTTTGACGCTTTATTACTCGTAAACGATAGTTGACTTAACGGCATACATTATAGAGATTATAATAGCTGTAGGGGATCACAATATTACTGTATGCTCGAGAATTTTTGAATACATGATAACTGTAATCGAAACATATTTTATAGTTGGAAACTTGAAAAAATATATTGCTCAAAATCTGACCATACAATTGTTTTACAGTTTTGTAGGTTTTGGTTGGTGTACCAGTCCGCCAAGTTAAATTGCTCATAAAGTGATATAGCCCAGCCAATTTAGGATAACTCTTGAAAAAAATCCAAACCAAACTGGGTTTTTGTATATAGTCTTATTGAAATGTTTGAAATAATTGCATACTAAAAAAAGGGAGAGCATTTGATCAGAAAGAACATTTCTTTCTAAAACCGGGAAAGAAAAGTTTATTCTTCACGTAGCCTGAAAAACCACGAAACGTGTAAGGGAGAAGTAAAAGTTTCTTCTAAAAGTCAATTCCGACCATTTCTTGGTTCGAGTTAAGGTAGAACAAGAGGTACCAAGGGGCGCACACGAACTGCACCACGGATAATCTCTTGTCCCAGTTTTCTGTTTAGGTATTTAAAATCCTCTACCCGAATTGCACCACGAACGATCTGCACAACGTTAATTCCTACCTGAACTGCACCACGAATTAAGACATCACCGCTTCGTTGGTTCCTGATTCGCGCACTTCATGATATTAGTTTTACCAAAACTTTTCAAAAAAATATTATAGGTTTTACGATGGTTTAATTTTGCTCAGTTGAAACACGACGTGACCAGTTATATTAATATTATTTATTACATACACAAAAAAAATAGTAAAAATTACTACTGTACAACCTAACAATTATTTTTAATATTACACCTTTATTTAAAATTACATACACATACCCCTCTATAATATAAAAATTATTTCTAACACAAAAAAATAGGTAGTAAAAATTATCACTAAACAACCTAAACATTATTTTTAATATTACACTTTAAAAGAAATACTCTATAAAATAAAAATAATTAAAAAATATTTTTAACATTACACATGTACTAAACAAAATTTATACGATGCACGCTCAACAAATGTTTCTCTGTTTATGATTCCATTTTGGTATTCACTGATTTTGTCATTAATATATTTCTATTTATTGACAACTTTTTTTCTTTGATGCATATTTGCAGAATTTATTTTAATGTAAATGTCCTTCTGCATGTTTATTATTACTTTCAAAAACAAATGTGTGTTAGGGTGTGAAAAAGAACAATAGCCTTTTAATTTTGCATGGAACGATTTGCAGCAATTGGTTGTTCTAGTTAAGCAAGCTGAATTGTCAGCCCATATATAAGGAGGAAAGTATTTATCGACACTGAATTTAGATATTGATGCACCTCCAAAGTAGATTTAGGTAACTTTGGATAAGTTTTTAGTTTAGAGTAGCTTAAATTATTTTGTATGTACGTTATGTTCTTTGAAGTTAACTTAGTAATTAATTCTGATTCCGAAGTTATTTTCTAATGAATTAATTTGGATGGTTTTTGGGAAAAATAATTTTCTTCCGCTTTCCTCTACAAACTGTTGCTTAAAGCCTTCCGTGCCAAGACATTTTCGCAAAGGCTGTCACGGATAAGGTCACCCTGTGTCTTTGATAAAACATCCTCTTCACCAACGGTAAATAATTTCATAGTGCATGTTCCGTAAGTACATCTCCAATAAACTTTACCAGTAGATTTGACTTCCCGCAGTTTGTAAAACTTGTTATTTTCGAGGACAAGCATTTTTTCCTTCTTTCACTAAACATACTTTTCAGCTCTATAACGCGTAATTAACACACAAGTTTGTTTAAACACTATAAACATAACTGTTCACTATTTGCAAACCAAATGCGAAATGAAGCATAAGTTTATATTTAAGATTTAAAAACAATAACAACCCCTACTTCTTATTCTAACCTAAACAATACAAACTGTGAACAACAAATAAGTATTACAGATATCACTTCCAAGAACAGTAGTCATTAGCTGGTACATTAATTTGTTACTGCTGATATGAAGCCGTGGTGCAGTTCATGTAGAGGATTAAAGAGGCCAAACATTTTGGTGGTGCAAATCAGGTAGTGGATTAGCGGGCTAATGGATTCGTGGTGCAGTTCGTGTGCACCGGTACCAAGAAGAGTGTAGTATGAAAGTGATGAAGTCAGGCGGTACAATGCAAAGCCACTAGAACACCAGGACATCAAAATTAGGTATAGAAGCGCAATAGAGAATAAACTTCAGAATCAAATAGATATCAAAGATATTGAGGAAAAATGGAGTCAATTACAAGCAATGATGCAAGACGTTGCAGGTCAAATACTACCGAAAGGTAAACAACGAACACAAAACGATTGGTATGATGAAAAATGCAAGAAAGCAGTGGAGAGGTGAAATAAGGCCAGAATGAGTAAAATAACGAGTGGAAATTCAGACAATGAAGAACTGTATAAACAAGAAAGAAGAGAAATGAAACAAATTTGCAGAAGAAAGAAAAGGCTATATTTGGAACAGAAGCTGAGCAGAATTGAGGACCTTTTCGTTAATAAAGAGATTAGGAACTTCTACCAAGAGGTTAAAAAGCAGCGGAACCTCCATCAAAACGTATCAAGGTAGTATAGAGACGAAGATGGTCAGCTACTGGGAGGAATAGATGAGAAATTGGGTAGATGAACGAGATATTTTGAAAAAGTACTTAATTCAGATGATCAAGGCCAAGGGTTAGAACAGCAGGTAGAAGAAGTTGGTAACCAGACTACGGAGGATGAGGTGCCAAGTAGGAATGAGTTAATGAGCATAATAGCTAGCCTAAAAAACAAAAAGTCGCCAGGAGAGAATGGTACCGTGGCAGAATTCTTGAAAGAAGATGGAGAAGCGCTGCAAACTGAAATGGCAAAGTTATTGCAACGAAGTTTTTTTGCATATAGTTTTTAAGCGCGGCCGCCATCTTGAATTTTTTTAAATAGCAACCTAGGATGTGTGATACATCACTACAAAGCTTATTTTTTTCTCTTTTCAGAAATGTTAAAAAAGTATAGGGTTATATAAAAAAATAACGCAGAAAAATTAAAAAAACATTTGAGGCATGCTTACATCGTTTAGGACTAACTTTTTTTTTCAAGAAATTTCTTTTTTTTAAACAACATCTTGGTTATTAAAAGAACTTTTTTTCATCTCACAGCAGTTCCGCAGAAGGAGATGGAGCGATCTACTTCGAGCTGGTGTACTTGGTTAATTCGTCACTGCACATTTACTCAAATTTAGTAACCCTTGCATTAACAAAACGTCATAAATAAACAAAACACAAACAGTAATTAAAATTAATAGGATAACAAACAACATTTCTTAAATAAAAATGAAAACAACAACATTAATAATTAACAGTAGTTAAGAGAGGATATGTTCAAATTGCTGCCCATTTACCTCTTGGCAATAATGAATGCGCTTTTTAAAATTGTCTAAAGAGTCGGGCAAAGAATTGCGAGAAATAGCAGCCATTACATAATAGCGACCCTGTATATTACTTCGTGGTTTTAACAAACAATACTTATTTATGTTGTTTGTAAATCATTTCAAATTTTTAACTCGCATCTCTGATCTCAATAATATAAATTTAGTAACTTTATGCAGATCTGCAAAATACGGGACTTATGGGGTTTTTGCTCTCTTACTTTCAATTATTTTAGTCTATACTTCCAAATCAAATTGCATGCATAATCTTTTTTACTTGAAGAAAAATCTTCGGCCGGATATTTCGTATTATCCGGCCAAACCGAATATTCGGTGAAATGGCCGAATAGGCCGGATAACGGATAAAAACCGAATATCCGTTGCATCCCTAACAGTCGGTGAACTGTACCACGTTATAATTTACACTATTGCAAATACGGTAATTATTAATATCTTGTATGGGAAAGGCCACTCGAAGTAAACGGTTATTTCGCTTCAACCAAATATTTTCCGAGTTACCTCCATACATAGCTACGGTGTGTCCAGAATAACTTGCACAACATCATGGGGATCTCAGCAACTAAAAGAGATACGAAGACGGTTAAATTAGATGAATGTTATCTAATTATGGTAGTAGAATGTAGGTGAATTTGTTTTTCCCAAAATACCCATGGCTTACTAGATACAAGCAAAAAGCTATCTTTAAGGTAATAGTATATTATACACCAAGGTAGAAAAGTGCACTACTATAGCCCGAGGGCTAAGGTTAGATCCCGAGACGCGTAGCGCCGAGGGATGTAAGGCCTGAGGACTATAAGACTTTTCTACCGAGGCGTATATACTTTTTTTTTCACTACTAGTGATACAAACCCTTATAATTGTCGAAAAATGACTATTTTAACTTAAATCTCTGTTTATTTCATATTATAAAACAAATGACAGTTTTTGTTTTGTTGGCATGACAGTTGTTTGAAAATTGTTAAATCATCATTGGTATTCAAAAACATTGTTTTTAAGAACTGGTTTCATCTAAAATACTGAAATTATTAACAATTTTCTCTTTTTTACTTTGTGTGGTTGTATTATAGGCAAAATTGATATTGACAGAGTTGTCGTTTATTACGGCGCGAAAAACGTATTTTCAAATACACCAAAGTTTTTAAAATTAGTTTAATTTATTTAAACAGCTATTTTATGCATAAAATACCATTAAATAGAATCTCTCCATTATATTAAATCGTGCTATAAAAACGTTCTCTTTAAAACTGTCACAGGAATATCAAAAACTATAAATTTGTTCATTATTTACCAGTGGTTAATTATGAAAAATTAGTTACCGGTCAGTGAGCAAAGGTAGAGAAATTGAATTTCACAGCATTCTATCATATTACTAGTAGTAAAAAAATATCTTACTTCGTAGTAAAAATATAAAAAAAACGTAAAAAAGAGAATTTATTGAAGCTGTAGTAAGAAAAGGTATTTTCAAGATGTTTTGTTTGGTTTTCGAGACATAGGACACAAAGTCACAAACATGCAATTATTTAAATGGAAACTATATTTTATTTCAACACCATAGGTTATTTTTTTCTCTTTTCAATACGATCTACAGTTCGATTTACCTAATTTTAAATTCAAACATGATACTGATTAAAAACTCCCCCATCAGTAGGTCATGAAAAAAGTCAGAAAGTCATTTTTAAGAAGAATGCCAATCGATTGTTTTTAACATTTCATCAATTGTCTTTGTAATCTTGGTATAATTGTTTCTAATAAAACAGCTTAAAAATGTTTTCCTAAATAAATATTTTTTAAAATTAATGAAAAACAAAAGTAACAGTTCTTATTTCAAGAGCTTCTTTATTTCTTTTCGTTTGATGGCACTGTGATATTAGAAGTGAAATAGGTTTTTAATCAGTAGGTATCTTCACTGAATTTAAAATTCAGTACAATAAACCGTATAATTGTTGAAAAGAGAATAAAATAGGCTTCTTAAATGTGTTAAAATAAAATTAGTTTTCTATTTAATAAATGCATGTTTGTGTTATATCTCGGAAACGAAACAAAACACAATCGTGAAAATATGTTTTCCTAATACAGCTTCAGTGGATCTACAGCTTCTTTTTCAGTTTTTTGCTTGTATCTAGTAAGCTATGGGTATTTTGCAAAAAACAAAATCACAATTATTTAGCTTCCCTCATTAGGTGTTTTTCATCTAATTTAACTTCGTTTAACTTCGTCTTCGTATCTTGTATAGTTACCGAGATAGCCATGCTGTGCAAATTATTCTGGACACCCGCATATTATTGCAAAATTCTCATATTAAAGCCTGTAAAAATTTGATTATAGTAGAAAAATTTAAATAACCAAAATAAAAGTTAAAAAGAATATATATTCAATAATTTTTATTATAGTATATGTACATACATTAGGATGGTCCTTATTTATGAAAGTCTGAATTTTTTCAAATACGCCTCTCAGTTTTGTTCCATTATGTGAAGAAATAAACCTGTCAAAATTTCAGACAAAAAAATAATAACTCAAATATTGAAATAATTTTGATATTACAATTTTTCGTTTATTTTAATTTTTTCTGAATCCTTGAAAGTAAGAATAACTATTTAATTAAAATTTTGTTATTTTCGAAACAATTATAAATATTTTAATTCATATTTCATGGAAATCGAACGAACATATCAAAACTTATTATTGTATTTTGAATGTAAAAGCACATTATCGATGTGACATAGGTATAATTTGTAGATAATAGAGAAAATGCACATCCGGATGCAATTCATTTTAAATAAAAATGCCAGTCATAGGGTATTCAAAGTTAAGCACTGTCCGCTCTGGTCCCCACTCGGATGGGTCACCAATATCTGAAACCAATCGTGGTTCGGAGGGCACGTTAAGCCGTCGGTCCCGGTTGTTATACTAACATCTTTGGTAATCGTAAACCATTTAGTGGAACTTTTTCCCTTTTCGACGGGTAAGGTCAGCCTCCTGCCCGGCATACTTGCAGAGAGGGTTCACAGAACCCGCACAAGTTGCGGGTATTAAACAGGTCATTGGCCTATAACAAGAGGAAGAAGAACACTCTTCATTGCTTTAATTTTAAATATAATTAAATTTACTACTTAATGCAAGTAAGGAAAATTAGTCAAACTTACAAATAAACTACGACCAGAGGCGAGATGGCAACGGCGAAATGTCCCAATCCAAATTTAAACTCGTTTTAAATTTCATCAGTAATAAAATTAATCTTCAGGTTTCTATATGCAACGTAGAAAAGACCCTTCGCTTCAATATTGAATTTATTTTTGCATAAACTTTCGAAAAATTAGTACTTACAACATGCCTTCCATGCTATTTATTAGCAAAATAAACATAATTAATAGAAAATTGTAATCAATTGCTTTTTATTAAAAATATATTTTATACAATACAAAAGAACAAATGCCTATAATACTACATTCTGCCTACAAAAAAGATAACAAATGTTCTAGGTTGGTATTGTTTGTATTGAAAAATTGATAATATTAAAAAATATATTTCATTAAGCTAAGTTAATTTAAGCAAATATTAAAACTTTGATGAAAGCAGTGACTAAGCACTTTTATAAGCCATTTGTATAATACTAAAAGCAACTGCTTAATTAAAAAAGCTATACATATATTTTCTGCAAGCAATGGTAATTCTCATTGTAATATGACAATCTAGCAGCGGTACTTTAAATGCGTAAAAAAGGTTACTTTAAACCCACATATTTTGAAAATTTTGAAGATAAAGATTTTCCCAACTCCATTAATCTGCTCTTATTTTTTTTGCTGTGATGGTTAAAGTTAACTTCACGTTCAATATAGTTTTCATTGCTTTTTGCACGGTTTTGTTTATCAAACAGTTCCTTAATTTTAGGGCCGAAGTGTGGAAGAGAGTACAAGTGTTGAATAGCCGCCATAACATCTTGCGCTGTGACATAAGATGTAGTTGATCTATTTCCTTGTTTAGCAAGTTCCAATGCCCTGTCAAGTGCCTTCTTCTCTTCATTATATTGTCGCAACATATTTTGAAAGTTCTCAATATTCTTTTTATCGCTTGCTGTTCCCAAAGACTTCTCTCTGTAAAAATGTGATAATTTGTATACAAAAATGCAATGCTGCTTTGACACAAAAAGGGAAGTATGGAAAAGAATGCAGAAAAATAATATTAATAAGTTAGAGATTGGCATTGTTGAAGTTCATATTACATAAAACAATCAATAACTTCAAAAAATTTTTAATTTAACCTTATACGTATTTCGACTTACTCAGGTACATGTCATTATCAAAGGTAAGATTAAAAGCTAGCATTGCTATAGAAAAAATAGAACTTAATGACTTCAATTTGGTTATCTATGTTCGCAGTTGACTTGATTTCTTAGTCCAAAACTTCTAAGAATGGTGAATTTAAAAGATCAATTTGTTCGTTCATTAAAATGTGCAGTTCTTAAATGTTTGTGAATTTCAAATGCCTTCAGTATATCTAATTTACGTTTATCATCACAAAAGTGTAAACACTTTATAGTGTTATAAGGATGTCATTAAATGTATATGTTCTTTGTATCTAATATCAAAGTTCTAATTGTCTGGCCTATATAAATCGAACTACAGTTTAAACATTTCTTTACATTTATTTGTTTTGTTTACAATTTTAGCAGTTTTTTCCAATTTTTCGCTAAAATATGGAATCAAAGCATATTTAAAAGTCTGTTAAAGATATAGATTGTTTTATGTACAATATATAAAAAAAAACAATACTTTTACTAACTAACGCGTTTAAATCCAAATACACAAAATTTGGCAGTTTATCACTAGGGGTAATTGAATGTTTGGGTGGGACGTGGAATATGTTTGGAAATCAACAGGTTTAAAAGAAGCTAATGAAAGTTTGACAGGCAAAATTGATAGGGTAATAATAGATTGCTCGTTTTCAAGATTCTTATGACTTATATATTGCCAATACTAAGCATCTATTGAATTCAAACATTTTGAAAAGTATAGTTTAGTTGCTGCGTAAGGGGCTTACTATTTCTGTGTACGATATCGAGCAAACCACAAAAAATACATCAGAGCAGGGCTTGACCAGATTGCGTTTCGACTTCGCTATATTCAAAAAACAATTACAAAAGTTAATCTGAATAGTAGTTTTCTGAATACACCCAGCCGTGACGCACGTTGGTCACGGCCTGCCCTATGCATTTTTGTGGATCGCTCTACATGGTGGTTTAGATGGCAATTATATAGCCTAAGTCAGCGTACACGCTTTTGTTTGTTTGTTAATGTGTAACTTTTAGTAAAAATTATGCCTTTGAAGTTATGTTTTAGAGTGCTTTCTACAACATGTACATACTAAACTTTTGATCAGATATGAAACATCAAAGATACGATGTTCAACTTTTTTTTTTCAAATAGAACCATAATGTAATTTTCGATTAATTTGAACGGTCTCCCATGTTCCACATACTTATTACATACATTTTATTTTATTTTGTTTGAAAGTAAAAAAAAAATTTTTCAAAAATACTGTGTTGTTCAAATGCATGGAAAGAACCAGAACCATGGTGACGTAAATATTGATTTTACAAAAAAAATATACGAAAGCATCTTATTGCATTTTTCTCTACCTTTCTGCATTCTTAAATTTTTTTTATTAATACTGTAAGCGCTGTGCTGCGATCGTCATTTGAAGTAGCACCATACCTATTTATTGCATTCATTCGATAAGAAGTTTTTCTCTTTCCAGTGGTATAAAATTTGTATACCATTACACAACAAAATTTTCAACAAAACTGCGAAGAACTTTTTCATATCAGCAGGACCTGAATTTAAATAAATGCCTGCCTGCCACAGTCGCAGTGGTGTGTTTTAAAATTCACTTGATGTCTCTAACCATCAAAAACAGTAGAAAGAAGGGGGGAATGTCAGTCCCCATATCCAACCATAACTACAATTTCATTTTTTTTTTCATTTATATGTATCTTGGTAATAAGATTAGATGTTTTAAGTTTATAATAGACTTTGTTGACAGCACTAACATTTTATTCTTTTAATTATTTTAGCTTGTTCAGAGATAACAAATAAATTTCAAAGCACACTACTGCGATTGTGATAGGTTTTTATTGTTTGAATTCAGGGCCTGCTAATACGAAGAAGTTTTTTCGCGGTTTTGTTGAACATTTTGTTATGTAAGGGTACAGATTTTATACCATTGAAAAAAGAAAAAAAGCTACGAGGGTCCTTTGATTGTTGCTAACACATACATCTTTGGATTTATTAAAATAGACAAATTTGTAATTCGTGTAGCAGAAAACAAAGTTGATTAATTAGATTCATCTTCATCGAATGCAAACATTAACATATCATCGTCATCAGCTGGGGGATGCCCCCAGCCCACAGGGGGCACTATGAGCAGCACTAAGAATAAAAGTGAAACGAACAATAAGGTGACATAAAAAGCTTGGACTCCAGTAGTTTATCCTCTAAGGACCCCTAAGCATCATCGATCTCACGATCACGCTCCACCGGATCCGTCTCCGGCCAACGGTGACAGTCAACCAGAACTCTGTCGTTCCGCTCGACTGGCTCAAAGAGGTTTAAATACCTCCGCTTCACGGATTTGATTTTATTCACCCTGAAGATGCACGCTGCAATGTCTTGCGAAACGTTAGTTTGTATGGGTTCACAAACAGATAACAGGCATAAGCCGATTAAGTATTATTGTCTTGGCAAACAAAATACATTAAGATCAAATACTTGTCCGCCCCAAGGTTTAGATAAACTAAACACACGGCCCTGTTAAGGCAGGCAGGGCCTACGAACAAATATTGCTCAGACTTGTAGAGCAAATGCTTGTAAAGGCAGACAAGCTACAGGTCGGTCCTTACCTGATTATGCTGGGTGTAGTTCCTAAATGACGACGCGGTCTAAGCCGAAAGTAAATTGTAATATTGTTTAAAATCGTTTTGACCATTCCTGTTTCAACATGTACAGCAGAGCGTACCTTTTCTGCTTTGAGGCGCTTAAAAACGTACCTCAGAAATAATATGACCCAAAGAAGATTGGACGACCATGCAATTGTAAACGTAAATAGGGAACTGGCCGACGAGTTAAATCTTGACACTGTGGCTGACGCAAGAATACATTTTTTTATAATTAAATAATTTGCATTAGCGCAATATTACCATATTTATGAGCTGAAAATGTTTCTTTTATTTAATTTTTTAATTTATTTTACTTAAATAAATCAGTTTTGTTCAGTTTTTTGTATGTTTCAAAAATAATGTCTTATTAAAATATTTTTTAATTTGATTTTATTAATTATTCGCCTTTTCATTACTTTTTTTGGAGTCTGCATCAGCTCAACTTGTCAAATGTTAGAATTTGTGATTTGAGTGAGCACCCTTGAGCATTTTCAAAATCCGGCGCCTATGACGTTACGGATTAAAAATATTGATATTAAAAGGAAATAGTAATAAAATAAAACAATTATATAAATTACATGTTCTTCTCAACTTGATTCATTTATCTGTTACCCGACACTGCTATTTCCCAAAAACGTACTGCCGTAACGCATTGTTGAACATAATACAATAATTATGTAAGTCAGTCTATACAGGGTGAGTCATTTAAGTGTCACCGCACTATTATTTCCTAAAGTGTTTAGAATATCAGTTTTTTACTTAATAAAAGTGGTTCGTAATTAACTGCTGCATAACCTAAAATTGTTACCAATTGTACTGAGTGTTTAATTTTGTGTGTACAGCATATTACTTTGTTATTTTAAATTGAACACTCAGTATTTTATTGCAGTTTTAGATTGTAGATTTAACTCTTGATCTAAAAGTGTAAAAGTACTACCATCTTAAAATTAGTCGTTTCTCGAGTAATTCGAGTTTTTAAAAAAATTTGAAATTTGGAGACTAATATTAATTAATTAATTAATATTCAGGATTATGTTTTTTAAAATGTTTTTATAAACTGTAAACGAAACGAAGTGTGCTATGAAAACAAAACCAAACCTCTTATTTTTTTACTTTTTGAAAGTGTCACCGCCATACTATTTTTGTAACTAGATTCAGAATATCAATTTTGTTCTTAATAGAAGTTGCCTGATGGGCTACTTTATGCCACATTCCAAAATTTCTTGTACTGCCACGCAACTGAGCAGTGACCTCATCGATAATTTTCTTAAATGGCAATAAATATTTTTTAAGGCAATTAAAGATTTTTTCTCGTTTCAATGACATAAAACTTTCATAATTTTGTAATGTAGCTGTATGGAACTTTTATTTGATTGAAAGGAGAAAGATCTATCTAACGGACTAAGAAAATATTTGTTGTCAATTAAGAAAATTATCGATGACGTCACTGGTCGTTACGTGAAAATACAAAAAATTGAGAATGTTTTAATTAGGCAACAAACCACTTAAATTAAGAAAAATATCGATATTCTCAATAGTTTTGAAAGTAGTACGGGGGGGGGTGTAGATTTTAAGCGTTAGAAAACAATAGTTTTGTTTTGTTTTGGTTTGTTTTGTTTTTATAGTTAGTACACCTTGTTTTCCTTTGAAATTTATAAAAAATAATCAAAAAAAAAAACAAAAATTGGAACATTTGGTATACAAAATCCTATATCAATTTGAAAGAGAATGTAATTCCACATTTTCAGATGTTTAAAAATAATGGGTGTTCCATTTGAAAGTTAAAAGTTCTTGACATTTGAAGTTTTATAAAATGGACATTAAATTACGAACACCATGTGTAATAATCTGCTGTTTTGAACATGCCGCTAAATACATTGTACTGTGTTAATATCATGTGCAAAATAGCGAGGGGTAAACGTTTCTGGTATCTAAAATATGAATTAATTAATGTCCGAAAATTTAAAATTTTTAGGAAAAAGTGAAATAACTCGAAAACGATTAATTTTAAGGTAGAATTACCTTTACAGTTTAATTTAAGAATCAAATCTAAAATCTAAAAATGCAATAATATACTGAATGTTCCATTTAAAATAACCAAGTAATATGTTGTACATGCATAATTAAACACCCTGTAAAATTGGTAATAATTTCAGGTTATGCAGCAGTTAACTATAAACAACTTTTATTAAGAAAAACATTGATATTTCAAATAGTGTTGGAAATAATAGTGGGGTGACAATTATATAATTCACAAAAATCACACACATTTAAGTGAACCATATTTTTCAAAATTTCTAGAGGTCGCATTCTAACTCAGTAGAAGCTTGTGTTTTTAGCTACACTAATATAAACAATAATTATTTTAAGGTATTGTTGCCCTATCAATTTAGATTGTTAATACATTTTTTTTTCAAAACGTGGATCTACTAAAATGCCCACCTTCCCTAAAAATCAAATGACACCACTAGTAAACTAGGAAACTTTTTATATTGACACTTGGCATATTTGTTTTGAGTTGATAAATAATAGTATATTATATACCAAGCGACTGAAGTGCTTCATTTAATCCCGAGTGTGAAAGTTTATTGCCAGAGCTTAAGGTCGATTCTCACTATTCGTGCAAGGCGCGGGCTCGGCAAGCGCTCGGCGTGTGCAAGGATTTTATGGAGTATTCACACTGTGGCAGGTTACCAGCGGGTTTCAGTCGTGCTCAGCTTGTTGGACAGACACTGTGACAAAGATGTTTTCAACTATCACATTAATAAAAATTGCGCTAATATTGGACGAGGAAGAAGAAAAGGTAAAAAGACCTCAAAAAAGAAAAAGACGTTACTGGGTACATCAAATCTCCAATGTTTACCCACAATTTTGCTTTGTGAAGCGCATCCGAATATTTTTTGTGGGAAAAATCGTACAACTCTTCGTTTTCCCCACATACTCTATCAGCATTTCATCTTTCTCCGAGGTAAATGTCGACCTCTTCTGATGCTTCATCGTGAAAGAATGACCAATTGGCTGTGGCTTGCCCGCCGCTTGTATTCATACTTCACGAGTCTTGTCTAACGTGCTCGGCTTGGGCCATGCAAAATATTCTTCCAGAGAAAGCACGCGGGCTTGGCTCGGCTCTTGGCGGGACCGGGCCCGACCAGTGTGAATGCACATCGTTAAAACGCATAAGAGTAATGAAAAAGAAATCTTGCCTGGACCGTGCCGAGCGCTTGCCGACCCCAGGCCTTGCACACAAGTGAGAATCGACCTTTAGTGTAGCAGACATAGGCGCCGGGTTTTTGAATTCTCAGGGGGGGCTTAATAGAAATGCACTTTTGAATTTTTCAAGGTCAAACCGTCTTAAATTAAAAGTTAGGAATTTGCGTTAAATTATATTGCCTTGGAAAAATAGGTTTCGTGGGCACAAGTTTTTGATTTTTTGATGTTTTTGCTTTATTTGTTAAAAAATGCGGTATTGCTTATTGCATACTGATTTGGTAGGAATTTAACAGAAATAAGCTATGTTGTACTCCAATGGTTTTGAAACGCGTTATTTTAAGTACTTATTTTCATAAAAAAAACATGAACAGTAAATCTAATTAGAAACATAAAGTAACAAGAAGAACAGTACTACACAAAAGCAAAACTTAGTCCACAAAGAAAGTATTTCGTCTCACTTCTGTCTTGGCGATAAATAAATTTACAATTTTGTTTATATTTAAATCTGTATTTTGGTTTCTGTGAATATGAAGTAGAGCCAAATCATTAAGTCTTTTTTGTGAGATAGTTGACCTTAAATATGTCTTTAACCTTAGTAAAGCAGAAAACGACCGCCCTGCGCTACACGGAGATACAGGAATCGTTAATGCTACTTTAATAAATTTAACAAATTCCGGCAAAAGGTCGCGTATTACATTTGCACCATCCGATTTTTTAAACGCAAAAAATATCAGGGGGGGGCTTGAGCCCCGGAGCCCCCCCGTATTCGGCGCCTATGGTGGCAGAGCTAGGGCAATAATCACACTTCCGAATAATCTGAAATCAAAATATTCGAAATTTTAAAATATGCTGTCAACATGACAATCCAGCTTTTTAAAACGGCAAAATTAAAATCGTAGTTTCTGATAGTGACAAAACATACGCGAACTTAGCAATTTATATACATTTAATCACTTGGGACTTTTGAAAATATTTAATCCCTCCGGCGTTAAAAGTGACACTTTATTCCTCGAAAAAAGGAATTAAATTAGTACTTTTACTCCCGGAAGTGCAAAAAAGTTCATTTTTCGCAATATTATGTAAGGTTAAGTACGTCATTTCAGAATGTAAGTTGCTACTATAATTGAATTGTATTTTCCAATAATACCTGGTTACTTACCGATCAATCAAATATTCCAAATAACTTTGATAGGCATCATTATATGCTGTAATTGCATTGTTCTGTAAAAAGTGGGCAAATTTTGCCGTAGACTTGATTATTGTATCCTGTTCCTGTTCATATCCCCGACGTCTCTGTTCAATTTCCTTCAACAATTGTTCAGCAGCTATCTTTGCATTCTCTTTAGTTACTATCTGAGAATTAACATTTTCATCTACTATATTATCCTCATAAGTGTACGACTGATAGTAAATGTGCATATGTTTCAGATAACTGCAATCACAAAGATTACAGTGCTGATTTGAATTCATTGCTCGACAATTAGTAAGTTCGGGCGAACCAACAATTTCTTTCGGAACGTTTTTCAAATAACAGGGATTATGACAGACTTGTTTGTAGTGGTATGTTTTGTTTCCATTAACCTGAATTAATATAAAAACTACGTTTAAAAGTTGAATCAGGAGAACAGTACGAAGGTCAATCACAACCAAATGTTGATTTTGTATTATTTTTATAGTAATGTACAATTTTTTAAATTTGAACAAACGGGATCTTATAGAAGATATAAGGGAAATGTAACGCTTTTTTTAGGAACTCTCTAGCTTAAAATAGACGGACACTATGATATTTGAAAATTTTTACTTTAAAAACTTTTCATACAACGAGTTATCAGATCGGGATAAAATTTGTTATCGTAATAGCCCTAGGAGAACACAAAATTACTATCCATGTCAATTTCGGAAACCATCAACAATGTAAATCAAAATTTGCATAATTTTTAAAAATATTTTTCCAAAACTAGCCAGACGATTTTGTTCAAACTTTGTAGGCTCGTAAAGGTAAGGTTGGGCTATAATTAGATTGGTGTTTCAATGTACTAATTTCACTGGGTCACCTTCTATAAATTTTAAAATAAACAATTTTTTATTAAGTAAACAGGGGACTTTACAATACTGCTGTTTAAGCTAAATTATCGATCAATGATGATGGAATACTATTCTAAGCTTAATTTTGTATGCAAGGACGTTTAACAGGGCAAATCTCTCTCTTTGTCTCTCCCCCCCGTAATTTGCGGTTCCTCAGTGAAATAGATTTGTTGGTTTTGACTATCAACTAAAAAGTGAAATATCTGCTAAAAGAAACTTTGAACTTTAAAAACTAGACATTACGGAAATATTTAAAGATGATAAATGATAAACTATATCCCCTTCTAAAATTCTATTGGGAGTACCTAATGTTATTACATAAATAAAAAATAGAGAATAGGCACATATCTACTAATTGATGTTAATATTAGTATTATCTAATTCATCATATTTAAGTTGAATTCATATATAAAATTTTTACACAGCCTTCAGTACCTGATAAACTTCACAACATCTCAATTCTGTGCAGACTGTTCTGGGCCTATCTAATTCTTCTACCCGAATATTAGTAACAGGAACGTAAAGATTCTTTTTCAGCTTCTCCATATCATCAGCATGTAAATCCAACAGTTCCTTCTGGCGCTGGAGTTGTAGGATGTTAATTTGAATAAGGTTAGCTATGTCAGCTAATGGCCGAGACAACTGTACAATGAGCCGACGTGCTTCATTAATCGATAAAGTATCTTGTACTTTATGAGGCTTTAACTCAACTATGTACGTCAGCAACCTGCAAATTAATTCCATATTAATATCTATGTAACAATAAAATGGTACTGTATAAAATTGTGTTTGCTAGTTAGTTAGTAGTTAGTTTTTACAGACGACAGTTTGAAATCATAGCAGCTTTTTAATACAATCTTGTAGGTCTAGCAGGTATACGCGGAGTTATGGTTAAAACAGTTATATTTTTACAGAACACAAAGTTCTTCTTTAAAACAATGTTGTTGGTCTAGGCGGTTTACGCGAGGTTATAGTTTGATCAGCTATATTTTTACAGAAGACAATGTGAAAACAATGTTGTTGGTTTAGACGGCTTACTCGGGGTTATGGTGAAGGAGTTATATATTATAACGCGCGACGATATCGCGAGTGTGCATGGTGCAGCGACGCGAACGGTTTATGAAGACAGGGTGAATATTCGAGTACCAGAGAGCGGCGTAAACGGTGGTGTAAAGAAAGTGTGGACATTCAAATATCAGAGACGAACGAACAAAAAACAGGAAAAACAGAAGAAAAAAGATAGAGGTACAGCAGAGAGCAAAGAAGAAGATAAGGAAAGTACAAGAGAAAACAAGAAGATAATAAGATCACCAGGTTACCACAGAAGGGAAGATAATAAAGAACAAGGTAAGGAGGAAATAAAAAAAAAGTGATGGAGAAAATGGCTGAGGAGCTAAAGAAAAACTTGGAAGAGATAAGAAACCTGAGAGAGGAAAAGAAAAAAGGGACGATAAAAGGGAAAAAGAAATCAAGCAACTGAAATTGAGAGTAGAGGTGATAGAACAAGCACAAGAAAGACAGGAGAAAGAAAAGCGCAAAAACAACATAGTAATAAACGGGTACGAAACAAAAGACTCAAACATAGAAAAAGAAGTGGAAGACTTCATAAGAAAGGAACTAAAGGTCGATACAATAGTAAAAGAGGCCTATAAAATCAATAAAGAAAATGTAAAAGACGTAATAGTAGCCAAACTAGAAAACCTCGACAAGAAAATAGAGGTAATAAAGAGCAAGAATGCACTCAAGGGAAGAAGAATATTTATTGAAACCAATATGACCAAAGAAGAAAGAAAGATACAATATGAATTAGGAAGCATAGCCAGAAGAGTCCGAGAAAGGAAATAAAACAAGAGCATCTACATAAATGGCAAGGAACACAAATGGATCCCCAAGGAGAACGAAGTAGAGTAAGTGGAATAAAGAGCCCACCCCACAAAAAAGAGAAGAATACAAATGGCAGACGAACAAAAGACGACGAACATAGCGATGAAAAGGACAAATAAAACGGAAACATTTGTAACACATGACAAAACAAAATTGAATATAGGGACATGGAACGTGAGGGGAAGCAGAGAGAACCAGAGATAGTGGAAGAAATGATAAGAGCAAACATAGATTATCTAAGAATAACGGAGACAAAAATGAAAGGAAAAGGACCGAAAAGAATACACAGAGGGTACTGGATGTAGTCGGGGTAGAACAGGAAGTACACGAACAAGCAGAGGTAGAATTCATAATCAGCGAGGACAAAATAAAGAACGTAGTCGAGGTGAACTATAAGAACGAACGGATTATGAAATTAGTCATGAAGTTTGGAAGACAACCAATATCAATAATAGTCGCATACGGTCCAAACCAAGATACTGACATTCATACCAAAAACAAGTTCTATAAAGAACTGCAAGAGGAGGTAGATAATGCGCCACATGAAACAATAATTATGCGAGACCTCAATGGAAGGCTAGGGAAAAATAATAGGGGAATAGAAGAATACCTAGAAAAACAAGACGAAGAAACGTTGAACACAAACGGGAAAAGAATACTACAATTTTGCAAACAAACGATCTAGTGGTAGCAAACTCCAAATTTACACACGATGCTAAGTATGATAAGTACACGCGAGAAGACCACAACAAAGGAACAAAATCAATAATAGACTACTTTTTGGTCTACAGAAGACTATGGAGAGCAATAAAGGATGTAAGAGTAAAGCCGGAGATGGAGAGAGGCAGCGACCACCATTTGTTAATTTTAGAATGGAAATTACAACAGGAAGAAGCCAAAGAAGAACAAAAGAAGACAGTTCAAACAAGGATAAACAACCACAAACTTAAAAAGCAAGAGATAAGCGACACATATAAAGAAATACTGGAAACAAAAGCAATACAAGGAACTACAGTAGAAGAAAGATTAGAAAGCCTTAAAAGGAGTATAACTGATTCAGCTAAAAAAGCCTGCGGCACATCGAGAGTAAGCAATAAATACGTAAAGAAAGAGCATGGTGGACAGAAAATATTAAAAATATAGGAAAGGAAAATAACCATAAATGGAGAAAATACCTCCAGACAAGAAACCCCGAAGACTATAAGTAATATACAAACATAAGAACAATGGTCAAAGAAAGCATAAAGTCAGCAAAAGAAAATTCATGGGTAAAGTTTGGAAACACTATGAAAAACGCATATTCAGAGAATCAAAAACTATTCTATGGAGTAATTAAACAGATGAGACAAAAAAAGAAGTGCCCCTCCTGAGTGTACCTGGCAAACTATATACAAGGGTCTTAGAACAAAAGCTAAGAGAAAAGTTAGAAGCAACGCTGGAAGAAGCGCAGTGCGGATTCAGGGAGGGAAGAAGCACACAAGACCTAATATTCTCCCCGAGGCAAATAAACAAAAAAGCGATAGGGACAAACAAGCAAGTACACATATGCTACATAGACCTAGAAAAAGCCTTTGATAAAGTGGAATGGGAGGGCGTTTGGAGATGCTTAGAAAAGAGAGGAGTAGAGAAAGATATGATTCACGCAGTCAAGGCTCTTACCAATGCTATAAAACTTACGTAAGACGCAACAATCAAGATTCGGAGGAGTTCGAGACTAAAACAGGACTAAGACGAGGATGTGTACTGAGCCCACTACTTTTTGCAGTAATACTAGACAAAGTAATTAAACAATGTAAGAAGACAATAAGACCTTTCACAATATGGCACTGGAAAATGCAGGAGATACAAGTAGCAGAACTAGCATTTGCCGACGACATGGCCATACTTGGGGTGAGTGAGAGAGAGCTACAATATAACGTGAACATGTATGCAACGGAACCAAAACGAATGGGCATGATAATAAACAAAAAGAAAAGTAAAACCATGGTGATAAGTACAAAACTAACGAAACACAGCATAACGATAGGAGGCTCAAAACTGGGAGAAGTAGACAAGTACAAGTACCTAGGTGTAGTAATACAAGAAGATGGTAAAATTGACAGCGAGATAGACCGAAGAATAGAAGCAACAGGAAGACTATACAACGCAATAAGAAAAACCATTTTATAAAAGAAAAAAATCCCTAAGCAGACAAAAGTGTAGGTATATGAGAAGGTTGCAGTGCCGGTGCTAACGTACTCAAGCGAGTCGTGGACAACAACAAAAAGCATCAAAGTAAGATAGCAAGCATGGAGTTGCGTTTCCTGAGAAAAATAGAAAACAAGACTAGACTAGACAGAATCAAGAACGAAGTACACAGACTGTTTTAGGTTTTATTCGAATAAATTATTAACTGTCTCGTTAATAATTTGTCAACATCATTGGTTTTCCATCGCCACGATTCCCTTACTTGCGCGTGCGAGCTGTATGACAATATCATCTATGATATTATTTTTCTTCTCAAAAACGAAGGCATTTACAAAAAAAAAATTTAGATTTTTTGTTAAGAATTAAACGATCTTACCAGTAAGATACAAAAATTGGGACATTCCATTTAAGGAAAGTATTATCTTCTAAATATTTTTTTTTATTAAACACTCTGTATAAGATTTTCATATCCCTATAATAAAATTTTGCAGACGCATTGTTAAAGATGATTAGATGAAGTATTTCGTGCTAAAAAAAGGCTAAAAGGAACAAAAATAATCATACGCGAAGATCTCACTCATAAACGGATGGTGGTTGTCAAAGACTATAAGAATGTGTTTACTAATAACGGCAACATCTTTGTTGCGGTGAACACTAAAATTCAAAAAATCGCTACTCTGGGTGTCTTAAAAACGGTGTTTGATAAATTTGATACGTCGTAAACAATCTCGCTTCAAAGTTTACAGCCGGTTAGAATTTCATTGTGTTGATCGAAGGTTATTACTTCTTTTGCTAAAGTTATCAAATAAGTTTTTCGACCTGTGTGTGGTATTAATCTTTTTGTTAGCTTTTTATTGCACTGCTACACGTATTGTGTGTCTTTATTTCTGAACTGATATTTAATATGTATCTAATATGTAATTAAATTTTAAATAAGTAATGGTTTCTCAAACATCCAGTAGCATTAAAGTAGCACAAATTAATATTAGATCTTTATTGCCAAAGCTTGCCGGTGTAGAAATATTTATCTATGAAAACAAAATTGATATTCTGACTGACTGTCTCTGAAACTTGGCTGAATGCAAATACTTCAAATAAACTAGTACATACAGTACAGTACAGTACATAGTGTATTACAAACTGAGAGATCGAACTCCTGATTTTGTTGAAGCAGGTAAAAGTCCCAAGGATTTAATCTATCCATTGCCAGAGGACGATGAAGACCTGAAAAAATTGTTCAATAATATAACTTCAAGTATTCCTTTTGGAATGAGTGTAGCCCAAAAGAACTACACTCTTGATAAAGTTTTTGCAATTGTGGACTACATTCCAGTAGATTGCAGTTGTCCTGTTCAGGATTTTAAATTGACCGCAAAGGTACCTCGTATGCGGTCCTCAATTACAGAGGTGTCCATGAATTTATACGCCATGAAATTATAAACTGGGTTTGGTTGTTGGTCGTTGGTAACTGCTCTCGTACCAGTAAGCTGAATCCTTTTATACTCTGTGATGCAGAGTAGGGATGGTTTTATTAATAATTAATATAATGCAGTGCTTTGCAGATGTGTATGCATCGAGACCCAGATTAGTTTATAAATAGATCAATCAATATGTATGTAATTGTATGACAAAGCAAGAGTGCATACAATCCCTTGATATTCTAAGAATAACCTGAGGTATGTCAGGTGACCAAGTCGTATTGATCTGTATTATTCTATTGCACCAGATTATGAAATTAATAACATTTTAATTACTTTAATAATTAATATTAAATATTCTAATTAAAACTAAGTCGAATCGCGACACATCCTTCCCCGCAAACCAAGCGAAACCCATCTCTTGAGATGGTGAAGCTTAATTTACACAGGGATTACAAAAAATCTACATCGAGACGTTAAAATTGGTTAATACAGTTATATAAGATACATGATACATGGTTATAGTGTTATAGCTAAAAGAACATTTATATAGGTGTACTAATTTTACAAGCAGTTGTATATATATAAACAACATTACACGAAACTTTAATTTAAATAAACACTTCACTAGTTTACGTATTTGACGCACACTGTAGTGGCTTAGAATATCACTGTTTAGTGCTGTTTTATGCAACCCTTCGTACTTTGGTTTGTGAGTACGCTCACCTAACGATGTTTTTCGCTGTGTCCAAAACAAACCATAGAAGTTCATGGTATTGTGCGGTATCTGTATATATAAGTGTGTGTTGATGACCGCTTGCTGATGGATCTAGTAGATGGCGTGTAGATGATGTCTACAACTTTAAGTTGTAGGTAAGTACCATTTTCTGTTTTTACAAATACAATTACAAGAACATTTGTAACATTATAAATCAACTTTAAAATTGTAATGCTGATAAACAATTTTAAATTCATTCTGTTTAAAACTTATATGTCTTTTACAGTATTTTTATCAAGTATTAAGTATAAATTGTGATGGTTCAACGCGCATATTCGAGATTTTGCAGAATTTGCAAAATTTTGAAAAGATCGCTCTGCGATGCACTTGTTCTTTAGTCGAACTTCTGATCTCGGCGCTACTTTTTCGTGAGTTCAAAGTTAGTTGTTTTCTTTTGTTGTTATTTATTATTTTTTTGTTTTCGTGTTGTGGTTTTGTTTTTGTATTTTATTTCGTTGAGATGGACGGCCAAATTCCTCCAGTTCAACAAATTCTGAACATCGTTCCTCTCTTGGGGCCCGGTTTGCTGTCGCCTGTTCGTGAGTATATTTTTTTTATACGATTTATATGAAGAAATTATAATGTATTATTATAATTATTTTTCATTTCGTTTTTTCAGAAGTGTATCAGGGTAATTTCCTGGATACCGTTTGGGTCCGGAGGGGTTACCCTCTGACACTTGTGCAATCGGTGGTACAAACTGAATTAGGGGTTGGAACTGTGTATGTAGTCATTCCAGATGGGGTCGGCTACGAATTGTTTGGAATGAATGTGCCCGTGGGTTTTGTGGACGTGGTCGTGGTTGCTGAGGGTGACTTCCTACGGGTCACGTTCGAGTATTTTGCCCTTGGTGTAGACGAAGATGATGACGATGATTTCGAAATTGTAGATGAGGATGATGTTGGAATTGAAGATGATAGTGGTATAGAGGAAGGTGAGAAAGATGAAGACGGGGACGAACAACTTTTTCCGATGCCCCCTGACGGCGATGTTGACGTCTAAGTATTTATAGTTTCCTTCCTTCCCCCTGCCTCTAACGTTTTACTACCACTGCCTAAAACGTTTGAATACTGCTGGTTGGAGCACGTGAGTACTGTCACTTTGTTAAAAATGTTAGTGTATAGTTAGTTCTTGTTTTACCTATGATTTATAGTGAAATTACAAGTTAAAAGCTTTACCTAAAGAGTGAGTTACAACTTTTTACTATATCAAAACGTTTAACAATTTAAACATTAATAAATTTAAAAGAATTTATGAAGTTTGTAACCTGTTTTTCTTACATTCTAATTTCATGTAAAACGTGTTCAAACATTTTGTAATTTTGTGGTGAAGCTTGAAACGTTGGATAATTGTTATACCCAAATTTAATTCGTTTTTTACTGATGTAAGTAAATTGTATAATAGTGAATTATACGTATGAACATGTCGTACAAGTTTGAGGTTATGTCACAAAAATCTTCTAATATACGTACAAACTTAAAGTTAAATCATTTTTAGTTTTCAAGTGAAATTAGCTAAAAGAATATAATGTTAGAATTTAATTTTTCAATTTATTGATCAATTTAATAATTTTGTTTATGAGAAATGTTTCTC
Source organism: Ctenicera cuprea (assembly GCA_958336395.1). Lineage (NCBI taxonomy): Eukaryota > Metazoa > Arthropoda > Insecta > Coleoptera > Elateridae > Ctenicera > Ctenicera cuprea. The sequence continues at coordinate 41,251,391 of OY284489.1, forward strand.
ACAAAACTCGACAAAAGTTTTTGATGTTGCTTTTTTCTATTTTCACTTTATACCATTTGGAATAAAAGCTATAAGCCAATGAACACAAAAGCGTCTTGTTTATATTCATAAAACATGAGGTTATCCAACAATTCTAGGAAAAACGTCATATTTTGTTGTCACATTTTTTGTGTTTTTTACGGTGGGTTTACAATGTTTTCATTGTAAAACATTTCTTAGTTACTGCAAGTACTCAATTTAATATGCAAGAAAATAAGTTCCTTTGAACTGAAACCGTTTTCTACACGTTTCCAGTGCACAAAATCGTTAAAATTTTGCCATTTGGAATAAGAAAAAACTTAGTTCTCAGTTTATACAAATGCATTTTCATCTCCCTGTATGTCTTGATTTTGCAAATTTTATTTTTGATAAATTAAATTTAAAGGTTGCTTTTGATTACATGAAGATTTTGAATTTCACATTTTTGTCAATTTTCACTGATTCGTAGAGAAATGTTACAAATATTTACTTTTCTTTTACTTTCAATTTTCATATATTTTAAAACAATTTGCACAAAACATGTTTGTTTTGACTTATTTAATTAAATCAATTTTGTAATAAGTTTTCTAAATTTTCAACTTTTTTGATTACAATTTTTTGATTTAGATCCAGAACAGTTTAATGCCTAAGATTTTAATCATTAGAAAAAAATTAACTGTAAGAATTACAGATTTTATAATTAATTATACAAACATTTTTAAATAATTGAAACTACACTTTTGTTGTCTCTATGGTTATTGCTACGTGTTCTAAATTTTTTGTTTATCAACATAAGTTGTTCAAAGTTAAATTTCTTCTTTTATCAAATTTTCTATTAAACTGTATGAAACTTAAATTTATAGTTATTTCATGCAATGCACTTTATTTGTTTGTTCGCAAGATTTTTAACACGAAAAAAAATAAATTTTTTCTGAAATATGAAATATAACCCTTTGTATGAAATTTAATTTTTCTTGACTTCAAATTTATGTTTTTATGTTTTTTCGTACAGGTTCCAATTTATATGGACTGATTCATTCAATTCCATTACATTACTGTGATTTCCTCAGAAAGCAACATATTAAGAATTCCAACTATTTGATGGTTTTAAAACACAACTTTCCATTTAGATTTGAAAAAGTCATTCATCTTGCATTTCGTCCACATTTTTACAGGTAAGCTGTATATCATTTTTCAACTTATTAACTTATGACTTCATGAAATGCTTTTCAATGTACTCACGCCGGAAATTGATAAGGACTTTAATTGCTTTAATTGTTGGAGATCAGATAACAATGTGGTTCTTATGCAGCCTACAAAAGTGCTGTACTCGAAGAAAAATGCAAATGCTCCTATTTTTAGCAATGAGCATTTTCATTAATGCACTTTCCTTTCCAACTACCTGACTTGTTTTACACTTTTTTATTTTAATACATTGTAGCATATACTTATCTAAAGTATGCTTTATTTTATTTTTCTGTTACAATTCCTATAATTTTCCTTTAATTTTTTTTTGAATTCCTTTATATTCTAACAACAATTATCATTTTTACTATTTCTTTAGTTTTTTCATTTTATACACTCAACTAGGTGTGTCATCCTTAATTGGAATGATTTCTGGAGTAAAAATCGTTGAACTGAGATAATTGTACAGAACTACAGAATCGTATAAACCGAATTCTTTCCCTAATGAGTTTTGTCAACAGAATTTCGATTATTACAAACAATGTGTAATATCTCATATCCCGGAATTACTTGTAACCATGCCTTTCTATGTTTATTTTTAACTCTGTTTCTATCTCAGGGTTAAAATGATGCAAAATTGGTGCAGATGATAACTTACTTTTTAAAGTATCAAATGCCTTTTGCTGCTCTAAAAATGAATCTAAATGTTTTACATGATTGGTTATAATTTGTTAATTATTTTACCAATTACTGAAGTGAACAAAAATTAATTTTGCAATTATTACTTGATCAGTTTGTTAATGTTTTACCAACAATTATTATTTATTCACTATATTTTTTTTCTCAAAATTTACCTAAACTTGCAAGTGCAATTTTAATAAAATTCTCATTAATTTTTTTTTAATTACCTTATTGTAACTTTTGATTTTGATACCTGTTGGTTTTGTATTTCATTTCTAGCTGTATATATGTTTTTAAATTACTTTCGAATTAAAATTTAAGATGATCGAATTTAATATTTTAAACTAAATTTATTGACTTATTTTGAACAATCAAATTTTTCATTTAATTATTATAAGAGAAATTATTCTGATGAATTATGTTTTTAAACATTAAACAATTAAGTAAATCAAATATTTTTTCTTAATGCAAGACAATTACTAATATCATATTTCGTGAATAAAACCAATATAATTTAAATTTGTGATTGTATGCTAATTTATGATTTTCTTACAGGCAATATGAATTCGCAGTTTATCATATCATGTGGTTACTTTTGTCCGAAAAGGAGAAGTTTGGCTAGTTCCTTCCTCTTTTTTGACCTCGATCAGGTTCGTTTATGAATTGGAGTATTTTGAACTCTGTATTCAGTATCAAATGTAAGTTCTATGAATTGTTAATTGTTTAGTTTTTTCAACTATAACGATTCCTTTAATATTCAACAATAATTTCCATTTTATACTTGTTCAGGAAAAATGTGATATATTTTTTTGTCACTTGTAGACCTAAGTATTCCCATTAATTTTCTATATATTTCCTTTCGCTTAAATCTTTATTTTATATTTCTTTGGTGCATTATCTTTAATTTATTTTATCTATAACCTCTTATACCCATAGGTGTTGAGGACTTCTTTCCTTATTATTTAATTTCGTTCCCTAACTTTGTCCAAGTATAAACAAAATTTGGTGTAAGTTATAAATTGGTTAACTGGCAACGGCTTCACATAAAAATTTTCAATGTAGCTTCTTCACCCTCATAATAACAACATGCGCGCTTCAATAATAACAAGCCGTTTAAACCCTTCTTTTATTTATTTTTAAAATACATCCTTTACCGTACGTTTGCAACCATACCGTTTTCCGTGTACAGGAGTTGATGATTCTAAGAAATAAGTTAAAAGGAATAGACACTAACTACACGATATGTCCGTTGCTAAATCAAGTTAGCCGACACGAGGGATTTATTTATTGTATTGTATCAATATATTTCATATATTTTTTTTTTGAACATATCATACCGGCCCGGATTTTTAGTGTCTCTTTTCAAGAATTATTAGGCCTCCATAATACATTCTTGTGCAACCATAATTTCAATCAATTTTTTCCACTATGCACCGTGTATCAGGGCGTCCCATGTAAATTTTAAAAGAGGTGGACCTTTAATTCCAACTGAATGAAAATATACTACCTGATTACACACAAAAGTTAACCATTATTATCCTATCTTCATTATAACTTAATCTGAGAATACCTAAGGCTATTATCAGCGGAGAAGCTAAAACACGGCTGATAATCCATACAATACGGAGGCTACGATAAATTCTGTCTCATACTATTTGAGTAGAATTATCACTTTTCACTGGGACTTACCAAGAATTATCGAAATTTTATATATTTCAAATATTAAAATACTTTACGTTATATTCTTTTTTTTTTCTTGGCATTAGGAGCTTTTTATTTAATTATATAATCATTTTCTTAAAATTCTTTGCTCTAGCTACTATAACGAGTAGAAGATATGCTCCTTATTAACATTATTATTTCATTTATTTTCCATTTGTTACTACAATAGTAATTCAACTTTTATTTTTCATTATATCTTGTTTAGAGTGTATGGGTATTAAATTTTTACCGATTTGCACCTCTTTATAATCTCTTGTATTTTATAACTTTATATTTTTCTTTCAAATTTTTCAATTTACCAATTGTTAAGGCACTATCTTTTATTATTATTTTTCTCTAGGGCAAAAACACGTCGCCTAATCTCATATTATAATGTTTCAGGTTTACAATTTCATTTAACAATCTAATGAAGATTGGAAGTATTCTCATGGAATTTCATCATTTTCCAAGATTACCTAAGTATCCAAGGTAATAATGGATATATTATAGTTATCTATTATTATTCATACACATCTTTATTCAAAGATCTACTTTTCTTTTTTACGTAAGTGTGTCTACTCAATTTTAATTGAATTAACAAGCTAATATCTTGTTTATAATTTTTTAATTCGAAGCATTCATTGTTAATAATTGTTAACAATTTTTCAATTATATTTTAGTCAATATAAACGTGAACGTATCAACATTTTTATAGATTCTCTTAAAATAAATGGAAATGGAACAAAATTATTAATTATTCCTCAAAACTTTTATTATAAAGTCATGCTTTATTTTGACTTTAAGTGGTTGAATATCTTTATTTTTTCCGTAAAAATTCCTTATATAACCCTATCTCAGGATTATTTTTCCCAATTTTTGTATTATTTACTCAATTCTATAATACATTTTTTTTATAATTTTTTTTCAATACGACCAATCAAAATGATTTTAAGTAAATTAATTTCTTTTCATTAATTAATCTTATATCGTTTAAATATTTGTAAAAGTATTATTTCAATTGAATTACCCAAAATGCTGGTATCGATAATTTTTTATGAAAATTGGTGCAAACAAATTTAATATTTCTTCTTTTAAAATTACTGTAAAATTTTGATAATTAATTTTATTTTTCTGTTTCAGCAGAAACTTCATTCTATCATATTTAATTTTTCCAATTATTTCCCAAAATTAAAGATTTTGGAGAGGACTTGACTACTACGTCTGTTATTAATTGATGTACGATTTTTCAGTTTCGAAGAACTCGGAAACCAATTCTGATTTGCGAATGTGGTCATTAACTAAACAAGAAAAATTTTGTTATTGTAGTTTCTCCTATATTTTTACATAATTGTTCGTATGGGTTTTTCAGTTATACCTGTATTTAGGCTCATTTTTATTTATTGTTAATGTGATCCGAAATTGTTAAAACTTATTTAATTTATTTATATTTATATTTTTGTTGTATAGGTAGCCTTTTTTATATATTCGAATTTATTTTGAACAGATTCGAGGCTTAATAATGTGACTGTCCATTTATGTCCTTTGATTTATTATTTATGTTGATAAAATTTTGAAAATTTTGTTTCTTAAATTGTGAAATCTTTATATTAATATTTATTTTTGTTCTGCATATTTTTGCATTGTGACCTATGTTACCAGATCTAAAACACTAGACCGATGTGTTTCTACGGTGCGTAAAGGATTTTGATTGATATTTCCTCCCCTGGCACAGAAATTTACGCCAAAACGATTAAAATTTGGACTTTGATTTAACCTTTAGTAAAAATTTCAGTATTGTTGTAATTTACTGATTCATTTTGATACGGTATTAATTTAGTAACCAATAAAGGAGATTTGGTTATTTGTAATTTTAATAATTCTTGACGTTGTATAGCATTACTTATTTTAAAAACCAATTTTGTCAATTTTTTCTAACGTCATATTTTCTTCTGTTAACACAAAATATCGATACTACAATGACGGCCTCAATCCTAATTCGAAATATTTTATTATGTCCATTTCAGACATATTTCTATTGAAATTATAGCCAAGATCTAATATTTTATAAAAATAATTATTAGATAATGTTTTCAAAATCGCCTTGTTTTCTATATTGTAATTTAAATTTTGATTCTTGGTACATTGTATTTTCTGAAATTTCTTTTAGAAAATGGGTTTTAACATTTTCCAAAGTCCAATCTTTATGCGTAGGATTTACTTTAAATTTTTCATACCAAATTGCTGCAGGTCGTACTAAAAATGAATTATATTTTGGATTATTCCATGAATTTACCGTTGTAATTTTGTCATAACTGATTTAAAAATTTTGTTGGAATTTTATTTTTAATTGAGTTAAAGTTTTCAGGACTTAAAAAATTTTTGAAACATTAATTTTCATGGAGTTTCGAAAACTTGAGCATCTGCTATTTTAAGTAATGTTATAAAAACAATTGAATTTGGAATTATTTATGAAATTTGTTTGAAGCTATATTTTTCAAAGTTTTGTGAATTTTGTAATTTAATGAGTAAATTTAAATTTTCTAGTTATATTCCAATATTTTCTTTATTTGTTTGCTGTAGTGTTTATATTTTCAATTTTAGAATTTAATTTTTTGAAAAATCATCGGATTTGTTTGATTTGTAATTTTACTAATTTTTTGAATACAATTTAATTTTATTAGATGTACTTTTTTCAAGAACTTTTTCGTTTTATATCCGAATTTATATTATATGAATTTATTAATACTAGAGTACAGGTATAAATTTTATAATTTTGACATATAATTGTAAACCTATATTTATGAGATGGAAAAAATTTTATTAAAAATTTGATGTTTAAATTTGCATTTCTTTCTTTTCTATTCTGTGGTAACATTTGTTGTTAGTTCTAAACTATTACGTAGTAATTTAAAATTCGAGGAATAATTTGTAACAAAACCTAACTTTGTTTGGTTTTTTAAATGAAAGTTTGACACACTAATCATTTTGGTAATTTATTGTTATTTAATTTTTTATTTTTAAACTGTTGATGTTTTAAATTTTCTCTGTATGTTCTTCCCTAGACATTTTATTCGAGATCGCAATCCATAATTAAACATGTACTGTTCATAATAAATTTATTTTAATTTTACCTCTAGCTTGCGAAGAATAATTAAACAAATATTTAACAATCAACGCCAGTTAATGATATAAAGGCACCTCTTATCATGCTAAGATGTCCTTAAATAATCAACCTTAATCGATTCAATAACAAATCTTATTTAACATTGTAATTCTAACCAAGCTAGCATATTTTTCATTATACACCCAACTTGAAACTAAGAAGTACATATTAATCAAAAGCTGATGTGGGAAATGGTTAGACTATAAATCTAAATCCAAAACTCAGTGATCCTTTTCTTTCGATTAATAGCCACAAGTCAAGTTACATTCTAAATACACAAAAAAAAATTTTATGGATTTTAATTATGCCCGGAGCCTTCAACAAGTTGTCACGTTGGGGGTTGTAGGGTGTGTGACATAATGTCTAGGTATATTATAAGAACAACCAAAATTCAGCAGAGATATATTTAGTTAATGATTTACATGATTATTTAATACTAAACTAAAATTACTTACATGGTTTACAATACAGTTTGTTAATCTGGGGCACAAGCCCCCAATATGCGAGAGGTATTTTAAGTCTTAGTTATTGTAGATGGTAGAGACTCATGCTGAGTCTAAACTGAGTTATCAACTTATCAGAAATGATCGGCCAGGGCGTGCCGGAGGTGTTGGAGCCTACATCCGTAACTCGATCCGCTTTTCTATTATTAATATCAATAATGCTAACATTGAACAGTTGTGGTTTTCGGTGCAAATTTTGATAACAAAAATTGTTCTGGGTCCCTAGTGAAAGTCAGCTGACACAACTTTATAGAAATATGTGTGTAAGGTTTATATGAGGGTTTTGAAACCGGCAATTCCGAGCTGATCCTATAGAATGTTCTAATGTTGTTTTATCGTGTTGGTTTTAAAAGGGCAAACAAGCTGAATATTAATATGGTTTTTAACCAGGACAGATAGCGAATGCTTTTACAAGGTTTACAAGGTAAATTAGATATATATCTAATTTACGTTTATCATCACAAAAGTTTAAACATTTTATAGTCTTATAAGATGTCATTGAATGATTGTGTTCTAGTAAGTGTTTAGCGTAATTGGATTTATGTGGGTGTTTGTATTTGTAACAACGTACGTGTTCTTAATATCAAAATTTCTAATTGTGTGGCCTATACAAGATGTGTATAAATTGGTGAAAAAACTACACGTGGCGATGTTGGTCATAAAATTCTGAGCCGAAAATCTTAATACCAAAATGTTGGACAATGCTTCCTCTGTCCTCAGGAACCATTTTAAAGGAACGTACATTTGACAAAATTGGATCCACACACCATAGGTGTTTTGTTATAATGCACGGTAACTAAGGATCATTGAACGTAAAATCCATTGTTACTGAACGAATATTGTTTTACAATGCTGCCATATGTATTTTTTGCAATAATAAGTTAACGAAGAAATGTTTAAAACACGCTTTTGGGACTGACAAACAACATCTATGAAAAAATATTTATTACAGTCCTTACTTCTTCTAATTGCAGCTCTTTCTGTCAACAGGTAATGAATTAAAATACTTATTAAAAGACTTCATTTTCAAACTTTGAAGATCCCGTGCATACCCAGGAAGCATGGTGCAATATTTTGGTATTAAGATTTTCGACTCAGAATTTTATGACCAACATCGCCACGTGTAGTTCTTTCGCCAATTTATACACACCCTGTATAAACCGAATTACAATGCGAACAATTTAATTTGTAAATAAACGACGAAGAGAATATTTATACTATCAAATATGCATATCATATTAATACTGTATCTTCAGAAATCACCGACATTTTTTAAAGTTGTTGAAAAGTAGTTTAGATGTATGAAAATGTGCCGATTAACAATAATTAAGTAAATATGCTCTCGAAGGAAGCTAAATCAAAATTAAACTTATTATATCTTACCTCCAACATTGTTCGGAAGATATCTTCCAACTTGATGCAAAATCTTCTTTTTCCCGTTCGTTAAACTTAATTCCATGCATTAGGGCTACCAGAAAACGGAATGCTTCATTATCAATGCAATAAATATTTTGCTTATCTAGAGGAATTTTTACATATGGTGGTTTGTTTTGGGTTCCTTCTAAAATTTTTCGAAGCGGTGGTAAAGTATCACCTGGACGATAAAATGTACTTCTGGAATTTGTAAAGAGAAATATTATATTCTGACTAGCACTTTTTTCTAGTCGAGATAACAGTTGTTTAATACAATATTCGAACATAACCGTTATTCTTGCATTATTCGGTTTCAGTAAAATACAAATTGCGTTAAGTTCTTTGAATTCGGCAAGATATACCAGCAATTTTTCAAAATTTATATTGTCTTGTTCAGCGCCACGAGTGTCTCCGATTCCAGGTGTGTCAATCAATCGTATACGAGCTTCTCCAAGGGGAAACACATAACTCTTGGCATTCTGAGTTGCAGATGCGCCAACTTCTTGCGATTCATTTTCACTCTGACCTATTTCAATTGTCCGTTCTTCGTAATCTTCATCAGTAACGGTGAACTTAGATGGGATTAAACTAATAAGTTCATCGCTTGCTGCATCAGATAAATTAACGTAAGTAAGATAATTAGCAAAGGCATTGATAAAAGTAGATTTTCCAACACCAGTTTCTCCTAATAGTAAGATGTTGATTTCTTTGCGATTTTCCTGTTCACCTACATTCTGAGAAGGGCACACTGCAAGGCTGTTGGTATCCATATCCACCAAGTTAACCTGTAAAAAAATGTAAAATATAAAAACTGCAATGATAAAAACAGTACAAAGCAATCGAAGACATTAACTTGTCGTGTTAATGAGTGCACTTTAGTTTTGTTCACTTTTGAATTCTCGGGAAATTACAAGTCGGTTCAATTGCAACAAAGTTTAATAATTTTAAGAGAGTGGCTAAATTATGCGCACAAGCTTCCCCTACTATCCCTAAACTTCCCCCCGACTTAACTTGGAATGCGTCGACTTCCCTTAGACTTTCCCAACTTCATTTGGACGCCCCCGACTTTCCTTGGACTTCCCTCGGATGATTTATTGCAATCCCGAAATATACTTGTAATGTACAAGTTCGTATGCAAAACAATATAACTAAACTATAAATTATGCAAAAAAAATAAAAATATTTTTCGGAAATTTATTGGTGTATACCCGTTAGAGGAAGATTCGGTGCAGTTCCAGGGAAATCCAGTGGAAGTTCAAGGAAAATCGGGGAAGTCGAAAGGAAGTTGGAGAAGTCAGAGAAAAGTGGGGAAAGTTCAAACAAGTTGGGGAAGTTGGGGAAAACCCAGATATTTCTAGAGCTTGCGCAAGTCTTTTAAATCGTATGACGTTTACAATAATACTCGCGAATCCAGCGAGTTCCAGTTCATTGAATTTATGTTTTTGACAACCGTGTTTCCCCTATGTGAAATGCGACAGTATTTATATTGCCATTAATGAAAATTGTCGAGGACGCCACTGCTCAGTCACGTGAGAGTACAGAAAATTTTGGAATTTGTCATAAAGTAACTCGTCAGGCAACAAACAACTTTTATTAAGAATCAAATTTGATATTCTCAATAGTTTAAGAAATAGCAGGGAGGGTGATACTCTGTTAACGTTGAAAAACTTTTTGTTTTGTTTTCACAGTATATACCTACTTGAATTGGCAATTTATAAAAAACACGAAAATCCATAGGAATTTTTATATTTGATATACTCTTGATATACTATATTTTAACTCTATATCAAATTGAAGGAGAATTTAATTCTACATCTGATGGTGTTAAAAAATACCGGGTGTTCTGTTTGACATACAAGTTATTAAATATTTTAAATTTAACAAAATTGATACCCATGTAATAAGTAAGCTGATTTCAACATCCCGCTGAATACTTTATAATGTGTAAAAGTCTCGGCAACGAATACTAAACGTTTTTGGTATCTATAATATTAATTTTGTAATATTAGTTTATAAACGTAAAATTGTTTTTGAAAAAAAGTAATAACTCAATTACCGCTAATTTTAAGAATACAGATTATGTAAATTATTATATGTATAATACTTTTATAGCTAAAATTACATGTAGCATCTAAAAATGCAATAATATACAAGGTGCTCCATATAAAATAACAGTGGTTACTTGACACTGAATGTCAGTTTACCACTGATGATGATAGCCTTGCTGTCGAAATACGTATCTGGTATTTTGTTGCTTTTGTAGAAGGCTGCTGTATTTTTCAAATGTTGTTATTTCACAGTTCGAGTGTTTCAGTTCATCAAAGTAAGGTGCTGTACAGGCATAACAAAACTCCCAGTTTAAATCGCAATAATTTTAGGTTATACTTACTTATCAAAAACTTTTAATAAGAAAAAATTTGATATTCCCAATAGTTTGCCTGTTTACGAAAAAATAGTGGGGCGACACCCTTTATCAATATATCAAATCCTTAACTGTCTCACCATAACAACACGACGGGATCTTTTTTTAATACTTATTTCATATAACATTTTTTAAGTTACTCTGATACATTCCAGTTAGACATGTTTTTTTACAAAACTAAATTTTTGATTTCCGAGTATGGGATCTGAGAGAAGATCAGAAGGCAAATCAAAAACTTTTTTACGAACACTCTAGCTTCAAAATGGCGGTCGCTACAACTTTTTGGAAATCTCGACTTTAACGCTAATTTACTCAAAAAGTAGTTGTCTGATTGGGATCAGCTACAACTTGTTTGAGGGCCCTTCTTGGGTAGTATACGATGCAGTACAATTTCGAAAATCCGAAAACGATTGCAATAGCGATGCTTAAAAATTTTGGAAATTTTCAAAACCATGTTTTAAAAACGATTTTTTTAACATTCTGAGCCGATAGACCTTGCAATTAACCTCAAATTTGTGTTTTACTAATCCCCAAATGTTACTCTGCCGCGTTCCAGGAATTTTTGAAAAATTTCAAATTGATTAATTTTTATTCAAATACGCAAACGCCGATCGTCATACACTTTTATCAGTTTGATTGACTATTTGCAGTAGTTTATTAGGATTAGCAACAATTTTCAGAGTGAATAAAAACACTGTTTTTACTCACTCTGAAGATGCAAGCTGCAATGTCTTGCGAAACGTTAGTTTGTATGGGTTCACAAACAGCTAACAGGCATAAGCCGATTAAGTATTATTGTCCTGGCAAACAAAATACATTCAGATCAAATCTTTGTTCGTCCCAAGGTTTAAATAATCTAAGCATACGGCCCTGTTTAGGCAGGCAGGGCTTACGAACAAATATTGCTCAAACTTCTAGAGCAAATGCTTGTAAAGGCAGACAAGCTACAGGTCGGTCCTTACCTGATTATGCTGGGCGTAGTTCCCAAATGACGACGCGGTCTAAGCCGAAAGTAAATTGTAATATTGACAATTCAAGAAACCGCGAAAGCCTCAAAGAATATAAAAACTTTTTAGTTAGCTTAGTTAGCTTTTGTATGAGATCTCTATGCGAGAAGGACTATTAAAGAGCTGCCATGGGATCCAAAAACGTTTGAATATTTCGCGCGCATTAAACGAATCTATGCGAGGGCCAGGGCCACTTGGCTGGTTGTCCCCAATTCATCTATACTCCACCGAATAATGCCGCAGGCTGAAAAGGCTTTTACACGAATAAGAGTGAAATAGACAGTTTATTGCGGTAAAATACAGATTACACAAGCTAAGAATGGAGAGAAGTTTCTGCGTATTAGGGACTTTAGGGTCAGTGAACCCAGTTTCTGATTAAATAAGTTGAATAACAGCGCATGCTAATCACGTGTAGTTGGTGAATCTATTTGCCAGTGGGTTTTATGCTGGTGTGCCAAACGTTATTTGTGTAAATCTTAATTGATCGGGGATATTTTCGCAGATGGGTTTTGTGTGACAAACGTTCTTGTGTAGTAAATGTTAATTAAGTGCTGTAAAATGTTTGTGCAAAACATTTTGGAACTTCAAGCTCAAAGTGGTTTAAATTTTGAAGAACGTTTAAATTTAAAAGAAAACAGCTGCCCAAAACCAACTTTAGGTATTAAACAAATAGCCATGTACAGAAATAAGCAGGTTAACAAGTAGGTACTTTAATCAGTCAATGTACGATTTGTCGGATTGGATTTGTGGAGGTGATATAAGAAACGCTTAAGTTCAAAAACATCGGCAAATCATATAAAAAAATCTAGGAATTTTGCCACACTAGGTAATGTGGATACCAGATTGCAATTAGACAGTGCTTATCGAAAGTCTATTAGAATTTCTAATGAAAATGTTAATAAAAATAGATACATTTGCAATAAAATTATAGATTGCGTTAAGTTTTGCGGAGCCTTCGAACTAGAATCGGGTGGACACGATGAAAGTGGAACATTTAAAAACCCGCGTATATTTTGGAGACAAGAAAGGTTAAGTGCGTTCGCTACGTTAAGCATCGAAACGTTAATTAAAAACATGGACAATCCTAATGAACTAGTGACAGATCATTTTTCCAACGCGAAGCATCGACTTGAAATATACGTCTACTTAAAATCTGGGTAGGTAAGTACATAAGTATCGAAAAATATTTCTAAATGACCTCCCAGTACACCACACTACGAGCCGCCACTGCACTTAACCCTTGTAGATAGTCTATAATAAGAACATGAATTGCGCGGACCTTTGCAGCATCAGGTAAGCTAGTGAGGACGTTGTCTTTTAATCCTACCTGCTGCATTACAGACAAGCATCTGACACCAAACCTTTTTAAAATCAATACAATTTATATGCAGTAGTTCATCTATCGTACAGAAAACACTAAAATATATTCATAATACAAAAATTCATAAAAGGATCAAATGAAAACATGCGACGACATTAATATTCATTACTGTTTAATCTCGCTATTAAACATGACCAAAACCTTTAGTTCGCATAAATCCATTTTAATTTTAATTCTAATAATGCAATGTTTGACGCACATTCTTATAAAGTGTAATATTATCTTTAGTTGCAAAACTGCAACTATGCATATCGTAGGTCAAGTCTTACGCATTTATGCATAAGCTTGCAGAATTATAAATTGTAAACTACATAAAATGATGTCAGGTCAACCAATTGAAAACCTTTATTGTAAATTATTATTAATCAAATTTTGTATAAATACCATGTAACAACATTAAATAAACGAGTTCTTACAAGGCTAGTCAGGAATAAGCTTTAATAACCAGAGTCCGGGTTATCTTGTATTTACCTCCAATAGTAAATAAATTAACACTAAAAATAAATAGTGTTCAATTTATTATTCTAAGATCAGTGCTACGAACGAGAAATAAATAATCTTATTTCCCGTTATCTGATCAGTGCTGAAACTAAAAGGCACAAAGAGGCGTAAATTACCACCCTGGAATTACGTCATACGCAGATTCCAATCTCAAGGAATTTGTACATGGTCCTTCGAGAAGAAACTGAACAAGCCCGTGGAGACACAAAGCGGTCAACTGATCCAGTCCGTGGGAACCAAGTCTAGTAACCAAACTCAGACAAAAATACTGCAACAAGCGGAATCAAATCCAACCGAACCCGAGCCATCTGGGGGACAAAGCGATCTACCAAGGATCCAACCCGCAGGAGTCTTTCAAAAAGAAAAAGCTTGAGCCGGTCGGTAAGAAAACACTTTATTTTTATTTGGCGGCCTTACAACCCGCTAAAAAAAAAAAACGAAACGAGGTGCATACAATATTTAGCCTCAACTACAACATTGGGGGACTTACAATCCACCGAGAAAACAAAAACAGAAGGAAGTACATCCTTCGAAACAACGGTGAACCAAGCCACGTCACGGTTCATCTGAAGCTGATTGCAGACCGTGATCTCTAGTGATCCCTGTAAATCACATCTAGTTGCAACAAAGCGCAGCCGAAATGGAAGAATTCAACACTTTGGCAGCCGATCAACAGGCAGTGGGGAAACTCATACAGAAGCTCTACTCCAACATCAAGAAAGATCCATCTACAAGAAAAACTGAAGAATACTTCACGAGCCGCCTAAACACACTACAGCAATACTGGAGTCAGTTCCAAAAAAATAACTCCGTGATGCTCGCTCTACAGCAACCGCATCACAATTACTTCAAAAGTAACTACTACAATGAAGTTCAAGCCATCTACCAAGATGCAGAAAAATACATGACCGAAGGTCAACAAAAGCAAATCATAAGTTCAGCAGCCCAGGGAACTGAGCCTGGGGACGCCAAAGTTAACAGTGCCGTACAAGCAGCACCGGATCAACAAGAATTGGATCCTACTTCAATTCAAGATCCAATCCAACAGCGACGGATCAAGAGGCAAAAATTAAGGATGCAACAACTTACAGCTGCCGTAACTGAAGCCACTGCGGCACTAGCCCAGGTAAGAAGCAAAACCCGCTACGAGATGCTGCAGAATAACATCCAGAAACAATGGGAAGACATCGCATCATCAAACATAGACATCCAGCTTGATGAAAATGACTTTAAAGATTCTTACTTTACCGACAACAAATATGAAGAGTTGGGTCAAGAGATCAGCAACATCATGGAACAACTAGGTGAAAAAACACGAGGACTTTCAGACTCAAGTTCTCAACAACAGCAGCATGTCACCCTTCCCATATTGAAACTTCCGATATTTGAAGGGGAATACGAAAAATGGACATCCTTCCATGACATCTTTGTCAGGTCAATCCACTCTAACAACAACATCTCCAAAATCGAGAAAATGCAGTATTTGAAGACCAACGTCAAAGGGGAGCCGAGTGAACTTATTCAAAATCTGCAGATAACAGAAAATAATTACGAGACAGCATGGAATCTGCTGAAAGAGCGATACGACAACTCGAGAATTCTCCTTTCGAAGCTAATCGATAAGATTCTGGATTTGCCACCGATGCAACAGGAATCAGCAAATAAAATCAAGCAACTGCATGACACCATCAACGAGTGTCTACAAGCGATCAAGAACATGGGCATAGATACGAGCACATGGGGACCAGTGATCTGTCGCATCATAGCAAGAAAATGGGATGCAGAAACAAACAAGCTATACGAACAATCTCTAGCGAATCCACATAATATTCAAGACCTCAAGTCAGTCATGAGCTTCCTAAAAACAAGATTCCAATCTCTGGAAATAATCTCGGAAGGTACAAAAAGAAACCAAGAGAGACCTAGATATGCACCAAATCAAAAATGGAATAATCAAACAAAAAAAGATCCTACATGCAAGTTAAGTAAGCAACAGCATCAAATTTATGACTGTCCGAACTTCAGATCACTTCCAATACCTAGGAGGATCCGGGCAGTAAATCAAAACAAGCTGTGCTACAACTGCATGAGGCATGACGCCAGCCAAAAATGCAAATCTCAAAGAAGCTGTTTAACTTGTGGAAAACAACACCATACGTTACTACACAGGAGTCAGAATGCCCATCCAAGAAAGTCGTCAAGCCCGATTAAGACAACTTCTCACGCCACACTAGCATCTGAACCCTCCAGCGAGCAAGAGCAACAAGTCACAGTCACCAGCAACCTTGGTCGTAAGAACTGCACCACTCTCCTTGCAACAGCACTAATCCAAGCAAGAACAGCAACAGGAGCACCTCACTTCTTGAGAGTACTCATTGATCCAGGATCCCAGGCATCATTCATAACCGAGGCAGCAGCACAGACACTCGCGTTACCAAAACAAAAAATTAGAGCTGAAATCACAGGTCTAGGTGATGGAGCACCAAAAATCTCTAATTCAAAAATAGAAGCAGTACTCTTCCCAAGATACCCAAGCAACTTCAATCTTCACACTGAACTCATCGTTCTCAGTAAGCTAACTCAGAACCTCCCATCAAATGAACTGAGCAACATTGAAAACCAGCAATGGCAGAACCAAATTCTGGCAGACCCAACTTTTAATGTACCAGGTCCAATAGACGCCATTCTCGGAGCAGAAGAGTATGGAAAAATCATTCTGGAGGGTCTTCAGAAAACAAAAACTGGTATGTTAGGACAAAACACCAGCTTTGGGTGGATTCTTTCTGGCAACGTTATTAAGACAGAGAATCAAAACACCCAAATAACAAGTATGATGACACGCATCGAGGAAGACAAACAATTGACCAAATTCTGGGAAATAGAAGAGGTTCCTCAAGACCGTCATCTCACCAACGACGAGAAACAATGCGAAGACTACTTCGAGGAGACACATTGCCGAAACAACGATGGCACCTACACTGTGAGGATACCCTTCAAGGAAACACCCACCAACATAGGGGAATCCAAACCCAGGGCAATTGCGAGGTTGTTACAGCTGGAGAAAAGATTTTCAAAAAACAAAGAACTTGAAGCTCAATATATAAATTTTATGCAAGAGTATTTAGACCTGAAACATATGGAAAAAATACTCCCAGGCAAAGAAGCATTAGAAGACGCCTACTACATACCCCACCAAGCAGTCATAAAAGAATCAAGCACTACTACAAAATTGAGGGTGGTGTTTGATGCATCTTGCAAAACGTCAAAGGGAATAAGCCTTAACGAAAAAATGCACACCGGTCCAAGGTTGCAGCAAGAATTATTTGACATCCTGATACGTTGGAGGAAACATCGTGTCAGCATTACTGCTGACATCGAGAAGATGTACCGCCAAATAAAGGTAAACAAAGAGGATCAAAAGTTCCAAAAAATCCTATGGGACAGCCTCAGCACCGTACCTTGCAATAAAGACATTGCAACAGCTAGCGAAAGACGAAGAAGCCAGGTTTCCTACCGCTTCCGCTACAGCACTAAAGGACTTCTACGTCGACGACCTAATGTCAGGAGCAGACACCGTGGAAGAAGCACTCCAGCTACAAGTCGAGATGATCGCCTTGCTGAAAAGTGGAGGATTCACGCTAAGAAAAGGGTCTAGCAACGATAAAAAAGTGTTGCAAACACTCCCTGGACATCTTCAAGATCAAACCACCATCGAAATCAATGAAGCCACAACCAAGAAGACCCTAGGAGTCAATTGGAACCCATCGTCAGACACATTTCGATTTAGAGTCGAAATATCAAACAGAGAAAAAATCTCCAAACGAACCATTCTATCCGATATTGCTAAGCTGTTCGATCCATTGGGATGGCTAGCTCCAATTACCATTAAAGCAAAATTGATGATACAAGAATTATGGGCATCCGAACTCAATTGGGACGAGGAGGTTCCCAAAGAAATAAAAGCAAGATGGACAACGTTCCATGCTCAGCTAAACGCCGCAGAAGAAATCTCAGTTCCAAGGTGGTTGGAATACATAAAAACAAAAACAAGAATAGAGCTACACGGTTTCTGCGATGCATCAGAACAAGCATATGGAGCGGTAATATACAGCAGGGCAGTCAATCCAAATGGACAAGTCAAAACCACGCTGCTGGTTGCGAAATCTAAGGTAGCACCCATCAAAATGAAGAAAACATTGCCCAGATTGGAACTATGCGCTGCCCTACTACTGGCACAGTTAATGAAAAGAACAGTGACAGCTTTGGAAATCCAAGATGTACCCGTTTATGCCTGGACCGACTCAATGATCACCCTGGCATGGATCAAAGGTGACTCAGGGAGATGGAAAACATTCGTCGCCAACCGCGTAGCAGAAATACAGGAGCTGCTACAATCAAACGCATGGGGACACGTAAAAACAGAAGATAACCCAGCAGATGTATTATCAAGAGGAATCGATCCTCCCAACCTGAAAAACCATTCACAATGGTGGTCAGGACCTCAATGGCTACAGGAAACGGACCAATGGAAAAAACACAAAGAAGAAATACTTCCCACAAGAGAGGAAGCCAAACTCTGTCATCACATTGTAACAGAGAAAAAGAGGGAATCCATTACAGAGCGATTCTCATCTCTAACGAGAATGATTAGAGTAATATCTTACTGTTCTCGATTCATACAAAGATGTAAAAAGGAAACTTCATATACAGGAAACATTTCCGTCCAAGAATATGAAGAAAACCTTGTACGACTTTTAAAAATGGTACAACAACAGGAGTTCAAGGATGAAATTACTTCTATTAAAAGAAGCAATCAAGTACCAAAACAAAGCACCCTATCGACATTGAGACCATTCATTGACAGTAATGGAATCTTACGCGTTGGAGGAAGACTGGAGAACGCTCAGTTACCGTTCAACGAAAAACATCCAATCATACTGGCTTATGGAAACCATATCTCCAAGTTGATTATCCAAGATGCCCATTCCACAACCTTGCATGGTGGTAACCAAGCCACACTAGCCTACACTAGGCGAAAATTCTGGATTATCAATGGAAAGCGAGCCGTAAACAACATCATCAACAAATGCATCAGATGTATTCGATTCAAAGCTCAAGCAGCCCAACAATTAATGGGAAATCTGCCAGCAGCCAGAATCACACAATCACATCCATTCACTCACACCGGAGTCGACTATGCAGGTCCAATCCAAATCAGAACCACAAAAGGACGTGGACACAAATCCTACAAGGGATACATATCAATATTTGTATGCTTTGCTACGAAAGCAATTCACCTGGAAGTAGTCAGCGACATGACCTCAGACGCTTTCCTAGCAGCATTTAAAAGGTTCACCGCCAGAAGAGGTAACTGTGCACACATGTACAGTGATAATGGAACAACATTTGTTGGAGCAAATAAACAACTACTACAAGAAATTCATGCTATCAACAATGGAACCCAGATACAAGAATCTCTTACATCCCTGGGAACTCAGTGGCATTTCATCCCCCCAGCTGCCCCACATTTTGGTGGACTATGGGAGGCAGGAGTAAAATCTATGAAATATCACTTAAAAAGAATAATAGGTGACTCAACGCTCACTTATGAAGAATTATCAACATTGGTCTACCAGGTCGAAGCCAGCCTGAACTCAAGACCACTATGTCCACTCAGCAACAATATTAACGATTTCGAAGCGATAACCCCTGGACATTTTTTGATTGGAAAGGCCTTGCTTAGCCCTTTAGAATCTACAGACATAACCTACGATACCAACATATCAAAACGGTGGAGGATCATTCAAAAGATGAAGAAAGACTTTTGGAAGGTCTGGTCATCCGAGTATCTTACTGGGTTACAACAACGTTACAAATGGAAATCTTTAAAAGAAAATACAAATGTCGGCGATCTCGTGTTGCTAAAAGACGACAACACTAGTCCCAACAAATGGCCACTAGCCAGGATAACACAAGTACATCCAAACAAAGATGGGACAACACGGGTGGTTTCTCTTCAACAAGCAGGAGGAGCTACTCTAAAAAGACCAATAACAAAGGTTATTCCCTTGCCCATTCGCGAGCAAGGAAATCAAGAAGACGGCCCAATTCAATCAACAATCAAGGCACAGTTAGCACTGATACAAAACCAAAATCCTTCAAAAACATCAACATCAAAATCATTAACAAGCGGTAACATCATGAGAAGCATACTAATGACATGCGTACTCTCAACCATTATAGCACCATTAGCTCAAGCAACTTACACCATTAAATATCCAGCCCCAGGATTGTATGTGGAGCACATCGGGTCTACACAAATAGAACGAGGAATTTTTAGAATTGAACTAAAAATTCAAAAATTAAGATTAACAGAAGATGAAGCTATGGTCCAAAACACAGTTAATCAAATGAAGAAGTTTTGCGAAGAAGCAAAAAAGTTAACACATCTAACTCAATGTTCCAGCTTACTTCACCACCTAGATGAAGAATACAAGCAGTTCAATCGGACACTAAAAAATATCAATAGCATCATACATTCTCGACAAAAAAGAGGAATGTTAGGAAATCTTTTAACTTCAATCTTTGGAGTTAACGACGAAGTATACCAAGATATTGAAGCTCTAGACAAGAATCAACATGAACTCATAAGAGCATCAAGTCATCAAACTAAGTTCATGCTGTCTACCCTTGCAGCTGTTAATGAAACAGAGGCCAGAGTTGAAAGACAACTAAACCACTTTCGAGAAAAATTGAACGAAGGCCTACAGGCCATAAACGATATGAACAGATGGTACAAAGCCATTAATGAAAACCACCTTAATATACAACTACTACAAGTTTATCAATTGGCAGCAAATTACATTGACGAAATACAACAATTTTACAACAAACTACTAGATGTTCACTTCAGGAGAGGACATTTATACGAATTTCTGTCACCAGCACACGTTGCTAACATCATATCGTCAGCATCCAAACGATTACCCTCCAGCATCAGCATACTGTCAGACTCAATCATCAAAACCAAGGTTGAACACAGCCCTAACAGCATTCATATTTTTGGATATTTTTTTATGGCTGAATTAGAAGAATTCGACGCCATCAAAGTAACTCCTATCCCAATAGAAGTCAAAAATGAAACATATTGGACACTAGAAGTACCAAATAGTATCCTAGCGATAGACTACAACTCACAACTGTACTTTGAGTTAAACAATGAGGATTTTAACAACAGAATCAGTTTGCCAAACAACAAATTTTTGTGTTCTCCAAGCGTAGTACACAATATAGAAAATAACCGTAACTGCATCATTGACGAAATATATCAAAAATCAGAAGCTTCAGAATGCCCACTTCGAAAGAAAAAGTTGTGGTCCATCATCTGGAAGCAACTCTACATGCCTAACACCTGGATGTTTATTACCCATAAACCGGCTAGAATAGCTGTCATCTGCAGTGGAGTGCGGCAAGATGTAACAATAAATGTTACAGGCTTGATTCAAATATCACAAGACTGCGTCATCAAAACGGCACAAAACGTATTAACACCAAACCTGTTTGACAGCATAAGAGTGAATAGTTTTGTCAAAACCATAAACAGACCAATCAACATGTCGTTAGAATGGCACGACAACCCCCAAAAACCGATCAACAAAGAGCCAGTCTACAAAATATCCAATCCAATAGGGAACATCAAAGACGATGAAACAGAAGAATTGCTGGAAAAGGACTGGAAAACTATCAAAAAACATTCCGCTATAACCAGCAGCATCACAACAATAACCACATTAATTATAATTTTGGTAATAGTAATCACAGGAAAAGTTGCAATCCATTATTTCCAGAGAAGTCCTGGAAATTCGGAACGCAATCAAACCATCCAAGAAGAATTTATGATGGAGCCCTTGTATGCACGAGTCAGGACGGACGTCAAGACAGACAACACTACTCCTTCCTCGTCGAGGTCGCAAAATGTTTAATCTCGCTATTAAACATGACCAAAACCTTTAGTTCGCATAAATTCATTTTAATTTTAATTCTAATAATGCAATGTTTGACCCACATTCTTATGAAGTGTAATATTATCTTTAGTTGCAAAACTGCAACTATGCATATCGTAGGTCAAGTCTTACGCATTTATGCATAAGCTTGCAGAATTATAAATTGTAAACTACATAAAACGATGTCAGGTCAACCAATTGAAAACCTTTATTGTAAATTATTATTAATCAAATTTTGTATAAATACCATGTAACAACATTAAATAAACGAGTTCTTACAAGGCTAGTCAGGAATAAGCTTTAATAACCAGAGTCCGGGTTATCTTGTATTTACCTCCAATAGTAAATAAATTAACACTAAAAATAAATAGTGTTCAATTTATTATTCTAAGATCAGTGCTACGAACGAGAAATAAATAATCTTATTTCCCGTTATCTGATCAGTGCTGAAACTAAAAGGCACAAAGAGGCGTAAATTACCACCCTGGAATTACGTCATACGCAGATTCCAATCTCAAGGAATTTGTACATTACAGTATGAAATGCATTTAACAAAATGGAGGCCACAAATTTCCCGTGCCCTATTGTTTTAGTTGTTACCGCAAGAATATACTACTACTTCTTTCGCCGGTTTAATTAAAAGTTTAATGAACGTAAATCAAAATAAATACAATGAAAAAATAAACAATTAGGAAAATAAAAAAGAAATAACAAGATAAATAATTTAACATACTTAATATGTTCAAAGGACAACGATCGGCATTACCGTTTTACACCTTCCCCTAAAAAACCAAATTTTACATATCAAATTTTTTATTATACCTGTGTACCGGTTCCCAGCTTTGAAATTTCGCGGTAGCATAGATCGTTCTAGAACATTCTAGAAGATTCTACGGAAATGCTACCGTACGAAGCAACCAATGGGGAAGCTGAAAACCAACCCTGGTGGACTAAGGGTTTCCGGCGCGCGCTACCCTTGTTCAGTACAGTGGGGGAAGGCGTTACGAACGCAACTGATTTCGCGCGTATAATTATTCTGTGTCTTTGAATTGTCTGTACATTTGTTTTGTTTTGTTAGCAATAAATAGTTTTATAATTATTTACGTGAGTGTTATTATTTAGCATAACAACCACACCTGCATCATAATCCTTGTAAAACAAACCAAAAAGCGTGCGCAAACCCAACATTAAAACACCCCGGTGTTTTAAAGTTGCTAAGCAACAATGACGTCATCAATTTTGAAGCAACAAATTACAAACACGCGAAAAAAAAAAATTCTAATTCACATAGCAACATAAACAACAAAAAATGCTAACCAATCTCCAGGTAAATGATGTCACATCATAGACTACTATGTAAGATGAATCAAAATCAAAATGCTGCTTCCTAGCTATATTCTTCTTATTTTCTAGATTATGATGCAGGTATAATAAAAAATACCGTATAATACACGTGTATAAGAGCCTTTAAAGCACTGCTCCGTTAAAAGGCACTCGGCTTCGCCTCGTGCTTTTAAACCCGTCGCGCGTTATTTAAAGGCTTGCTTATACACTTGTATTATAATATACTATTTATTGTAGGAGGTCATTGTAAGGTAACAGTTTGTCTATTTTATAAACAGGCTTCATATGTGCTTTTAAATTTAGCAAGCGAACAAGTGTTAAATAAATTATTATAAGAATAATAAGGATAAATGAAGAGTTATTTTTCGACTGGATCAAACATTTTCATCAGCATCTAAAGGCTTAGGAAGAAGATCCAGTGCTTCTAATATTAGATAACCATGGGAGTCACATTTCTTTGGAGATTTATATATTTATTTATACTGCAGATCGCACGGAATTGTTATGGTGTCGCTTCCCCCTCACACCTCTCACATACTCCAACCTCTTGACTTAACTTTTTTTGGACCACTAAAAAATGCTTTAAATCGTGAGTGCGACTTGTATCTTAGAAATCATGCTCATGAAAAGATCACACATTATGCTTCCATTTTTAACAAAGCGTACCTAAGGGTTGCCACGATGGACAAAGGAATATCCGGGTTCCGCGCTGCTGGAATATGGCCCACAAACCCTAATAAATTCTCTGAAGACGATTTCAGTCTGACAGATCACACAGAAGTTCCAGATATACAAATCGAAATTAACTTAAATGAAACCGACGTTAATAATGGAGATAACATTTTGGAGCAGTCGACTGTAACTGTTGAAGTCGTACAGAGGACTAAACCACAACTGGGACCGTCGAGATGTGATGAAACTATGCAGAGAACTCCGCCTAGGAATACTAAGCAACAGTCATTAAACCAGTGGGCCGAACTACAACCAAGACCATCGAGATGTAGTGAAACCATGCACAGGACTCCGCCCAAGAATACCAAATGGCAGTCAAACCAGAAAGCTGAACCACAACCTGGAATGTCAGGAAGTGTTGAAGCACAGTTTACATCATCCTGTTCCAATGTCACGTCTTCATCAAAAGTGCCTATTGAAAAGCTAGCACCGCTTCCTGGCCCAATTGCAAACAAAGGTTCTAAATCACGTGCAAAACAACACTCAGAAATTTTTACATCCACGCCACTGAAGCCACTCAATTAGAAATAAAACAAGAAAAGAGGAATTTTAAGAAAAAAGATAGAGAGTTAACAAAATCTGGAACTAAGAAGAAAAAGGCGGAAAAAGTAGGAAAACTGGCTACTAAAGCAAAGAAACGATCTCTGAGCGAGAAAACTGGGTTAAGAAATTTACATTTTGATGATTCTGACTCTGAAAGTTATGATGAGAGTCAGTTATGCGACGATGATGAATTACATGATGTAGATCCAACTGGAGATAATGAGGAGTGCTTGGTCTGCGGTGAATTCGGACGGGACAAGGAAATTTGGTACCGTTGTGTAATGCGTTCAAACTGGGCACATTCAGAATGTAGTGGTTGGGATTCAGCAGTTAATTATAGGTGCTATATGTGTGCCAAGGTTTAAAAGAAGAAAGACAGAAAATAAAATCCTTTTCATAATGAGTTTTTTATAAAGTGCTTGTGGGAATTTCTTTTGTTTACAATTTATTTGTTTTTTACGAAACAATAAAATATTCTTGACTATAATTTCGAGCTTTTCA
The DNA here is from genome assembly GCA_958336395.1 of Ctenicera cuprea. Classification (NCBI taxonomy): domain Eukaryota; kingdom Metazoa; phylum Arthropoda; class Insecta; order Coleoptera; family Elateridae; genus Ctenicera; species Ctenicera cuprea. The sequence continues at coordinate 41,276,489 of OY284489.1, forward strand.
GCTTTATTTAATCCTTGCACAGAATTACCCAATCACATGCGCGATATTACCCAGTACGTGGGGGAATACCGCGCAATGACAGCATTTTAAATTAATTTTTTTTAAATCGGTTCGTCGTAGAACCTTTTTTTTTACAGTAATAAGATGCCCAATAGGTGCAAGATTCCGTAGTTAAATTATGGAAGTGTGTATGTACATAGGAAGGTTTTTCTGAGCATTTTCCCTTATGTGCGTGGAATTCCCCCAATTTCCCCTACTGCTGACCGGTTTACTAACAATTTATACAAATAAGATGGTGCATTTGATTGTAAAATATTGTACAACACTGATCCACATAAGAGCGCAAATCTATGCTCCACTTTCAATATATTATGTAAATTATTATATTATACATATATAATAATTCATTATTGCGTTCTCTCAATGCAATTTTAACACTCATATTGAAGAACGGTGTTCGACAATAAAAACGGGCGAAACATGTCGCTGGTACTTTCCCATACTTTTTACGATAGCGTAGCTGTAAGCATAGTAGGCAGCGATTAAACCGCGCGGAAGCAACATAAACCGCTCTACGGATATTGCGCTTCGGGCATAGAACCGAAAATCGTTGTAAATAGTTTATTTGAAAAGTTGCAAAGAATGAAAAATATATTTTTAACTAGAGCTAATTGATAGGCGTAGTTAAAATAACGTAACTTTCGGAAAACGCGTTGTTGGCATTTAAAAGTATTCAATTTCTTCTTAATTTTTACAATGGTTTAAAATTATTTTTAATAATAATAAAATATTTCAAATAGTCTATTGAACCGCTTAAGGTTTATACAATTAGCGTTTGCGTTTTTGAATAAATAATTAATCAATTTTAAATTTTTAAACATTCCTGGTAAAATTTGGGAGATTAATAAAAAAAAAATTTGTAGTTTTTGAAGATACATTTGTTAGAAAATTTCCAAAATTTTGAGAAACTAGCATTTTACAATTTTCATATTTCCAAAAATATTTCATTACATGATTATACTTATTAAGGGCTATTAAATAATAGGATATGTTTTCTCGATTAAATATTATGTTTTTGAGTAATCCGGCATTAAATTCAAAATTTCCAAACATTCGTAGCGGCCTTCGTTTTGAAGATGCAGATGCATTGGATTTTCCTTTCTCCAACGCAATAATTTCAAAAAAGTTTAATACAATTAAACCTATACCAAAAAAACATGTCTAATTTCGTTTTCGGTTCCGGTTAAAGAAGACCTTACAAAAAAACTTCCTGCATCTTAAAAAAAACTTCTACAAACCAAATTTTATAAAAATCGCTAACGAGGTTCCGGAGACACGGGGAAACGAACACTCAATCACGCACGCACCTACCCACAAACAAAAATTTTTGAAAATCCACTTCTTTGGTTTGCTTGAACCGCAAAAGGTGTATTTTCGTTAAAATCCGAAGTTCGAAAATTTGCATGAAATCATAACATTCCATACTTCAGTAGAAGTATGGGAAAGTAAAAATTAGCATTTACTTAAAGATAGTAAACGATTAAAATTTCAAAGAATAGCAAATGGCGTGCAGAGGGAAGCGATTGACAGGCTATAGTTTACGGGCAATTTGAGGAGTAGGTATCTTTATTAACATCTAGGAAAATTAAAAGATTACGCGCAATCCAAACGTACCTGCACTGTAACCCCGCACAGTTCATGGTAGCTATTATCAACAGGTTCAAGTAAAATTCCGCGTAATTCATGTCCGCCCTTGAAATCAACATTTATAAATAGGCTAAACAGGTCGCTGGTACTTTCCCATACTATTTACGTTTTAAATAATTTCGCAGCAATAAGTGATTGAAATTTACATCTAGGTTTAGGTTACATCTGGTCATCCCCCCGCGGTACAAGGCGCCCGCTTCAAAATCAACGCGTTGGCTCAGCACGGCTACTCACGTGAAGGCGCTAGCTAGATAATGCGCTCACGACTTCAGATTAAAAAATAGATATAACAACTTTATTTCAAGAGTTATGCAAAAATATGCAAAGAATGAAATAGTTATTTTCATAAAAAGCTCGGGAAGCTACAGTGTTTCTCACACGAGTTTGAACATTTTCAGAATAGTGTTCATAAAAAAAATCTATACCAGCAAAACATGTCTAATTTCTGTTTCCACTTACATTTTAAAAACGTTACAGCGCACTACCAGTAACTAAAAAAACTTCCACATACAGTCGTCATTACGTTGAAAAATCCATTAGATGTGGAAGTAACTTAGGAATGGATGTTTTTGCTTAAGCCCTTTATTTTGGCATAAAAATTAAAGCTCTAAGTTATCGATTTCGGCCGAGCCCTGTAGCCCCGTTAAATTTTCAAAATGGCTCGTTTCCGGCGAACCCAATATCAATAGTAGTTCTTAGACAAAAGCATATAAAAATTCCTACAAAACGTTAAAAAAATAATGTTGTAGCTCAAACAGTTTCCGATAAATGGCCTCTAGAAAGTGACCCCTTTTCGCGATTTTTGGTCCAAAAAACGTACGTAAGAGGTCCAGGTGAGTGAAAGTAGACCCAGTTCTCGCTAAATCTAAAAAAACCATTCTTCTAACCTAAAAAGGTCCAAAGTTGCCATGTTGATGCACTTTTGCTGCAGTTTTACATAGGTCACTTTTTTTTGGAAATATCTCGCTTCCAGTGCATTCTGTCAACAGTCGTTCTAAGATGAATAAAAGTATACATATAAAATTCCTTACAAAACTAAAAAAACAATATTCTAGCGTAAGTAGTTTCTGAGATATGCCGCTGAAAACCCGTTTTCTCCGAAAAGCGTCCGCACCTTTTTTGGTCAAAAAATTACAAAAAAGGGCAAATTTCGAGAGGCCATACCTCGGTAACAATTTCGGTTAGGACATTATTTTTTTTCTGTTTTGTAGGAAATTTTATATATTTACTTTCCAGTTAAAATAAATCTTTACGTGGGATGTCCAGAAAGCGAGCTATTTCGAAAAAACTGCATGGACGTCAAAAAAGCATCAAAATTGTCAACTTTGGGAGGTCATAACTTCGGACCCATTAAGCTTAGAGGAATGATCTTTTTTAGATTTACAGAGAATTGAGTCTACTTTCACAACTTTTTCGTACGATAATCAGGAAACGAACAATTTCGTAAAATACGAAAATTACGTTTTTTGGCCAAAAATAGCGAAAAAAAGTCAGCTTTGAGACGCCATATCTCGGAAACTGTTTCAGCTAGGTAGAACATTATTTTTTTTAGTTGTAATTTTGTAGTTGTAGGAAATTTTATTTACAGAGTGGTTAGGAAAACCCCGGCCACTTTTCTTGTGGCGGTCAAGAGATGGCGCTTTAGTAAAGAAAACTTAAATTAAAATACTGGCTACAACTCAGAATCCAAGACGTTTTGGTTGTTTTGATTTAATATGGGCGTATTTAATAATTAAAACGTCTTGGATTCTGCGTTGTTGCCAGTATTTTAATTTAATTTTTCTTTACTAAAGCGCCATCTCTTGACCGCCGCAAGAAAAGTGGCCGGGGTTTTCCTAGCCACTCTGTGCTTTTATTTGTCTAATAACTACTATTGAGATTGGGTGCACCGGAAACGAAATGGAAAAAGAATGATAGAGTTCTGTGTAAGAAACCAACTACTAATTGGAAACAGCCATTTTAACCACAAGCTAATACATAAAATCACGTGTTGAGGCTACTGGGAGAGACGTTAAGAGTATTATCGACTACATAACCTACAACAGGGAAGCAAAATATGCAATACTTTACGTAAAAGTAATAAGAGGAGCCGAACTCCACACAGACGACAGACTTCTTATAACAGATACCAGGTTCTATGGACGAAAACCCAGAAAACCAAGGATATACCAAAAGATAAAGATCAATGAATTTAATAAGCCAGAAACAGTAGAAAGATACCAAACAAGGGTAAGTGAGGCCCTAGAAAGCTGGAAGAGGGTAGAGACAGATGAAGAACAAAGTTGGAGTATTGAAAAGAAATAGGAAATACTGAAGAAGACAATACTAGAACAAGCAGAGCAGACATGCGGAAAAGTCACAGTTAAAAACGACCAAAAAAGATCTCCCTGGTAGACTGAAGAAGTAAGAATGAAAGTAACGTCCAAAAAGAAAGCATGGAAAAAATACATACAAAGTAAAAGAGAAAATGATAGACTGAACTATGTAACCAAAAGAAACGAGGCCAAAGAAGCTATCAGAAGAGCAAAACAAGACTCGTGGGAAGAATTCGGAAAGAAACTTACAAGACAAATACAACGAGGATAACGGACGAGCATTCTGGAAAATAATCAAGGGAATGAGAGGAAAGTATGGAAGGCAAGTCTGGAGTATAAGAAATAGGGAAGGAATAGAAATCGAAGAAGAAAAAATTCTGGAAACATGGAGAAAATACTTTGACCAAAAATTCAAGGAAGATAACAACACAAAAAGAAGAGAAAGAAGAAAAGCAGTGGTGGATGAACATGAAGACAGAGATATCGAGAGAGAAGAGGTACAGTAAGCCATAAAACAAATTAAAATTGGAAAGGCAGCCGGCAGGGACGGTGTAACACCCGAATTGATTAAGTTCGGAGGTAAAAGAGTCAAAAGCTGGATAAAGGAAATATGCCAACTGGCATGGAAAGGACAGAAGATACCAGCCGATTGGGAAGAGAATATCATAGTGCCCATACACAAGAAGGGCGACACAAATGAGTGCGATAACAAAGCAATATGTCTTTCATTCGTAGTACAGAAGATATACTCCAGAATACTAGAAAAAAGGCTAAGAGAGAAGATAGAGGAAAATTAGGAGAAGAACAAGCTGCATACAGACCACAGCGACAAACACAGGACCATATATGTGTATGTACTAAGAACTATTATAGAAAAAAGATTAGAAAGAGGGAGACCACTATACCTGGCATTTGTAGACATACAAGCAGTGTTTGATATGGTACCCAAACAAAGTGTATGGAGAGCACTAACAGAGTTACCAGTATCACACTCCAGCAGGTCATAAAACGCCTATATGAGGGAGCAAAGGGAAGAGTAAGGATTAAAGGGGTAGAATCAGAAAGCTTCACAATGGAGAAAGGAGTAAAGCAAGGGGATTCACTAAGCCCACTACTGTTCGTAGCTATAATGAATCAAATTATCCAAGAATCCAAAGAACCAAAATTCAATGTGAAAGTAGGGAACTGGAATTTAGAACCGGTACTATTGAAATGTCTTATTTATGCAGACGACATAGTGCTGCTAGCAGATTCACCCAGAAAGCTGCAACAAGCAGTAAGTAAATGGAGCAGAGTAATCGAGAGATGGGACATGAATATAAACTCTAACAAGAGCAAAGTAATGACTATAACATAGAATGGAACCCAAGAAAACACACAAATTACAATGGAAAAACTCTAGAATGGGTGGACAATTATGAGTACTTAGGAACAATAATAAATAGTACCGGAACGTCAGAGCAAGAGATTCTAAATAGAGTAAATAAAGCGAGCAAAGTATACTACGCATTAAACAAACCGATAATTGCGAAGAAAGAAAACATAAAAAAACCAACGGGTATACAAGAGCATATACATACCAACCCTAACATACGGAGCAGAGAGCTGGACGATACAGAACAAAATCAGAATCAAAATAACAGCGGGAGAAATGAAATACCTGAGAAGATTGGCATGAAGAACAAGAAGAGACCGCATAAGAAATATAGTCACTAGGGAAGAAATGGGAGTGAAACCAATAATTAACGAAGTAGAGAATCGACAGCTGAAATGGTATGGATATGTAGTGAGGATGAATGCAAATAGAGATCCCAGGCGAGCATTAGAAGCAAGACCAGAAGGAAAAAGGAGCAGAAGAAGACCTCGGAAAACGTGAGAGGAAAGCATGGAGAGAAGAGTAGAGCAAAGAGGCAAAAACCTAAGAGAAATTAAACGAATGGCTGCTGACCTTAACCTATTCCGGATATGAATAGAGGACCCGAAGCTCGGAAGGGCATAAGGGAAAGGAAAAGAAGAAGAAGTCTTTCTATAACTTCGTTTAAAACGTTTTAAACAATTGGACTAAAAATAATAATTTTTGTTTAAACACTTTGTTTAAAATATGCCAACCTAACCTGGTATGAAATTAGCCTTTTTTTTTTATTTAGAAATTTAAAAGAATACTGTATTTCTGTATTAATCTATAGATTTCAACAATTTTTAAATTTGATTTTACCGTCGTATCCCTCAGGGGTCCCATCCCCGCAGTCGGCGAAACTATGTTTTAAGCAGATTTGGGAAGGTTATAGGCGAGAAAACCGCGCCAGTGAATATGTGGAGCGTGATGCTCCGATGCCATCGTAATGAAATAGTGAATTCCACACCAGCTCCACTAATACTGGACGTGTGTTATAGCATACTCACTCCGACGCAATGTACTAAAAACGAATGCTAAATAATTATTAGTACGGACGTTGATGTTACCGGTAAATTCATATGCCGGCCGCTTATGAAAATAAACAGAGCTCTAGCAATAATGGTTCGTTTTAGTATGACAATTTTCTTGTAGTAGGGCTACATACAGAAATAAATAATTTTGTTTCAGGGGTCCCAACTGAAAAAAATAAACACAATTTCGGTTCTGTATCACACCTGTGTATAACACTGATTAAGATTGGCTGTTCAACAGACCGAGTATAAGATTAACAATTATAATGCAATATTACGACACTATTTAATACACATGCACAGCGTTGCGTACTATACACTTCTTTTGGCAAACTAACTAGCCTGAATAATGCGGGCTTTCGGAGTTTCACACTTTCACTTTAACTTTTTAAATAAACTTTGGGGAATACCCTACCCAATTATTAATTGGTTCAATCGGGGGCAAATGCTGCCCCGACTGCGTAGTATTTTCTTCAATTCTATCTTTACTACTTGACTTCTTTTACAAACAAAATTTTTATAGTGAAGTGTTTTTCTGAAAATTAAATTAAGATATCGATCATTATTTCATTGCGAGTGTTGAAAAAAGAATTTGGGCAAACATTTATTTTTTGAGGGAAGCTCTGTACTAAACACAAAATGAGTAAATTTACATTAGAATACAAAAAGAAATTTGATCTCGTGAAACATATTAAAAAATGTAAAGATAATAAGTATAACTAGTCATAAATGTAACTAACAATGTTTAGTGAAATTTATGACTAGTTATAATTATTGTTTACATTTTTTAGATTTGAATAACTTTGTCAAAACCTACTTTTTCTTTGTCGTTAGCTGCGTTTAAAAGTTCACTAATGCTCTCACACCAGATCATCTACTGACTAACTGAAATTACTCGAGGTCTCCAATTTTATGCTGGCAAGTGGACACTTTAGTCTAATCGCACTTCGGGGAATCCCGAACAAGTAAATATTTAGTAACGGTTGTTGCTATACCTATAAAGAATGAAGTGGTTTATTTGTAATAAAAAAGGGACGAACGCTCTACATTAACCGTAATATGTAATAACGATTTCAGGTTTAAATACAGTATTAATAAATTGCGTAATTCACTTGCTTAATACCGCCACATTATTAAAACTGGAAAAAATAATGTTTTATTTGCGATGTACCGAGGATTCTTTTCCCCCAGTCAGTGCAGAATTATCAAGGCAATAATACAGCAAATGGAAGATGTAAATGGCTGGTTTTTATAAGAGACAAAGAAAACCAGGGACATCGTGTTTATTTAAAAAACATTGGAAGACCATTTACGCAATAACAAACCAAGAAATGCAATTTAAATTTCTCCTACAATCATAGCAGTATCGGATATATTCAATATAATTTTGATCAATTAAATTTCTAAAACATAACTCGTTGAGGATTGTAAACTCGAAGATGCACTAAGAAAAACAGTATTCAAAACAGAAAAAATACTTTCAGGAGAGTAGAAAACATTTGTTCAGTAACTCGTCCAGTAATAAATAAGCATTTGATTTAAAATTTACTAAATATGTATCATATTTTTTATTTTTAATGAATAAATTACTAAAAATCCAATAAAATTCAAAAAAAAATTCATTCAAATCAACTCTCCAATATTTAGTGCATTAAATAATTTTTTCTATTTCGGTTTTTTAAGGTTATTCTTAAAGCACTGTTTTAGCTAAAAACAGTGTTTTAAGAGAGTCTTTTAAAGTATTGTTTTTAGTAAAATTTCACCAACAAAGAATGGTATTCATGATATATTCATGATCAAATTTGGTAAATTTAGTATGTATGCCAACATATACATACTAAATTTACCAAATTTGATGGCAGCAATTTGAAACTTGCTGCCAACATATATATATACTAAATTTACCAAATTTGATCGCAGCAAGTTTTTGTAACGTTTTTTCATTAATTCTCCTCAATAGAAAAAATAGTATAAAAAACTCGTTTCATAAGGCGTCTTGACGCACTCGTCCATTGAAAAACTCGGTCGCTACGCTCCCTTGTTTTTTAATCTTGGACTCGTACGTTAAGACAATGCCTTATGCAACTTGTGTTTTAATATACTATTTTAAAGATATTCTCAAATGTCTTTCTATAACTCCGTTGAAAGCGTTTAAACAATACGATTAAAAATAATAATTTTGGTTTAAACACTATTTGAAATATGCCAACCTGCCAAGCCTGGTATAAATAATAACATGACTCAATAAACAGCACTTTCCTTCATATTATCAACGACTATAAATTCTTGATATCATTCATTTCACATTGCGAAATTTAATCATAATCTGCCAAGAGGAAAAATGAGATTATTGGATGATAAAACTCGTTTTCTTAGAGAAATTTAATATTTACATTACGATAATATTAGGTTTAGTTTTTCCTCCTAGTTTTACTAGAAACGCAGTGGCCTAACTAGAAAGATTTTTTAAAACACTTTTTTTGTATTTCTTTTTCAATTAACAAATTCATGGATTTTGTGCTAGTACTGTTTTAAAATTCATAGCTACAGGGGCGCGCCTAGCAGGGCGTGCGATATGTGCACCGCACGCGAGCGCGGTGTGTGCATCGCAAAGGGGGTGCTAAATATTAAAAAAAATTAAACAACTAAATTAAAAAAACCAAATCGTAACAGTGCCTACATCAGTAAACCACCGAATGAAATTCCCGTGAAAAGGGAATTCCCCGACCCCATGGTATTTTGCTTTATCGTTCTGAAGCCGTGCATTTATTCAGGCACGTATTTAACTTTTAATATATACCTAAATAAAAGGTACGTTATTCAAAAAAATATTGTTTTCGTGCAAGCTTAAATTACATCTTAAGATCAGTGGCGTAGATAAGGAGGGGCCTAAGGGTTCAGTCAGAGGGTCGGACCCCTCCCAGAGCCCAGATTTTGCTTTATTAAATAAAAACTAGTTCTGACCATTTCGGTGCAACCGCAAAGCTAAGTGAATATTATAGGTAATAAATTAATTTTTTTTTGTTATTTTGTCCTCTGGGTGAAGGTAAAGTAACAATAAATAAATCAGAAAAATAGGCAGTTTGGTGCGTAAAATTGTATTTTCAAATTTTTTAAAATTTTCCGGGGGTTGCCACACGTACGGCCCTAGTGGCATTTTGAAATTGAATTATAGCCAAATAAGTCATAAGGCATGAGAGATTTTAATTTTCTTGAACAATAATTAAGCACATAATTTTTTCTCAAAATCAGTAGAAAGGCAATAATATTTATTTTATTAATCACAAAAAGAAATACCCAATCAAAAATAATAAAAAATAAATCAAATTTGTATTGTAAGTGTAGTCTTTGAATTGTTAAGTTGAGAAAGGGAACATGATAATATTTCATATAACATGAAATCGTTTTTAACTGCACAAACGACACGTCCCCTGTGTAAGTAGGTATACAAAATATTAAACTGTAACTAAATACAACCTAGCTATTTATATTCCCATGCTGACGTATTTCTGAGCAATTATACCACAAGTGAACTGAAAAACCTGATTAAAAATTATGAATAGCACAGAGAATAATTAATTAATCCATAAATAATTTAATAGTAATAATAATAAAAATAATAACAATAAAAATAATAATAATAATAATAATAAATATTAAACAGATATGCAATAAACAAATCAACAACATGCGAGGATACTTTTTACAACAGAATGACGTTTTAATACAAAAAATAGTTGAAGCGGATCGATGCGCTAGCCCTTTGAATCTTAGTAACCAACAACTCTTGATAAACTTACCGACTGTAGCTGACCAACTTCAAGAATGGAAGGCGAAAGCACTCGATGGCAGGTTCCCAAACCAAGTCAATGCGGATTACATTGATAAGAAATTATCTTTTCGCTATCTTAGCCAAGGTTATCTCCATGCTGAAACATAGGGTTTCTACACAGCAATACAAGATAAAGTTATAAGAACACATGCATAACTATGAGAAACATATCCTCAAAACTAACATCAATGATCGATGCCGCACCTGCAGTGCTCCGGGAGAAACCATAGAACATCTAACTGGAGGCTGCCCCCAACAATGCCTACTTGGGAAGGCATAATAGCGTTGCAGTGATCATCCACCAACAGCTGGCCCTGAAATACAAGTTGATTAGTATTCCTACACCGCATTATAAATACAGACCTAAATCTATTTTAGAAGATGATGATGGGCTACTATACTGGGATCGACCGATAATTACAGACCACCATGTGCAACACAATCGCCCGGACATAATATTTATTGACAAACAACGTAAAACCGCCACTATCATTGACGTGGCTGTCCCATTAACGCACAACTTAGCTGAAACAGAAAACACAAAAATCGATAAATACACTGAATTGGCTGTAGAAATAAAGAACCTGTGGAGACTTTAAAATAAGCCCGATAATTGTGTCTGTAGATGGAGTTGTCACCAAACGCTTCCACCACTACCTTCAAGAAGCCAAGCTGCCCAGGGCTTATTTACATTCATGAGAAAACGGTAATACTGCACACCTGCCGTATTCTGCGTAAAGTACTTACCGTGGAATAAATTGAATTATTTTTCCACAGTATTACACCAGCAACTGTCGCTTAGTTGCTGTGAATAAAAAATAAAAAAAATAATAATAAGCTTTATTGAATGCTACCATTGCATGACAAATACACATTTTATTCAAAGGTAAAGAGAAGCTGGCAGGATCCAACCGCAAGGCGAGATTCAGTAGTAGGACATACCTAGTACTGTTCTACCATCTAAACCTAGGCAAAATATAAAAACCAAAAAAATAATAAATTTGTACCTAACCCTAAATTGCGCATTAACACCACAGCCATGCATTGACTCCGTCCATTTTTTATCTTATTTGAGACTCCAAAGTGAGAACCAGTTTCATAGCAATATTTAATTAGTAATTATGTTAATCGTACTACCTGTTTCCCAATGAATTATTTGAATTATTATATTATTATTTTATGGGAGGACTCAATAAATACCTGTAAAATCAATACAACAGTTAAAATAAAGTAAATTTAGTAATGGCACGTAAGGAGGCGTGTGTGGTAAACAAAATAATAAAATAACACTGCCATCAAGTGCCATCTGCTACAAAAAAATTATTTTATACATCCTATCTAGCAATTCGTTGTAAATCACTGCACTGCTTCTGAAACAATGCTGAAAGCAGCAAATTTGTTTTAAATTGTGCAGGGTTGCAGCTTTTGTAAAAGTTGTTTAAACTATTGTACATAGAATATATCAGAAAGGAGAATGATTGTTCAAAACGAGCCTTAGTGTGTTGTGGGGGCAAAATTAAATCTTTAAATCTCGTAGAGATGTTATGTACATCCGTTCTAAACTTTATTTTGTTATATAGATACGGAGGTTTCTTGCAGGCCAGAATTTGATAAAATAAACATTGACACAGTAATATGCGACGATTTTTCATCGTCAACCAACCAACATCTGCCAGTTTATGCAATATATGGCCATATTTTCTTACACTATAAATAAACCTCAGACAGGAGTTTTGCATTTTTTGTATCCGTTCAGTACTTACAGTGTCTATTGCGGCATGATAGACCGGAACACAATAATTAAATTGTGATAGTACCAAGCTTCACAAACTCTTTTTTTTAATTTGATGATTTAGGTATGACCAATGAGGATAAAGCCTCTTGAGATATTGAACCCTGACAAATATATTTAGATATTTGATCTCTGTATCTAAAGGTATTGTCTAGCACTAACCCAAAGCTTTTTGCTTTATCAACAATAGGAATTTGAACGTTATTAATACGTACGTTTATAGTGTTTAGTATATTTTTCCAAAGATTTTTATTCCCTAGTAACAATAAAGCTGATTTGTCGGGGTTAATTTTAAGTGAATGCTGAACAGAAGCATCATAGGTATTTTAAAGATCGGAATTTATTTCCATTAATGCTCTTTCCCAATTGGAAGCTTTGAATGAATGGTATAATTGCGTGTCATCTGAGTAAATGTGAATTTTACACAACTTAACTTGTTTGAGGAAGACTGATGTATAAATTGAAAATAGCAATGGACTCAAGATAGATCCCTGTGGGACGCCTTGCGACAGCGGCAAAGGACCTGAAGTTGTATTGTCTAGTTTTACAGCTTGTGTTCGATTAGTTAAATAGCTACTTATTAACGACAGAGCATTAGAACTAATTCCAATAAATTTTAAAATTGATATCAATGTCTCGTGGTTTACTATGTCAAAAGCTTTACTGCAGTCAAGCAAGACGAGCACAGTAATGTCACCGCGTTCAGATGCGTTTAAGATATCGTCTGTGACTTCTAATAGAGCGGTGGTACAGCTGTAACCTGATCTGAATCCTGATTGAACTGCTGGTACAAAGTTGTGTTCATCAACATAGTCAGTTAATTGATTGTTTATAATCTTTTCAAATATTTTAGATAGCGTTGGAAGCAAGCTGATCGGGCGTAAGTCTTTCATTTCAGATGGTTGTTTATTTTAGGAAAAAGGTTTCACGATGGCGTGCTTCCAACACTGAGGAAATACTCTTTCCACGGTACATAAATTAATTATGTGAGTAGTATGTGGAACAATAAAAAGACAACACATTTTAATCATTTGAATATTAATCTCTTCGATACCTGTGGCACTGGACTTAATGCCATTTTCGCCAATATTTAAATTTGATTTAACTGTCTTATCCCTCAGGGGTTCTAGAGCATCCCCGCAGTCGGCACCTATGCATTACGCCACTGAACTATACTTAAAGCAGATTTGGGAAGGTTATAGGCGAGAAAACCGCGCCGGTGAATATGTGGTGCGTGATGCTCCGATGCTATCGTAATGAAATAGTGAATTCCACACCAGCTCCACTAATACTGGACGTGTATACTGTATAGCACACTCATCTCGAACCGATGTACTAAGCAGAAGGAATGGTAAATAATTATTAGTCCCAACGTTGATGTTACCGACAAATAATATGCCGGCCGCTTATAAAAATAAACAAAGCACTGGCAATACAAGATCGTTTTCGTATTGACAATTTTCTTGTAGTAGGCTACACAAATAAACACTTTTGTTTTAGGGGGTCTCAACTGAAAAAAATAAACACAATTGCGGTTCTGTAACATATCTGTGTATAACACTGATTAAAATTAAATGTTACAATCTGCTGTCCTGACTGCGTAATATGTTTTTCGATTCTAGCTTTATGCCCTAACTTGTTTTACACATGAAAAAACAAAATTTTTCTAGGGCAGTTTTTTCTGAAAATCAAAATATGATATCGATCACTTGATTGTGAGTGTTGAAAAAAGAATTTAGGCAAATATTTACTTTTTGAGGGAAGCTCTGTACTAAGCACAAAATGTGTAAAGTAAATTTGACATTAGAATACAATAGCTTTGTCAAAACCCTACCTTTTCTTTGTCACTAGCTGCGCTTCAAAGTTCACTAACGATCTCAGACCAGCTCATCTGCTGACTCACTGAAATTACTGGAGGTCTCCAATTTTATACTGGACAAGTGGCCACGTTAATCTAATCGCACTTCGGGGAATCCCAAACAAGTAAATATTTAGTAAAGGTTTGTGCCATATAAAGAATGACAGGGCCGATTATAGACATTTGCGGGCCCTAGACAAAAGAGTCAAACACGGGCCCTAAATACAGGTTTAGTGGTGGCATGATTTTAAATAATAGCGCCGCCCATTTCACTAGCATCAAGTTTATTACTCGTGGATTTACAAACAAATAAAGATACACATCAGCTGAAGGAAATACATATATGTCATTATTTAAAAAAAACATTTTAATAGGAACAATCCAACAATAAGTCACAAAAAGAAAATAAATCACAAGTAATAAACAATAGCTAACTAATAAAAAAAAATATATAGTTTTTTTCTTGCTTTTAATCCAACCAAATCGTCTATTATTTCGTCATAATTCAAAGACTGCATTACTTCTGCGTCTATTTGAAGTATAGATAACGCTGATATAATTTGCTTTGTCCAATACAGTTTCGTAGACTGAGAAAGATCTTTCTCCAGAAGCGTAAATAATCGACACAGTAAGCGTTAGGGGATTCCTCTATTATTGGTTATGGTCGGCATGGTTGAAGAGTGGGAGCGGGGCAGCGGAGGTGATCAGAGTAGTGCGAATGAGGCCAGGGAGAACATAGCTGATATCATATTATACTTAATTACTTATTCTTAATTATTATTATTATTGTTATTCGTTTTCCCTTCTTCCTAAGCATATCAGAAGTGGGATAGATTTCTCGGAAAAGCCCATACTTTTTTACGTGAAAATGCCGCCGAAAAAGAAAACCTGGAAACGATCATTGTCAAGTTCTTCGTCTAGCTCTAGTAGCACAAAAAGTTGTACGAGCTCTTCGGGAAGCAGACATACGCCACCCATAAAAAAAATTCAAAAGCGCCGACATACTGTGAAAAATACTTCTCACCGCAATCGAAGTAGTCGCCAGAGGAATAGTTCACGAAAAAGCAAGTCAACAGATACCGGAAGCAAACCTTAAGTTTATTCCGTGGACAAACTAATATTTTGGCCAACATAATCCCTGATTTTGACCCAAAAACCGATAATGTAACTGAATGGTTAGATATTATCGACGAACACGCTCTTTGTTACCATTGGGACGACGATAGCATAAAGTATCAGGCATTAAACAAGTTAAAGGGCGCCGCCGAACAATGGTACAAAAATTTTATTTCAAGTGAAGTCGGCTGGGCTAACTACAAATGGAAAAATTGGAAATATTTAATTAAAACCACATTTTTACCGAATCGCGACACACATAGTTTATTTATGAACATCGCAAGCCATGAACCCAAACCAGAAGAATCTCTTTATTCGTTCTATTTCGATCACTTGACAAAAATAGAAAAAAACGAGGTATTTTTTTGGCAATGGACAAATATCTTTAATTGTGGGCGCAATCAACGACGATACGGTGACGTCATCCGTTAGTGCGTTGAACATTAATGACCTAAACGTGCTCGCAAACTACTTAAAACGGAGGTATGCGGCGAGTGGTGCGTCCACTGCAAGCCTAAAACCGTACGTTAAGAATCACCAACCCAGATATTTTCAACAATCTCGAGGGCCTTTCTTAAAACAATTCGCGTCAAATCAAAACATCGTATGCTACTTATGCGGAAACCGCGGTCATAAAAAGGTCAATTGCCCTTAATTATTGCCGAACTGGTAACAAATTACAATTCAGTTACGCTAATACAAAACAACCTAGCAAAAAAAGCGTTGACACACAAGAGCTTTGCGAAAATGCAACCGTGGAGCTAGAAGCCCTTTTAACCAAATATGCCGATTGCTTTGCAGCATCACTTCCCTCGTTAGGAAAAATAGACTGTCCTCCAATGATCATAAAATTAACCACGAATGTTCCTATTGCGCGAAATCCATACAGACTTTCAGTTGACGAAAGACAGATGGTACGAGATAAAATAACTGAACTATTAAACGCTCAAATAACCAGAGAAAGTAGATCCCCTTATGCAAGCCCCATCTTATTGGTGAACAAAAACAACGGCAAAAAACGTCTCTGTGTAGATTTTCAAGCATTAAACAATATATCTGTTAGGGAAAACTATCCATTACCCCGAATCGAAGACCTCATCGATACACTTCAAGGATGTAAATATTATTAGCAGCTTAGATTGAGCATTTGGATACCACCAAATACCAATGCATGAGGACGCTATTCCAAAAACTGCCTTCGTAACGCCAGTCGGTCTGTACGAATATTGTCGCATGCCCTTTGGACTTACAAACGCCCCATCGGTATTTTAAAGAACAATTCATACAATCTTTGGAAATCTCAGATTTAACAAAGTAATCATTTATCTCGACGTATTTTAATAGCGTCAAAAACCAAAACAGAACGCATCCAAACCCTGACCGAAGACTTTACGATCCTACGTAAACACAAGGTGACCTTACGATTATCAAAATGTTTCTTCCTAAAAACAGCTAATACATTTTTGGGGTATGAAATTAATGAAGCCGGTATCAGACCACATCAAAATAAAATAAAAGCAGTACAAGAATTTCCGCTCCCACAAACGGCACATAATCTAAGACAATTTTTGGGACTGATTGGATACTTTAAGAAATTTATTCATAAGTTCGCCAATAAAGTTAGTGTTTTAACAACACTATGAAAGAAAGAGGAGCTCTGGCTCTGGACCGACACTCACACCAACGTTTTTAAGGAATTTAAAGCAATATTAACCAGCGGTTCTTATCCTCTTCGATCATAAATTACAAACAGTCCTATACACCGATGCAAGCCGTGATGGTATAGGTGGAATTCTGGTACAAAACACAGATACGGGAGAGCAACCAGTACTATTCTATGGTAGGCAAACAACGAATGTTTTAAATGAAAGTTAAACTGGATTCTTGTTTCCAAGAAAGGTCAGGTATGAATTCTGGTTTCTAAGAAAGACAGGATTGAATTCTTAGAAGGACAGGAATGAATTCTCCTAATTTGAGCTGGTGCACTGGTTTTATACCCACTGAAGGTGGTAGGGATGCTTTGGAAGGAGTTGTTGTGGGAGTTCCGTTTCCCCCACACGACTTCTTCTGCGAGCACTTCGCGTTAAAATTGTCCACTACGAGCGCCACGAACGCCTTCTCTTGGAATTACAACAATATAAATCCTTACGAATTATTAAAACATTGTTGTTACAGGATACTTCGTTACATTTTCCCCCTTCCTTCGGGAGAAGAAAAAAAATCCGGTTATGAAAAATGACTGCTGGCAGGATAATCCAGGAATCTGGAATTAATTCGGGTTGGAATCCTTGGTTGGAGACCACAAACTCATGGAGATGGCGTCAATCCTCTTCATTCTTACAGACACACCATTACCGGTCTGAATGCATACTCGACGAAGATTCTTCCACTGCTTACGAGTATATCTTTTTGAAATACCTCCATGTACTTCCTGAACTGGCTTAGGATCTACAGTAATGACCATCGATGGGGTTGATTCCACTTCTGGTTGACTCAATGGAGTGATTCCCAAGTTTGCCTCCCCCACCGGTTCACCCGATGCCACCAATGGCACTGATTTCCATTTCAAAAGTTGTTTGCGGACCATTGGAGATGGAGTATCCGGAGTTAGGGCAACTTCTGGCGTCTTTATCGTCGGAGAAAAATACAAACCATTCTGGTCAGGTGTTTTAATTTTAGTTTCCGGCGTCTTGGGCGACTTTCCTAACAACCTTTCCATTTTCTCGGCTAACAGGCTAGTTGGCGACTTCAGTACAGGAGGATCGGGAAAAATATTCCTCACCGGTCTCAAGAAAACCGGCTCCCAGCTTGGTATTCCCGCAGGTAAGTACGCTGCTGGATTTCATGGACGTATTATTGTTTTACTCCTTTTCTTTTTTAGTTGAAAAGGCCACGGACGAACATTGCTTTTCGAAAGTATCGGTGCCATCTTCAACAAACTAGTAAGTAGGGAGACCTGGAGAGGGAGTAGCTGCGTGGACTGGCTTGATGTCCTTCACGTGAACACGTCTCACCACCTGGTGATTTACTGGATTCTTCAATTCTAAAATAACTGGAGAAATTACCTTATGTATTATATATGGTCCGGAATATTTAGGTGCTAACTTTGCCATAAAACCACGTGCTCCATCGGATAGCACTTGTTCTCTTTTGTAAACCTCTTGGCCTACCTGGGGACGATACTGATGTCTTCTAAGGTTATAATGATGGCTTTGACGTGTAAACGCTTTGGCTAGATTTTCCTTTGCGATTGTGATGATATCTTGCAACTTATGAAGCTGAGCACGATATTCCTGGTGATTACGTCTTTCGGTTACGTTAACTGGATCTACTTCTGCTCGTATAGCACCTGGAGAGTTCTCGGCCGAAATTCAACATCGACGGCGTGAATCCGGTCGATTCATGTTTTGCTGTGTTCAAAGCAAACATCATTTCGGGTAACCACGCATCCCACTGCTTCTGGTTTCCTCTGGCATTTTGAGCAAGCATGGTTCCAATCACTTTATTCATCCTCTCAACTGGATTAGCCTGGGGAGTATACGGAGGTGTTAACCTATGGAGGATACCAAATTCTTTGCTTAAAGCCTGAAACAATTTATTTACATACTGTGAACCATTGTCGGATACCACTACTTTTGGAGTGCTAAATTTATATATAATTTTATCTTTAAATGCCTGGATTACGGTTCTAGCTGTAGCTCTTCTTAATGGATGTACTTCTACCCATTTTGTGAAGCGATCTTGAAAAACTAGAAGATACACATTACCTCTGGATGACCTGGTTAATGGACCTATGAGATCGATACTAACTGATTCCCATGGACCTTCTACTCTGAATAAAAACATTTTTCCGGCTGGTGGTTGTTGTGATATCTTGTATTCTGGACAGGATGAACAGGAATGAATATATCTGGTTAAATCACGGTACATTACTGGCCAATAATAATTCAGCGAAACCTTGGCTATGGTTTTCGCAATTCCAAGATGTCCAGCTGCTGGTGAATCATGACATTCCTGAAGAACTGAGTGACGCCGCGGTTTCGGTACACACATCTTCCATATGGAATGAAATCCCTCGGTAATAGCTGAGTCTGTATTAGGAAAACATTGAAATAATTTATTCTGGTCAATTTTATACGTATCGTCTTTTTCAGGATTATTCTGCACTTTTCGTAAAGTAGTTCGGTACCATTGGCATTCTTCCTCTGGAACGAATTTTTCTACGGCTAAAATTTCTGGAACATTACTTTCTTGATTCTCTTGAGCTCGAGAAAGCGCGTCAGCCACCTAGTTAAGGGCTCCACTTCGATAAACTATGTCAAAGTTATAATGTTGTAGCTCCAGGATCCAACGAGCTAACCTTCCGGTTGGTTTTGGCATTGATCTGAGCCACTTCAAGCTTCTGTGGTCACTTACCACAGTGAATTTATATCCTTCAAGATATCCATCCTTTTAGTTTATTTATGGCTCATACTACTGCTAAACATTCTAATTCTACCGTAGAGTCATTTTTCTCGGCTGCTATGAGGGAACGACTGGCATATGCAATAACTTTTTCTTGGCCCTCCTGCTCTTGGGCCAGGACAGCTCCAAGTCCTGTTTTACTGGCATCTGTCTGGAGTTTAAACGGTAAATTAAAATCTGGACACGCCAGAATTGGTGCTGAAAGGAGTGCTTCTTTTAATTTGTCAAAAGCTTCTTGTTGTTTTTCTGTCCATATGAATTTATTTTTCTTTTGTAGAAGTTCCGTCAGGGCCGAAGCTTTTTGAGAAAACTGCGGGATAAAACGTCTGTACCAAGAAGCCATGCCCAGGAAACGACGTATCGCTTTTGGATTTTTCGGAGTTGACATGTTCTTGATAGCTTCTCACTTTTCTGGATCAGTATGGATTCCGGTTCTATTCACTATGTGACCTAGATATTTAAGTTCGGTTCGACAAAATATGCATTTTCTGGCTGTAACTGCAAACCTTCAGCTCGGAGTTTAGTAAATACTTCTCTTAAATTTTCCAGGTATTCCTCGAATGTCTTTCCTATGATGATAATGTCATCTAGGTAGCAGAATGCTTTCAGTTCGAGTTCGGGTCCAATGATGCTATCCAGCAATCTCTGGAATATAGCGGGAGCGGCATGTAATCCAAATGGAAGTACTTTAAACTGGAATAATCCACGGCCCGGTTCTGTAAATGCAGTAATTGGTCGGCTCTCCTTAGTCAAAGGGACCTGCCAGTATGCTTGTTTCAAATCCAAGGTACTAATATATCGGGCTCCACGTAATTTATCTAAAATATTCTGGATAAAAGGTAAAGGATACGCATCAGTCTTAGTTACCTGGTTTACCTAGCGAAAATCAATACAAAATCTATATTTACCGGATGATTTCCCAACTAGGACTATTGGTGAACTCCAGGAACTAGATGAAGGTTCGATCACCTCTTCGTCAAGCATCTTGTCAACTTCTTCGTTGATGATTGCCTGCATTGCTGGATTTCTGGGATAATAACGTTGTTTTATAGGTTCAACATCGTCTTTTAATTTAATTTTATGTTGCACTAAATTTGTTGGACCTTTTATACTTTTAAATTTATTTAGTTCTTCTAACTGGACATCGTTTAATGCTTGAATTTCCGCTAATTCTGGATAGTGATCCTTCGACTGTAGTTTTACGGTCTTGTTATTCAATACGAGTTCTGGTATATCGGCCCGGATGACTGCTCTGTGAGATATCAAAAAATCCATGCCTAAAATAGCATCGGCTGTCAAGGATGATACATGTTTCCATTTCCCCTGGAATTCTCGCCTGCCTATTTTAACTGGAAACCTGTACGTACCTTCTGTGTTTATTATACTACCATCGGCTAATTGTACACCATGTTGATCGTCATAATGACGTTTTAAGCCATTATTTTCCAGGTGATTACTTAATCTCTGGCCTACGTATGATTCCGCGGATCCTGAATCAATCAAGGCGTAGAACTGCTGGTGGAAAACTTCTATAACGGCAAATAATCAAGGATCAGGGGAGGTTACGGCGTAAATTCTAGGTTGGCTTTTCTGAAAAAATGTTTTTACCTTATTTAGCCACTGTTTCCATCCAACTGGGTTGTTAATCTTTGAGGCCCTCGCCGTTTGTAGCTGTAAATGCCTTAATTTTCCTGCCGGCTTCTTCCGTTTCCCCGTTTTTTTTTTAACATTTACAATCTCTGGATAGGATTCCTGTCTTACCACACCAAAAACAGAAGATTTTTGCTGGTCCTCGGCATTGAAGTCTCCTATGTCCTGCTTGACTACGCCTCCAACAAACTTCTAACCTGGAGTAGGTAGGTTGCTTTCCTATGGATGTTACAGGCTGACTGGTTGATTGTTTAGATCTTCGGACCACCGAAACTGGTTGTTGTACTAATTGCACTGGTTTATTAGCAAATTGTACTGATTTACTGGTTTTAACCGGTGATGCCGCTGGTGAAATTTGATCTAAGTCCTTAAACTTGGACAACTTTCCTGGTTTATATGCTGTCTCGAACACATACGCTTGGCTAGGTAACG
This sequence comes from Ctenicera cuprea, assembly GCA_958336395.1. Lineage (NCBI taxonomy): Eukaryota > Metazoa > Arthropoda > Insecta > Coleoptera > Elateridae > Ctenicera > Ctenicera cuprea. Next base: position 41,298,082 of record OY284489.1, read on the forward strand.
GAGAACAAAACGAAGCTGTTATACACTCTGGAGTGCCTCGTACTCTTCTGTTATTCTTATCATTTCAGGTAGCGTATTGAAATCATTTCGCTTCAGGTAAAATTTGTATTCGGGCTTCATGTTTTCGTATATTCGTCCCAGCTTGAATATTTTGAAGACCTCCATGTCTTCGCATTAATGTTTGAATCGCTGTTACATATTCAGCGACTGTTTCTTTTTGACCCTGGGTACGATTACGAATTTCTTCCTCCAACCAAAAATAAAATCTTGGTGGAAGATATTGGACTTTGAAGCTCTCTAGAAAATCATTCCAATTCCTCCAATTGGTCTGATTATTACGGTACCAAAGCAATACCCTGCCTTGGAAAAGTTCTGGTAAAGCTAGTAGTACATCCGTTTCGGCAATGTTGTAGCACTTTGATAATTCTTCGATCCTTCTAGAAACGAAATTGGGTCGCTACCTCCATCGAACTTTATTCCCCACTTGCGAACGCTTTCACAGACCTGGACTCTGGATGTCATCACCACACCTGGTGGAAAAATTTGTTGTTGATAAGCAACACCTGGGGCTATATCTCCTAATAACCTATCTCTTGATACCTTATCACCTGTTATCTTATCACCACCTGGTTGTTTTTCATCGGTCACCTGGCCATTTCCTGTTCTAAGGAATTCTACTAACCTCTTTCTCATTTCTAACATTACTCCACCTGTTTCCAATTTATACTTGCGTAATTCCTCTGCAAGTCCTTCCTTTTTCAGGTCGTATACCCAGCTTACAGGACATCGGACGATCTTTCCTCGTCTTCTAAACCCATTCTGGCAAAATTATTAATTTAATTTTCAACTTACAGTTTTGCGGTTTCAATTCTGTTGTTGCAGGTTCAGTCTTCACTCCTGGTTTCAACCTACAGCTTTGCGGTTTCAAATCTGTTGTTGCAGGTGAACGCGGAATCCTTCTGGTTGGATTTTCTGGTCCACTGGATTTTCTATTTTCTGAAATTACAGGTTTACTGGTTTTCTGATGTCCTGGAAACGTTCCTGCTCTCGGATTTCCTGGAAACGTTGCTGCTGCTCTAGGATTTCCTGGAAACGTTCCTGCTCTCGGGCGCCATGTAAAACTCCAGCTCTTCCCAGGTAGCTTAGAGCCAGAGTTCGGAGAAATAATAAGATCGAACTGTAAATCAAATTATTTATAATGTTTATTCAATTCTATTTACAATGCAGAAATAAATTATTGCATCGGAAAAATGTAAAATTAATAATTTTATGGATAATAGAACAAAACACAATCAAAATGTTGCAAATAAATAAGGTTTCCTCTGGGACGAGTCGACTATGGTGAATCGATTTTACTTCATTGAACAAATTCTGCGCCGTATCATCAGCTGATGATTATGCTTGTTTGCGCAAGATCACTGGTTATCTTGGGCATGCCGGTTGATGCTGAATCGCGACCAAAATGGCGTTCACGTGTTTCTGTAAATATAATTAATGTCTTTTGCACGCTCTACATTCACTCATTATAGTTCACAAAGTCTGAAATCAAATTAATTAGTGTGTTGTGTTGTGCTCCAATGTTTACACCCTCTGGTTACGGTTATAACTGGAAATAAACGGATAATTTGCGAATTCAACAAGGTAAGTTTTTCTGGATTAATTTAAATAATCGGTACGGGATTTAAATAAATAAATTAAAGGAATTGAATCTGCGGGAAATTATTTACAGGTTTCGGGTTACTAATCCAATTCGTGGAAAGTTTGAACTTAATAAACATAACTGGTAAATTCTGGATAAATGTTTTTAATTCTAATAAAATACCTCAGCTTTGAAATTAAATGGATTAATCGCAAGCTTTGACGAAGATAGTTTTTGTCAATGATGTAGAGTGGTGGCTTGGAAACGTCAACGTCTTCTTTTCTATTACGCCGACTGTCACCTTTCTTGTGCATTTAAAAATCTGTGAGTAATTTTTTTTCGTTTTGTTTGCCCTGTCTTTGCAATCCTTACTTGATTGGGTTTCTTTCAGCGCCGGATTGGCCCACCGGGAAATCGGGAAGTTCCCGGTGGGCCGAGGAAGAATTGTGGCCGGTGGCCGGCAGGTCTTTAGTAGAATAAATTATTGTAATTAACATAAAATCAAGTTTGCAGTTTTGCGTCATACTTTAGTTTTACAAACTTATGCCTTTTCTCCTCTTTGTATTCTCGTTATTGAGACTGGCAGGAAAAATCAATGAACTTGTAACAAAAATTCAAATTGCCGGCTCAGATGACATATTCTCGGAAGAATTGTCGGAATTTTGGAACTTCATACGCATGCCGCGGCCGCGTCATTGACAGATCTGAAAACTGAAATCTTTGTTTATTGTTATATAATTTTACGACTTTTACTTGCTAGAAGAGACCTTATCATATGTAGGGCCATGAAGGGGATTATGTTTTCGATTTTTTATTATAACATTACAGATTACTACTATTTATAAATTAGACAGAAATAGAGGACACACTGCCAAAAGTTCGAAAGAAAAAAACAAAAAAAATGTTTGATCAACTTGATTCAGCTGATACTGTCATCAGAATTTTTGATCAAATTATTATTACTTTTGAGGAGAGTATTCAGAAACAGGGCAATTTATATATAGAGGTGGCGTCATTGGACCCAAAAAACTACGACCAAGAAATATCCTCCGATTTTGTAAGACTTTGCAATGTTTTAAAAAAGTTTAATGAAGACGTTGCTCTTGCCCTTTTTATTTCGGAGTTAAAGAACTTTAAATCCAAGTGGGATGTTCTAAAACTTAATTTAGAGGAATCACAAGAACAATACTGTCAAGAGGAAGAAAAAGAAGAAGAAAGCCAGAATGACAAAAATGAAGAAACTGAAGTTTAGAAATGCTATAACAAAAAACGCTGTCGTAATTGCATAAGGTGTGTCAATTATGTATTGGAAACGTGTAATTTATATGGTTCAGCATATAAAATATTAAGCGTAGCATACACAAGTATGTACTAACCTTATCAGACACAAGTGGAATGTGAAGATCGCAGGATAATTTAGATAAGTTAATGATTATGGCAACAGAAAAACGATTTTAAGAATATAAAAAACGATGCAATTATTGACAAATTATCTTGTAAACCTGCTGGCAAAATTATTAGCATTGTAATAATTTACTGTTATCATTATTTTGCAATACATTATATTTAATCGTAAAACGTTATGAAGTGCTGTTTGATTTATTAATATTAAAACTATAAAAATAAAATCATTTTATTATTGAATAATGATAACCCTCTTTGAGACAAACTTTATTTTTTAAAATTTGTGTGGCTGGTGGTCGCTATTACTTCCTGGTATAGAAAATGTTTCCAATCCGGCACTGGTTCTTTTTGATAGTACTGCAAGTAAAAACCAAATTAGACAGAAGAACTTTATAATTTAGATTAAGTCATTTGCAGAACTTAGGCCTACAAGCAAATCTCAATAAGTTTATCAATATTGCAGTGATATGCGTGTGCATGTACTTACTAGAAAACAATTCCCCAAATGCCCGCAATTCACGCAATCACAAATTATATTTCGTATGAGACTCTTATTAACTTTCTCAGGGTCGTTATTTAGCTTGTAAGATAAGTTATTAATAAATAAATAAGAAATAGAATAAACACAAAACAATATCAACGTTACAAAAAAAAAGCTTTATTTAATAAATCAATTTCTAAATGAAGTTTTCGAAAATCAAATAAATTTTACTAAATGCTATCGTCTTTCTAATAGAGATCACTTATCTTAATGTCTCCTTACTGGGATATTCTTCACTCGAGCAAACGATGAATGTCGAAACTTTTACTTCACTAGTCTGCTGGTTCCTCAAGTAACCACAAACACTCGCCTTTAATTTGAATCCTGCTCTGGACTGCTTTTATGTTGTTTTGGACTTGGTTTTTAACACCACCACAACCTGAGAAACTTTCTGGATAGCTTTATACTTGTAATTCTTCTGGATTTTTTTACAATTTGTTGATAATTCGTTGTATTTTCTTCTTTATATTCGTAATCACTTTTATATTACTTTTTAAACTCTTTTTTCCTCCTTGTTTTCCAGAGGATATAAAATTCTCTGTCTTTATTTACAAAGACGAGTCGTAACGAACTAAACAAATTTCCATTTCTTTTGTCTTCCTTCTTTGATTCCCATTTTTTGAACAAACAAATAAATCTCATGAGCATGAGTATTCTTTTATACGTTTGTGACATTGACACTGACATCCATAATGACATTGATCGATGCACACACAAGTAAGTCTAAAACTTCTTATAAATTAAACCTTTTGAACAATTCTGAACTAAATTATAATTAAAATTAACATAAATAAAAATCGTATCAATCTGATTGTATTTTTCTTTTCTTTCAGTACCAACAAACCTCACAAATATGAAAAAATATAAATTATTAGAATTTACAACAAGAAATTACAGCAATGATACGCAACCCTGAGTTTAAAAGTTAGAGTATCAAATCTCATAGTTTTCACAAACCTCCAATCGCAAATTGAATTATTGCAGCAAACATCCCAAAAATTGCCTTCCAGGAACTACAACACCCCGGTCAAAACATACACCTCCAAATATCATAGCATTTTTGCCCCCAGATTAAAATAAAATTTTAGAATATTAAACAAAATAAGTTTTATAAAGAAAATTTTATTTTCATCGATTTCAACATTAAACTTCTTTAATATTGTAAGGAAAAATCATTGAAATATGAAATCTTCCTCTTATTCTTCCACTCTCTAACTCAGCTAACTCAAAAGTATTCTCCCCAAAAATCCTATTTATTTTGAACGGCCCTATATAACATAATTGTAGTTTTGCACAAATCTTTTCAGCCCTATTTGCCACTTTTAAGTTTTTAACTACTACTAAATCACCTATCTGATAAAACTTCTTTCTTTTTAAATTTTTATTCTTCCTTCTTTCATACTTGTTCAATGCTGCGCTGTTTTTGATTCTTGCTTGTTCTAAAATTTCACGTATATTCTCTGCTACCTCTGCATGCTGTCGTACATGATTCATTCTTCTCAGTATCTGTCTTGCCCCCATAATTCTTGCCAATAAACTGTCAATCGTTTGCGGAGATTCATATTGTGGTTTGGTAATATTGTATATTTTACGAGCATCTAAACACAATCGAAGAGTACCATTTTTTTTCTTAACAACCACCAACGGGTTCACATAACTAGTTGTGGATGATTCTATAATATTATCTGCTAACATTTTATTTATTTCTTCTCCAACTTATATTCTATACGCAAAAGGTATCGGATAAACTTTAACATTAAATGGAGCTTTGTCATCTACTTCAAGTTTATGTATGTGATTTTTTGCTACACACGGTTTTTCATTAATGAGATCAATATTTTCACGTACCAGGTTATTTAATTGTACTTTATATTTCCAACAAGGGATTCCTATCTGCTCCTCCTTTATAAAGTCACTTATGACATAATTATTTACTTTAATATTATTATTATTATATAATCCATCTTTTGTCCATAATATTTTATCATTATTTATTATAATACATTTATATTCACCGTCAACTTTAACCCCTTCTTGTTCTATGAAATCTATTCCAATTATAAAATCTAACTGTAACTCTGGTACGACCAAAAATCTTGTCACATAACTTTTACTTCCTATTGTAACTTCTAAATTCACTACTTTTGATATTGTAGATACTTTTTTCTTCGTTGAAGACAACAACTCCAACTTCCCTATTTTAATTAATTGTTTTTCAGTTAAAGTTTTATTTTCCAAAATTATTTTTTCTTTGACTAAAGAAGCTTGCGCACCTGAGTCAATTAATGCCAAATAAAATTTGTTACTAAAATTTAGACGAACTTGGGTGACCATATGTGGTTGTTAAAAACAAACAATTATAAATTATTTAAATAAAGGAAATTTTTATAAAAACAGAAATTGTTCTGTATGAACTTACATCACCACCATCTTATTTTCCTCTCTCTCTATAATTTATCCGATTGTTATGTCCATAATCTCCAATTCTCGCAACAGTAATCGTATAACTTTGGTCCATTTTTACCATAAAAATTATGAAGTATTTATTAATGTTTCCTTTCAATTTTTGTGCACCTTTTAACTGAGGTGCCCCCATTATTGTCATGCTAGTATATCCTGATGAACCATTAACACTTACGTTCTCCAGCTTTTCTTCTATTACTTCAAGTTCTTCATCATGCTTTCTACTTTCTTCCTGTATCACAGCCCCAACAATTGTTAGTTCATTCTCATTTCGATTTACTCCATTTTCAAACTCCAATTGCTTCCCATTCAATTCAAACTGCTTATTTTGTACCTCCACTTGATCTTCTTTAATTTGCCCATGTTCAACTTCCAATGCAACGAAAGCTTCTTGTATTCCTTCTAATTTCTCCGTTGTGTTATGTTGAGCCTGTTTTACACTTAACACCTCATTATTTAATTTTTTTAATTTACTGCCAGTTTCTTCAGTAACTTCTTGTATTTTTTTTTCGGTCTTCTAAACTTTGGATCTGCTGTTTAACATTGTCGTCTAACTTTTTTTCCAAAACCTGCATTTTCTCTTCCAAACTGTCCATTTTCTCATCTATTTTCTTCTCGATTTTCTTAGCATTATCATCAATTTTTTTATCCATACTCTCTTTAGTGTCTCTTGCAGTCTCTTCTATTTTCTTTTCCATACTCTCTTTAGTTTCTCTTGCAGTCTTTTCCATACTCATCATCAGTTGCATCAATGTATTCAAATTTACTTCTTGTGGTACTTCTTTTCCTTGTTCTGGTTCATTTTGTATTTCGCCCTGTACCTCTTCTTGCCCCTGTTGTTCTATAACCGCTATTGCTTCTTCTCTTATATGGTCTTCATTTTCACCTTCTGAATTCGATTCTCCTGCATCAATCTTCCTTATTGAACTTCTTAACATTCTGCGATTTTCTTCTGTCATTTTATATATCAAATTATCGCCCTTTTAAATCTATAAGAAAAACTAAATAACTAGCTACTTGGGTTCTTTATTAAATGAGTTTACTGTTGAAAACTGTATCCCGACATTTACCAAAATGCCACGGTGTACATTAACGAGCCCCACGTTGTTGGATGCCAATTTTAATTGCAGTGATATGCGTGTGCATGTACTTACTAGAAAACAATTCCCCAAATGCCCGCAATTCACGCAATCACAAATTATATTTCGTATGAGACTCTTATTAACTTTCTCAGGGTCGTTATTTAGCTTGTAAGATAAGTTATTAATAAATAAATAAGAAATAGAATAAACACAAAACAATATCAACGTTACAAAAAAAAAGCTTTATTTAATAAATCAATTTCTAAATGAAGTTTTCGAAAATCAAATAAATTTTACTAAATGCTATCGTCTTTCTAATAGAGATCACTTATCTTAATGTCTCCTTACTGGGATATTCTTCACTCGAGCAAACGATGAATGTCGAAACTTTTACTTCACTAGTCTGCTGGTTCCTCAAGTAACCACAAACACTCGCCTTTAATTTGAATCCTGCTCTGGACTGCTTTTATGTTATTTTGGACTTGGTTTTTAACACCACCACAACCTGAGAAACTTTCTGGATAGCTTTATACTTGTAATTCTTCTGGATTTTTTTACAATTTGTTGATAATTCGTTGTATTTTCTTCTTTATATTCGTAATCACTTTTATATTACTTTTTAAACTCTTTTTTCCTCCTTGTTTTCCAGAGGATATAAAATTCTCTGTCTTTATTTACAAAGACGAGTCGTAACGAACTAAACAAATTTCCATTTCTTTTGTCTTCCTTCTTTGATTCCCATTTTTTGAACAAACAAATAAATCTCATGAGCATGAGTATTCTTTTATACGTTTGTGACATTGACACTGACATCCATAATGACATTGATCGATGCACACACAAGTAAGTCTAAAACTTCTTATAAATTAAACCTTTTGAACAATTCTGAACTAAATTATAATTAAAATTAACATAAATAAAAATCGTATCAATCTGATTGTATTTTTCTTTTCTTTCAGTACCAACAAACCTCACAAATATGAAAAAATATAAATTATTAGAATTTACAACAAGAAATTACAGCAATGATACGCAACCCTGAGTTTAAAAGTTAGAGTATCAAATCTCATAGTTTTCACAAACCTCCAATCGCAAATTGAATTATTGCAGCAAACATCCCAAAAATTGCCTTCCAGGAACTACAACACCCCGGTCAAAACGTACACCTCCAAATATCATAGCAATATATTGACCAATATAGAGGACATATCACTGCTATTTCCAATTTTTATTGCCGTATCTATAATGAACAAATTACGTGGTATTCTGGTATTGAAAATAGGTGCAATCTTACAAAAAACACACCAAATGAGCAATCATACTGAAATTAAGTCGTTTCACGTCTACAGACTACTTTCGGTTATTAATTGTTTCATGATTCTGCAAAGGATGTATCTGATGTATTTTGGTTGGGGTGCTTATCAGCGTCAGTTAGTACTTGTTTTGTTATTCATTCACTCATCTATTCTTAGAGTTAGGGGAAGAAGTGGATTTCAGTTTTCATTTTCATGGAACCAGGGTTGAGAAAACCCCGTGTTTTTTAAAGAACAGCCCACTTGGCTTTTTGTGGGTTTTTGTGGTTTTATCTGTTTTTTTGTACTATTGTACAAACAAAAACACCATCTATAGATAGCTGTATAAAACGTTGCTTTAGCAAAGTTTCCAACCACCCCAGGACGACAAGAATAGGGTGTTTATTTAGTTTAGTGGACTACGTAGATCGTTTACTGCCACAAAACTAACCTAACAAGTAGTGAGTGAGTGAAACAAAATAATGCTAGACCGAACACTAAAAGATTGGCGCAAATATCAGCAATCTAAAAGAACAGTTAAGCTTGCAAAGATGGATGAAATTAAAACATTCCCATGTTTAGTGTTAACTGAAAATAATTATTATGGCATATCTCAAAATAATAGAGAATACTACCGAAAGATATATTCATATTGTAAGTAGAAAACGACGGATGGGTTTAGTACCAACATCTTTTTTAAAATACCGTTGGCCTCTCTTAGAGGTTATGATAGAGAAAATTCAAAGATCATATTAATCCTGGAAGAGGAAGTGGAACAGGAAGATGCAGAGGAAGTCGAAATAGAACCAATAGTGCTACAATTTATAAATGCTGATACTTTGGATGCCGCCTTTGCGGCAATTGCAGAATTCGGAAGAGAAAGATTTACCTAGCAAGTCCAAATAACCAAAGAAAAATTTTGTAAACTGCAAAGTCGGCAGTACTACGTACTGGTTCTGTGGTGCTTGTCAGCGTCAGTTAGTACTTGTTTTGTTAGCTGTTCACTCATCTATTCTTAGAGTTAGGGGAGGAACTGGATTTCAATTTTCATTTTTCTCTCGCGTCGTTATTCCCAAAAAGTACCTTACTCCCGCAATTTCTTCGAATTTTAATTCTGACAATACATATATATGGGTAATCAAGTGGTCAGTGTATCTTATAAGATACAGCTTTCTAGGTTTTCTGGCCTCGTATTTAGTTTCTGATTTAGTTTTAACTTTTGTGTTTTCTTTTTTTCGTCATGGCACTCATCATGCAGAACTCCCAGTAGAAGATGCAATAAAATTTCTCAATAAAGAGCTATGCCATTCGTATTGAGTCACCCGATGATGCATTTCTAATAAAAGAATAGGCAACACAAAAATATTATTTGTATTATTGTCCGTGAATTAATTTAATAGAACACCATAAAAGCATAGGTGTCTGGAGTTGAGTAGCTTCCCTGTACTCCCATTTAAAAGGGAAAATTAACATTCGCAATATTTGGAGCATAGAAAAATTGCTATTAACGGTTTGTTCGTGTTAATGTGATCTTTTTAATTCTAGGTGCACCCCAACTGGTCCATAGCAATATTTTAAGAACGTTCCACTTTAACAATTAAAAAATTTAGTCACCTTGCACAGAGTGGTCCTACATAAGATGCAAGTATTTTAATGGCAGATAGCAGACCAAAAAACATTTCAAAAAAGTTCCCGTAAACACGTTTTCCGAAACACTTCCTTACGGTGTTACAGCCTGCTGAAGATGGAACCAGGGTTGAGGAAACCCTGTTTTTTTTAAGAACAGCCCACTTGGCTTTTTGTGGCTTTTTGTGGTTTTATCTGTTTTTTTTCTGTACTATTGTACAAACAAAAACACCATCTCGATGGTGGAAATGCAATACCTCGTATCTACATGTTTTTTAAAATTGGTGATTTTTCGCGCGTTTTGTTCACAGCTGTGATTCGCAGATGTTACTGTAGTTACAGAACTGTATTTTGCCGCGATAACTAACAAAACGAATGTGTACTCTGCAATACCTCGTATCTACCACAAAACATGGCGGTTGATGCATGTTGCTGTAAGTAGCTCTTCAATTTATTTCATTTTTTATCCACTTTTAAGGTTTATTTTTGAGACATTTAAATTGAAACATAATTTATAATAGTTAAATTATATGATTTATGTACTTTTATTGAGCTGTGTTTATAAATAATTCACAAATGCCCTTACAAAGTTGTTGTATGCACATACGTGTTATTGCATGTTCCAAGGTTGTAGTGGAAATAATTACTACTATGCACATACCAGTTCTTTATTTTTTAAGTTTTCTTCGTTTTTCATTATTTCAGTTGTTACCTATCTATGAATATCAAAATGGATTGCCGTGGTAAAAAGATTGTAAACATGTGCCTACAGGCTAATGGAAAAATGGAAAATAATGAATCCTGCTTTGCAAATATTTTAGAAAACGCAGAATTTATTTACTGAAATGAAAATAATACTAATGAGGAGTATTTAAACGTGGCTGAAATCGAGATGGATGCTGAAATGAAAGAAATAACTGACGAAAAACAACTTGAAAATGTACAAGAAAAAATCCCAATAGAAGAAAATAAAAAACTGGAAAAAGATGCCAAAGTAGTTGAAATGGAAGAACGTACAGTTTGTACAGAGGAAGACGAAGAAAAAGAATTTGACCTAACAGAAGAAAATCAAGAACTATATGAAGAAGAGAGTGAAGTGGAAAACATGGACGAAGATCTAAGTTTAACAGAAGAAAATTTGAACAAAAAAGCGAAATAACAAGAAAAGATACAACAGAAAAAAATAAACGCAAACGAAATTATAGTCGTAGAATGATAGGCGATGCTTATGTAGGCTTTAGGCGTCCACAGGGGCAAACGAAAACACCTCAAGATGTTAATAGAAATAAGCGTGAGGTAGGAGAAACTTGTACGTCAAAAGCTCGCAGAAAATCTAATAAAAGAAAGTGCAATTTAATTACCGACGCTGAACGAAAACAAATATTTGAAGATTTCTGGAAAATATTAACTTGGGAGCAACGGGAAGTTTTTATAGCAGGATTAGTCAAAAGAAGTAATACACAAAGAAAAACACTAAAGGAAAAGAATTCTCGTAGATCGCGAACGTATTTGTATCGTTTGAATATTGGTGATGAAACATTAAACGTTTGTAAAAAAATGTTTTTAAGAACCTTAGCAGTTGGAGAATGGTTCGTGCATAACTGCATAACAAAAACAAAAAAATCCTACAAATAGGCAGTGAACCAGCAACATCATCGATAAGGACCTCTTCTAGAGTAAACCAGCACAATTTGGATATTACATTTTTGCAGCATTTTTTGCACATTTTACCAAAGTTGCCTAGTCACTATTGTCGAAAAGACACCAAAAAAGAGTATTTGGAACAGAGTTACACAACCTATGCTGACTTGTATAACGTTTACCAAACTCACTGTTCAAGTAACAATCAAAAACCCATGAGCAGAAAAACATTAATTAATAACGTTAAAAAATGAACATTGGAATTTTCAGCCCCAAGAAAGACAGGTGTGATTTGTGCGTGCAATTTGAATGTGGAAACTTGGGTGAGGATCAGTACAGTATACACAGAGAGGAGAAAAACAGAGCACAAGATGAAAAGGCTAAAGATAAAGCTCAAGCCCAAGAAGGAACGTGTCATGTAATAACAATGGATTTGGAGGCTGTAAAGACTTGTTCGGTAGTAAATGCTAATGGCTTGTAGTTTAAAACTAAACTGGTATGCCATAACTTTACACTTTATGATCTAGCCAGCAAAGAAGTAACATGTTATTGGTTTGACGAATCCCACAGTGACCTACAAGCCTCAGTTCTTGCGACAATGATTGTGGACTATATACAAAAAAGTAGCTTAGTAATAAAGACAAACTGTTGCCCATCATTATTTTTTCCGATGGATGTACATACCAGAATAGGAATATGATCTTGGCGAACGCCCTTGGTTGCTTATCCAATCAGTATAAAGTTGAAATTATTCAAAAGTTTTTGATTAAAGGTCATACGCAGATGGAGTGTGACAGTGTCCATGCAAACATCGAGCGAAAGTTGAAGAAAAAGACTATAGCAATACCTAATGATTATCACAGAATAACTGTAGAGGCCAGACAAGAACCGTTTCCCTATGAGGTAAAATACCTAAAATACGACTTCTTTAAAAACTATAGTGAAAATCCGATTTATGACTCGATAAGACCGGGAAAAAAGACAAACGACCCAACTGTTTGCGATTTGAGGGTCCTTCTATATAAAGAAGGTGAAATATTTTACAAGTTAAAATTTGACGATGAATTTTCACCCTTGCCAAGAAGACCAAAAAATAAACCTATAACTATGGAACAGTTTCCAAATCTTTTTGAATCAAGACTACCCATTTTAAAAAGAAAATACGAAGAATTACAAGAAATTAAAAAAAACATTGACAGTAACTACTGGGAATTTTATGACAACCTTCCACATAAATAAAACTTTGCTGTTAATAGCCTTATCTTAGGAAACAAGTGTTACTTTTGAGAATTATTTCTTATTTTTACGTTCCAAACTATGCAAATTTATATTTGTAGCCATTTATCCAATTAGTTTAAGACGCAAGTACCTAACTTCTTATTTTTAAGAAGGAATTTTTTATTTTTCGTTCTTGAAAGTTACAATTTTATTTCTTTATAGAATACTCTATTTAGTTTAAGACACCAGTTATCTATGATTAGTTATTTTTATGAATGTATCTTTTTTTTGTTTTTTCATGTCATATTTAATAATCTTTAATTTATATTTTTCGAATAAAATGTAACTTGATTAAGTAAAAGTTGCTTTATTATAAAAATTAGTTTGCTATTATAATGTGTGCAATACCTTGTATCTTCATAAAGTACCATAATTAGTGCTGCAATAACTGGTATCTTCATTAAAAACTATAAAAATAAAAAATTATTTTCAAAACTATTAAAATCATAAAACTGCCAATAAAATATTGTCATTTACTTAAAAACATTACGTAAATATCAATAAAATATTGCTCTCACGAATTTTCCTCTCTCCTGTAAAAATCAGGTTTTGCTAGTTACGTGGTATAGTATTTCCACCATCGATCTATAGATAGCTGTATAAAACGTTGCTTTAGCAAAGTTTCCAACCACCCCAGGACGACAAGAATAGGATGTTTATTTAGTTTAGTGTACTACGTACATCGTTTACTGCACGGATATAAATATAACTGGATGCCTGACTGTTTAGTCCCTATGCATACTGGAAGTGAAGCCGGTCTGACGTCATGGCGGCCGTGTTAGTTGTGGGCGTATATTTAAATTTGTTCAAGTAACGCATAATGCTATTCTTAACGACTTAGCCATTATGTTCTTATTTTATTAATGACTGTGGTTAGCATGGACAAGATCATACCATTTTGTTGTAGCAGCTGTTGAAATATATTTTTGAATTCGTCAAGGAATTTGTTTAGTGTTGTTTCAAGGCTTGTAGTTGAGTTTTGTGGAGTATTTGTGGGAAACATTTGTGGTGTAGGGTTGGGTTTGAGCGCGTCAGCATATCTGGGATGTTGATAGATTGGAGTCATACTATTTTGATTATTAGTTGGTTTAATTTTTTTCTGCAGGTCTTGATAAATCCTACAACCCTTATAATTTGCGGGATGCGGGCCGCCGCATAGTGCACAAGAGGCAGGCGTATCTCTGGTTTTTTTGCATGTTTTAGTATCATGAGCACCTCCACATTTAACACATGCGAATGAACGATGACAGTACGTTTTTGTATGATTGACATCTTGTACACTGTGCAAGTTCAACTTTTTTGTGTGGGGGCTCAACTTTGATAGACATATTTTGTAGGAATTTGAGGTGGTATATTTCTTTATTATTTTCTGCCGGCTCTAAATCTACGAAGAATAGGGGTAAAGGGTCCTTTGTTATTCTACCTTTTATATTATGCACATTTCTAGTTTTAAAACCAAGTTCGTCTAATTCTTTTTTAATTTCTTCTACTGGCACTGTGGGGTGTAGGTGTCTTATTACTACGCGATATGCTCTCTGTTGCTTAAATTGGAACGTATGATGTTTAATATTTTTTTCTTGTAGGTGTTTGCTTAATTTTCGGTAGACTTCCGGTGTTTTGACATTAATTTTTACCTCATTGTTAGCCATTGATTTGGACTCATAGTCTTTTGATGATATTACCGCGCTTAAATTTTTAACCATGTCAGGGTAGCTTACGACACCCTGAATAAATATTGGAGGAGGCTTTGGGATTATTACCTCCAGTGTTTCAGCTGAGTTTTCGTTCTCTTTTGTGTCTTGACTTAGGAAAGGGAAAAATCTATTTGTTTGACTAAGAGTAGTCTTCGCGGATGATGTTCCTACTTGTGTATTAGTTATTACGTTCTTTTTGGGTTGTATTTGAGTCGCGCGCTTGCGTTTTATTCTGCGAACTTCTTGCCAGCTGTTTTCCATATTGGTGATACTGGTGGTGTCTTCCTCAGAGTCAGAAAAGGCTTCCATGTCGGTTTCAATTTGTTTTTGCGAGGTTACTGAGGGTGTTAATGATGGTAATGGAGGAAATTGGTATTGGTAATCAAAGGCAGCGGCAGAGGAATTTGGTAACATCTGTGCGTTATTTGAGAGTTGTGGCTGTTGATAAGGTACGTTAACAGGTTGTTGCTGTTGATAAAAGACATTGTTTGGATAAAAGTTAGGCATTGGATTGAAAGTAAAGCCCGGCATTGTGCCTTGATAACCCGGTCCGGCGCCAGGGCCTGTGCCGGCCGGTTGCATGATATATGTTCCACAATCAAATTTTAAATGTAAATGTATTTAATAATGTTAAACAGATTACTTATCTTACTTATTACTTATCAATGCGAAGCATACGCACTGGGGATCTAGACTAATAACTCCAAGAGGTAGACAACTACTCACCGTAATTAATGAAAAAAACTACTCGTATCTTTCATCTGGCTCTCCAACATACTGGCCAAGCGACTCAGATAAAATCCCAGACCTACTGGACTTTTTCGTTACAAATGGCATTTCAAATTACTATGTAAATACTGTTCCCAGCTATGATCTTTCGTCAGATCATACTCCTATTATTGTCACAATTAGCACTACAGTAATATTCAGAGAAAGCGCTCCTATAATTTGCAACAAAAATACCGACTGGGATTCCTTTAAAGAATACATCGAACTTAATCTGGAGCTGAATATTAAGTTAAAACAACCAGAAGACTTAGAGGTTGCCACGGATAAGTTCATTAAAACAATACAGGAAGCGGGATGGTATGCCACTCCAATTCCTGCACGCAGAAGCCCAGAGTCAGTAAATATTCCTTTCGAGCTCAGAAAGCTTATAGCTGAAAAACGCAAAGCCCGGGCTATATGGCATCGCACACACAATGTCCTGGACAAAAGAAATTATAACCAACTAACTAACCGCCTGAAAATGAAACTGAAAGAAGTTCGCAATCAACAACTTGAAACATACCTTAGCGGAATTACAAGAGATGACCACTCCCTCTGGAGAGCTGCAAAGTGCTTCAAAAGACCGATGGAACCTGTCCCGCCGATAAGAAACCAGCAAGGACAATGGGCCAGATCGGGTAAGGAAAAAGCTGAAGCATTTGCGCGCCATCTAGCAGAAGTCTTTACGCCACACACGAATAACGCTAGTCCTGAAGTTGAAGAGTATCTTACAGCTCCGCTACAACTATCTCCGCCGATTCAAGCCTTTTCGCCTGCTGAAATACGCACTGAAATTAAATTCCTAAATAACAACAAGGCACCGGGCTACGACCTTATAACCGGCAAGGCACTGAAAGAGCTGCCCAGAAAAGGTATCACCTTTTTAACTATATTATTCAACGCAATACTTCGCCTAACATACTGGCCTTCTCAACTCAAATTTGCCCACATAGTAATGATTTTAAAACCAGGTAAGGCACCTAATGAAGTTTCGTCGTACAGGCCAATTAGTCCACTGTCGATAATATCTAAACTGCTTGAAAAACTGATTCTCAGAAGGATATTCGCAGAAGCATTCTTGGAAAATGTAATACCACAGCATCAATTCGGCTTCAGACATGGCCATTCAACAATACAACAATGTCACAGAGTCGTAAATGTGATAAATAGAGCTTTGGAAGACAAAAACTATTGTTGTGCAGTTCTTCTAGACGTCAAGCAGGCGTTTGACAGAGTCTGGTATCAGGGTCTATTGTTCAAAATCAAAGAATCCTTCCCCCATCAATACTACCTTCTCTTCAAGTCCTACCTCTCCAATCGCTACTTCCAAGTAAAGCTCGGCGACGAAGTTTCGGAAATAAAGCAGATTAGTGCTGGAGTACCTCAGGGTAGTGTTCTTGGGCCCCTCCTCTATCTGGTCTACACCGCAGACCTGCCTACGTCAGCTAAAACAGTAACAGGCACCTTTGCGGATGACACAGTTATCCTCTCCTGTCATGAAAATCCATTAACCGCAAGTCGGTGTGTTCAAGAACATCTAGACACAATAACCACTTGGCTGGAGAAGTGGCGCATAAAGGTTAACGAAGCCAAGTCCACCCAAGTCACATTCACCACACGTAGGCAAAACTGTCCACCAGTGCTACTAAATAACATCGTAATACCACAGGCCAATGAAGCTAAATATCTGGGTATGCATATCGATAGAAGGCTTACTTGGAGAACTCACATCACAAAAAAACGGAAGGAAATGGACCTACGGCTTAAAAGACTCTACTGGCTTATTGGCAGGAAGTCTAATCTCTCAATCGAAAACAAAATATTAATCTACAAGACGATTATCAAACCCATCTGGACATATGGAATCGAATTGTGGGGATGCTCCAGTTCGTCCAACGTTGACATCCTACAGCGATTCCAGTCCAAGGCATTACGTACTATAACCAATGCTCCGTGGTACGTATCTAATCGTACCCTCCACGAAGATCTCCAGATACCCTATGTCAAAGATGTAATAACCCAATACGCTAGCACCCATATTAGGAGGCTACAAGTTCACCCAAATCCAAGTATTCAGCCCCTCCTAGATAATACCTATCGAAGACGTCTGAAAAGAAAATGGCCAGCAGATTTAGTTATCTAATTTAGACTTAAAATTTAAAACATTATCTATGTCATATGTATATTTATATATTATTTAAGGCAGCACCGATGGGTGTCATCCTTTGCATGTCGTACTTTGTCAGAGTCCACACATTAGCTCATAGAATTCTATATGTTTACATATATTTTGTAATTCTGATTGCTAATAAACTAGAGAGAGAGAGGAAAAAAAAAAAAAAAAAAGTAACGCATTAGAATTTAAACTATTTTATAGAATTTCTCTGCAGTAATAGTTAGTTTTTTTAATGCTACCTGTTATGTAATGTAAAACTCAGTTCCTATGGATGCGAATTCGCGAGAAATTTTCTGTGGAAGCGTTCCTGTTGGTTTGGATTAATTAATTTTTAAGTTGCGCGAAATTTTCGCGAATTTTTATTTCTGCGACATTTTAAGAAATTTCCAGCAAAAATTGTGATGTTATTCTTGTCAGAAATTATTATATTAATTTTATAAGTATTCTTCATATACAAGAATAACAAAAATCATGATATTTTGGCAATGAAATACATATTTCCATAATGTAAAATATATTTTAATAAGTATTAATAAAACTAGATACAATAAAATATTATAATAAAATACAATTTTACAAATTATTATAAATGATTAAGATTGTCCGTTATTCGCTATTAAATAAAATTAATTTATTCAGTTGGTGACGTTTGCTAACTGGTTTCATAACTTCATTGGTATAAAATTTACCAAACGAAAAAAATGTAATTTTAAGGTATCTTTTGACAACAGATTTTATTAATTGTAGTTTGTGAGGAACTTCAAATGCTATTTCGGTGAAATTACATTCATAATGATTAGTAAATATAGTACCAACAAGTGCAAACCTGTTTACAACTTTATTTAAAATTGTTTTATCTAAATTTACTTTATTAATATTTGAAGCATTGTTAGTAACAATCATAAATTCGTTTTCTGATTCAGATACGATTTTAAAGACACTTACTGATACAGATACAAGACCTCCTCTATTAATTGTGTCTACGTATCTGGTATAAGGACCTGCATGTGCGTAATTATGTTCATTGGTATCTTTTATCAGCATATTGGCACAGTTAACACAATTTATAGAACTAACGATTTTTTTCACTATATAACCACATATGTAAAACTACACATTATCTTTTACTACTTTCAGCTTTGGACTTAATTAATAATCATTTGGCGACCAATTGCGTTATTCTTCGATTTCTCCTTCTCACTTTTTGATTGAGCATTTTTATTTTTTTGCGAAGGTGTACTGTCATTGGACTTGGTTCCAACTTTATTCTTTTTGAAGTAGATGCTTCTGAATCTAATTCCACTTCAATATTGGGTTGCTGCTTTGGGGGAGACACATCACGAACATTAATAGTTCGTTTTTTCCTTATCCTCGGTTTCGGAGGCTGCTTTTGAAGGTGTGCGGGAAATACTTTAAAAATAGAAGGCACCATCTTCTTTCAAATATGGAACATTCATTCCTGGTCCACAATAATCCTCGGGTTTAAAATGCTCGCTACAAATTCTGGAATACTTTGTAGGTGTCCAATTATCCCTGTGTAGTGCATTCATCCACTTCTTAAGTTTATTTTCGTTTTTTAGTGGAAACCTGCGGTAAATTATTTAATTAATTTATTATATTACTTATATATTTAGTACTTACGAGAAGAATTGCAAAGAGGTCCCTTTTGTATGTCGATTTGTACAACCAACTGCCACACAAGATTGCGGCATTTTTAAGTTGATTATCACCACTAACTAGTCCCAATACTAATAAATAAATAATATTAATATATGTTAGCAACGGTGGGAATTAAAAATATACATAAGACACTTAAAATATTTTAAAAAAACTAGGAAACACGCATAAGCACAACGTTAGTTGACAATGTTTTGCCCACAACTAACATGGCCACCGTGACGTCAGACCTGCTTCACTACCGCATGCGTTTGTCGGGCATCCAGTTCTTATTATATATCCGTGGTTTACTGCCACAAAACTAACCTAACAAGTAGTGAGCGAGTGAAACAAAATAATGCTAGACCGAACACTACAAGATTGGCGCAAATATCAGCAATCTAAAAGAACAGTTAAGCTTGCAAAGATGGATGAAATTAAAACATTCCCATGTTTAGTGTTAACTGAAAATAATTATTATGCTGAGGCATATCTCAAAATAATAGAGAATACTACCGAAAGATATATTCATATTGTAAGTAGAAAACGACGGATGGGTTTAGTACCAACATCGTTTTTTAAACTACCGTTGGCCTCTCTTAGAGATTATGATAGAGAAAATTCAAAGATCATATTAATCCTGGAAGAGGAAGTGGAACAGGAAGATGCAGAGGAAGTCGAAATAGAACCAATAGTGCTACAATTTTAAATGCTGATACTTTGGATGCCGCCTTTGCGGCAATTGCAGAATTCGGAAGAGAAAGATTTACCTAGCAAGTCCAAATAACCAAAGAAAAATTTTGTAAACTGCAAAGTCGGCAGTACTACGTACTGGTTCTGTGGTGCTTGTCAGCGTCAGTTAGTACTTGTTTTGTTAGCTGTTCACTCATCTATTCTTAGAGTTAAGGGAAGAAGTGGATTTCAATTATCATTTTCCTCTCGCGTCATTATTCCCAAAAAGTACCTTATTCCCGCGATTTCTTCGAATTTTAATTCTGACAATACATATATATGGGTAATCAAGTGGTCAGTGTATCTTATAAGATACAGCTTTCCAGGTTTTCTGGCCTCGTATTTTGTTTCTGATTAAATTTTAACTTTTGTGTTTTCTTTTTTTGTCATGGCACTCATCATCCAGAACTCCTAGTAGAAGATGCAATAAAATTTCTCAAAAAAGAACTATGCCATTCGTATTGAGTCACTCGATAATGCATTCATTAATAAAAGAATAGGCAATACAAAAATATTATTTGTATTATTCTCCGTGAATTAATTTAATAGAACACCATAAAAGCATAGGTGTCTGGAGCTGAGTAGCTTCCCTGTACTCCCATTTAAAAGGGAAAATTAACATTCGCAATATTCGGAGCATAGAAAAATTGCTATTAACGGTTTGTTCGTGTTAATGTGATCTTTTTAATTCTGGGTGCATCCCACCGGTCCATAGCAATATTTTAAGAACGTTCCACTTTAACAATTAAAAAATTTAGTCACCTTGCACAGAGTGGTCCTACATAAGATGCAAGTATTTTAATGGCAGATAGCAGACCAAAAAACATTTCAAAAAAGTTCCAGTAAACACGTTTTCCGAAACACTTCCTTACGGTGTTACAGCCTGCTGAAGATGGCACCAGGGTTGAGAAAACCCTGTTTTTTTAAGAACAGCCCACTTGGCTTTTTGTGGGTTTTTGTGGTTTTATTTGTTTTTTTTGTACTATTGTACAAACAAAAACACCATCTATAGATAGCTGTATAAAACGTTGCTTTAGCGAAGTTTCCAACCACCCCAGGAAGACAAGAATAGGGTGTTTATTTAGTTTAGTGGACTACGAAGATCGTTTACTGCCACAAAACTAACCTAACAAGTAGTGAGTGAGTGAAACAAAATAATGTTAGACCGAACTCTACAACATTGGCGCAAGTATCAGCAATCTAAAAGAACAGTTAAGCTTGCAAAGATGGATGAAATTAAAACATTCTCATGTTTAGTGTTAACTGAAAATAATTATCATGCTGAGGCATATCTCAAAATAATAGAGAATACTACCGAAAGATATATTCATATTGTAAGTAGAAAACGACGGATGGGTTTAGTACCAACATCGTTTTTTAAAATACCGTTGGCCTCTCTTAGAGGTTATGATAGAGAAAATTCAAAGATCATAATAATCCTGGAAGAGGAAGTGGAACAGGAAGATGCAGAGGAAGTCGAAATAGAACCAATAGTGCTACAATTTTAAATGCTGATACTTTGGATGCCGCCTTTGCGGCAATTGCAGAATTCGGAAGAGAAAGATTTACCTAGCAAGTCCAAATAACCAAAGAAAAATTTTGTAAACTGCAAAGTCGGCAGTACTACGTACTAGTTCTGTGGTCAGTTAGTACTTGTTTTGTTAGCTGTTCACTCATCTATTCTTAGAGTTAAGGGAAGAAGTGGATTTCAATTTTCATTTTCCTCTCGCGTCATTATTCCCAAAAAGTACCTTATTCCCGCGATTTCTTCGAATTTTAATTCTGACAATACATATATATGGGTAATCAAGTGGTCAGTGTATCTTATAAGATACAGCTTTCCAGGTTTTCTGGCCTCGTATTTTGTTTCTGATTCAATTTTAACTTTTGTGTTTTCTTTTTTTGTCATGGCACTCATCATCCAGAACTCCTAGTAGAAGATGCAATAAAATTTCTCAAAAAAGAACTATGCCATTCGTATTGAGTCACTCGATAATGCATTCATTAATAAAAGAATAGGCAATACAAAAATATTATTTGTATTATTCTCCGTGAATTAATTTAATAGAACACCATAAAAGCATAGGTGTCTGGAGCTGAGTAGCTTCCCTGTACTCCCATTTAAAAGGGAAAATTAACATTCGCAATATTCGGTGCATAGAAAAATTGCTATTAACGGTTTGTTCGTGTTAATGTGATCTTTTTAATTCTGGGTGCATCCTACCGGTCCATAGCAATATTTTAAGAACGTTCCACTTTAACAATTAAAAAATTTAGTCACCTTGCACAGAGTGGTCCTACATAAGATGCAAGTATTTTAATGGCAGATAGCAGACCAAAAAACATTTCAAAAAAGTTCCAGTGAACACGTTTTCCGAAACACTTCCTTACGGTGTTACAGCCTGCTGAAGATGGCACCAGGGTTGAGAAAACCCTGTTTTTTTAAGAACAGCCCACTTGGCTTTTTGTGGGTTTTTGTGGTTTTATCTGTTTTTTTTTGTACTATTGTACAAACAAAAACACCATCTATAGATAGCTGTATAAAACGTTGCTTTAGCGAAGTTTCCAACCACCCCAGGAAGACAAGAATAGGGTGTTTATTTAGTTTAGTGGACTACGAAGATCGTTTACTGCCACAAAACTAACCTAACAAGTAGTGAGTGAGTGAAACAAAATAATGTTAGACCGAACTCTACAACATTGGCGCAAGTATCAGCAATCTAAAAGAACAGTTAAGCTTGCAAAGATGGATGAAATTAAAACATTCTCATGTTTAGTGTTAACTGAAAATAATTATCATGCTGAGGCATATCTCAAAATAATAGAGAATACTACCGAAAGATATATTCATATTGTAAGTAGAAAACGACGGATGGGTTTAGTACCAACATCGTTTTTTAAAATACCGTTGGCCTCTCTTAGAGGTTATGATAGAGAAAATTCAAAGATCATAATAATCCTGGAAGAGGAAGTGGAACAGGAAGATGCAGAGGAAGTCGAAATAGAACCAATAGTGCTACAATTTATAAATGCTGATACTTTGGATGCCGCCTTTGCGGCAATTGAAGAATTCGGAAGAGAAAAATTTACCTAGCAAGTCCAAATAACCAAAGAAAAATTTTGTAAACTGCAAAGTCGGCAGTACTACGTACTGGTTCTGTGGTGCGGTGCTAGTGTTGTAAGGTTTAAATTCATTAGGTTATAATTAAAAAGTCTAGTTAAAACGAATAACATTTTGTTTATAGTTTTAGGTGGCTACCTAGAGGTAAGTAAATATAAAAATACTGTTTCATGTTATTTTACCAAGCGAGTTTTTTTACAATTGTGGCATGTAACCTAAAATTTTATTTTTATTAACTATTTAACTGTAAATTACAGTTCATTAATCAGAATTTTGAATAACTTGTTTAAGTTTAAACATCTAACTATGTCTGAGCCGAAATTTAAAGGAAGTGCTAAAAAAGGAACTAATAACGAGGGGCATAGCCCAGTTCGACCACCTACCCTCATTAACCGTTTCAAGTGATAAGGGTACTTTCTAATCCCATCGCTTAGTTCGGCCACGGCTTACGTAGAAGGGGCGAAGAAGACTTTGTAAGTGTCATGGACACAAACTTGAATTTTTTGTGTTCTGTTGATACCATATACATGGACGGAACTTTTGAATATTGTACCAAATTTTTTCAGCAATTGTATACTATACATGGTTTTAAAAACGGGCATTATGTGCCTTTTTTGTTTATTGCCAAGTAAAAGTACGGCAACATATGTAAAAGTTTTCCAGCATTTAACTGCACAGTGCCATACTTTGGAACTATGTTTTAATCCAAAACGAATTGTTGTGGATTTTGAACATGGAATTCAGAATGCTAGTTTAAAAATGTGGCCAGATGCAGAAATTGCTGGATGCCGATTTCACCTGTGTCAATCTTTTTATAGAAAAATACAAAATTTAGGTTTAACAGTAGAATTTAAGGACAAAGATTCGGAAATCGGAAAATTTTTAAAATTATTCTTTGGGGCTCATTTTTTAGAACCTGCTTGTGTAGGTGATTTTTTTGCAATAGAACTATTCGAAAAAGCTCCAAATGATGAACGCGTAACTAAATTTTGCGACTACATCGTAGATAATTACATAAGCGAAGATGACGCTACATTGCCACCGAGTATATGGGCTTGCATGACAAATAGTATGTATAGAACAACAAATGCATGCAAGTCCTTTCACTCGAAATTCAATTCTAATTTTTATGCCACTCATCCCAACATATTCCAGTTTGCAGAAATTTTAAGCAATGTTCAATTAGAAACGTATATAAAAATTAAATCCGCAAATTGCAAAGTAAAAGAATAATAAGATAACAGAATTTAAAGAAACCCGTATATGAAGATACAACTTTATAAAATGTTTATCATATAAATATTTGCCAGTTTTTACATAGATGTAGTTATTGTAATTTTCATATGCATGTATACTTATATGTATATTTTAAAATAAATGTATTAGAAAACCAGATTGCTGCTATAGCAATTATTATGCAGGACTTGTATTAACATGAACTTTGGGATACAGTAAATCTATTTAACATTTATCTAAAAGATTCTTATCTGTATAATCCCTCGGAGAACTACTGGTGGCCGAACTGGGCGATCGGATTAGAGGGCTACCTGCTTTGGTGGTCGAACTGGCATACGCCGATAACGAGGGCGGTCGAAAATTAAGTAGCGACTGGCAAGACGTAAACAAATTAGATGATGGCACATCTCGTTGTAAATACTGTAAAAAAAAGTTAGCCCCAAAATACAGCAAATTAGGAATCATTTTACAAATGTAAAATGTACAATTCAGTGCAACAAAGTGAAGACGACGTGGACGACGAATTACTTTTGCTGAGTTCACCCGATGCACGCAATTCAACTCCGTCAGCAGTGGAAAGTGAAAATATTCACAATCGCCAAGAACGTGGTAAAGTTGAGAGTCGTCTGAGCCTTTTAAGCAGTTGTAGTAAAATTAGTTCCGGTGACCCTGACTATGAACATAGAGGTATAAGTCTAAGTCAAAGTTAGTTAAGCCTAAGTGACGTTTTTCATTCTGTTGATGACGAAGTACAAGTAGAAGAATGTAGCAGTGCAGCGATTACAGAAAACAAAAAACAAAGACGAAGGCTTCTGCTTCTACAGCCGTCACTGGACGACAAAGTTTTTAAAACAACTAAAGAAACTAAAGCAAAAATAGATGAAAAAATAGCAGATTTCTTTTATTCTTCTGCATTGGCGTTTCGTCAGGTAGAAAGTCAGTCATTTCTTGATATGATTAATATTTTGCGCCCTGGGTATAAACCATCTAATAGACATGAATTTTCTAATACATTGTTAGATAAAGTGAACGAGAAAATTTAGAAGCAAATGTCCGAAGAATTAAGTGATCCCAATGATGATAAAGCAATTACATTGTCAATATTACAATTTATTTTCGGCTTAGACTGCGTCGTCATTTGGGAGCTACGCCCAGCATAATCAGGTAAGGACCGACCTGTAGCTTGTCTGAATTTACAAGCATTTGCTCTAGAAGTCTTACCAATATTTGTTCGTAGGCCCTGCTTGCCTAAACAGGGCCGTGTTCTTAGTTTATTTAAACTTTGGGGCGGACAAGGATTTGATCGTCATGTATTTTGTTTGCCAAGACAAGAATACTTAATCGGCTTGTGCCTGTTAGCTGTTTGTGAACCCATACAAACTAACGTTTCGCAAGACATTGCAGCTTGCATCTTCAGAGTGAATAGAAGACTGAATTCAAAGCCGGGAGGCGGAGGCATTTAAACCTTTTCGAGCCAGTCGGGCAGAACGGCGGAGTTCTGCTTGGCTGTCACCGTTGGACAAAGACGGATCCGGTGGAGCGTGATCGTGAGATCGATGATGCTTAGGAGTCCTCAGAGGATAAACTACCGGAGTCCAAGCTTGTAAAGGCAGACAAGCTACAGGTCGGTCCTTACCTGATTATGCTGGATGTAGTTCCCAAATGACGACGCGGTCTAAGCCGAAAGTAAATTGTAATATTAACTGACATATATCAATATTTGTTAAAATTTGTTTCTGTAGTAACAAAGAAACAAACTAGGTTGAGGTAGAATAAATCTTTATTTTTGTATTTTATTATGATTTTACTTAAATTTTTTATTATTTCAGTAAGTCTGTTGACAAAATGTTATATGCAACTTGTGCGCGAAATTTCTTTGGTGCTTTCGAAGGATTTTTGTCTCGGCTGCCTCCTCGACAAAAAACTTTCATTCTCAAGCACCAAAGTATAATTTCGCGCACAAGCTACACTAATAACTATTTTCGAGGACTAAAGTGTCACTTTTAACGCCGGGGGGATTAAATATTTTCAAAAGTCCCAAGTGATTAAATGTATATAAATTGCTAAGTTAGCGCGTATGTTTTGTCACCATCAGAAACTACGATTTTAATTTTGACGTTTTAAAAAGCTGGACTGTCAGCATATTTTAAAATTTTGACTATTTTGATTTCAAATTATTCGGAAGTGCAAAAAATAGCATAGATACTACAGGACTGAGGTGCTTCATTCAATCCCTCGTGTGATTATTGCCGTCGCTCCGTTACCTTACGCTCAGGCAATAAACTCACACTCGGGATAAAATGCAGCACTTCAGTCCCTTGGTATATAATATACTAATAAACGATTGTGTGCCACAGTGCACAGTTTAAGAGTCACTGTGTGACGTCATCAAGTGTAATAACATCGGCAAATTTAACAATTAATTGGCGGCAAGTCTGCAGTCGGTGCATTTTAATCGTTTTTACAACATAATAGTTATTTATGTTACTAGTATGATAAAGGTGTTATTATAACGCAAGTCGGAAAGTTTCAAACGAGTGCCATAGCCCATAATAGTGCATTACCCCACGTGAGACATGCAAAACTTTATCTATGCCTGCTCAAAATTTGTTAAAAATCTATTTTTTTTTTACTTGAAATGATATTTGACATTTCGCATTAATTTACTTGCAAATGTCGAGTCACTTTTAAAATACTTTTATTTTAAAATCACAATTACACGTGTTACAATTACGTAACGTGTACAATTATAAATACAATTACAATCACAATTACAATTACAGTTACATTTACAATTACAATTACTATTACCATTAGAATTACAATTACAAGTACAATTACAATTACAATTTCAATTACGTTACGAGATAGATTCGATTTGTTTAATACTATGGCAACCAGTTTTCTTATAACAAAGCTTCAGTTTTGTTTGTGTAAATAAAATGAGTTGTGTAATGAATTAATTACATATCTCATTTGACATTTGTACGATAATGAACTTCATTACCTAACGCAAATGGATGACATAATAAGTCCTTATCCAAGCAGTCTTAGATAAATAAAATAATAATGTAGTTATGATGATAAAATCAGAATAAAAATCCTCCGGCAAAGTAAAATATTTCACATTGGGTGTACCTATGCTAATAATAATATAATTTTCGATAAACAAAAAATTAATTTAGGTGAATCTATACTATTTAAAACTTACATTTTTCTTACTCTTATACAGGGCGTTTCCTAAGTACACATAGAAAATTCACTTGCATTTTCCTTATTTTAAGACAAAAAGTCTCTAACAATATGTGTCCGCAAGTCCTTCGTTTTTGAAATACAGAGCGAACAAGTTGAGAGAAAACAACCGTAAATTTTGAAAATGTCAAAAACCCGCTGGAATATTAATTTATAATTTGATGTGCGCACATGCAACGCCAAGGACTATTTTGGTGCACTGTGTTGGTGCAAAATTTTTCAATTTACCAGTGGCGTGCCTACAAGTCGCCTTTGCACGATTGAAAATGAAAAAGGAAAGACTAGAGGCTTTAACAGAAATCAGGGTATTTACTGAAATTTTTTTTATTAATTGATTTAAGTAATAAATTAATGTGATTATTTATTTTATTTTTTGATTTATTGCTGTTTAATGACATCTCTTTTAATAAATTGGCAATTTGAAATTTTGCATAATTGAAATGTCTTTCTTTAAGAATAATTTCATAGTTGACATATAAAGTTTCTTTAATATTATTAGTAAACTTTGGAAAAGGGATTTAACCTAACCTAAAATGTTCGTTATAGTTATATCAGCTGAGCAGATATTAGGTGGTCCATCTCACCCCTGTATTGAGGACAGATGGACCTCAAATACTGAGGAGAGACGGACCGAATGCTTTCATGTTTCTTTTTACATCCTATTACAGAGATGCCAACAGTTTACAAAAGAAAGAAAAATACTCCGACTAGAGGGTTATGGAGTGGCCAAAATTTAGCAAGCACAATGAATGCAGTAACAACAAATGGAATGGGGGTTAATGAAGCATCTACAACTTTTCAAATTCCAAAATCAACAATATTGAGAAGATTAAAATCTAATAATGTAGTTAAAAGTGATCACTATTAGGAGCAGATGCGGAAAGAAAATTAGCCAATCATATAAAAAAATTACAAAACACTGGATTCGCTCCAACAAGGGAAGAAGTGCGCATAATGGCTTCTAATTTGGCTGAAAAGATTAGGCATAGAGCATAACTTTAACAAGGATGAAGGTAAAAAATAAAGGTTTAAAAATACTATTATTCTTAATGTGCCATTGTTTCTCCACTTTCAGGTAAAGCAGGGTATAAATGGTTGCAGTCTTTTATGCGCAGGCAGACTGACATAACAATCCGACAATCCGAAAATATGCCTGTTGCTCGTTCAGGAGCAGTGTCAAAAGAAACGGTGTCAAAATATTTTACTTTGCTCGATAAAGTTCTGACTGATTCTGAATTGCATAATAAACCCGGCAATATTTATAACACCGACGAGACAGGCTTGCAGTTAAACACTAGACCCGGTGCAGTCTTAGCAGAAAAGGGATCAAAAAGTGTACCTTCCATTAGTCCCGGTGAGAGAGGAGAGACGATAAGCGTTATGACATGTTGCAATGCTGAAGGCGTTTTCCTTCCTCCGTATTGTACATTTAAAGGAAAAAACAAGAAGGATGAGCTATTAGACGGTATGCCACTTGGATCCATGATAAGAATGTCACAAAAATCAGCTTACGTTAATTCGGACATTTTATTTGAATGACTAAAAATTCAGTTTCTTCCTAGAAAGATGCCCGGAAAGGTTCTATTAATTCTCGACGGTCACACTTCTCATACAACAAATTTGGAGATGCTGGAATTTGCTGAAGAAAATGATATTCTATTATTTTGCTTACCTCCACATACTACGGCTTACCTCCAGCCCTTAGATCGCGCATTTTTTAAATCACTCAAGACTTACTATTACCAAGCATGTCGTCGTATGTGAAAGCCAATACTAATCGTACGTTGAAGAGACCACAGTTTGAAACACTTCTAGGAGAATCGTGGAATAAGGCTGCCACAGTTGAAAATGCTGTGTCAGCATTTCGTGCAACCGGAATTGTTCCATTCAACCCTACGGCTATTTCGGATTACGCATTCATCAATAATGTACAAGTTAATAATGACATTCAAGAACCAAATACACCGGAAGCTCAAATATACAACCCCCATCTCAAAGTCAAGAAATACCTGTTGAAGAAGAAGAGGCAGCTAATAATGAAGCATCAAAACAATCAGAACAGAGTATAGAAGTGATAAACAAAGAAACACCGGTTAAGCTTCTGGAATTAATTTCTCCCACACCTTCAATAGCAGTATTAAACGTGCGTAGGCGGGGAAAAAATATTGTAACTCTTCTTACATCAGAAGAGAATTTAACCAAAAGAAGAGAACTTGACAAAAAAAGAACTTAGGGCAAAAAAGAAGAAAGTTCCAGTAAATACTGAGCAAATTAATAAAAAATTAAGAAAGAAATCTACTCCAAAACGTTGGCGATCTTCTTCTTCCACCACGACTTCTGAGGAAATTGTTTTGAATGACTCATCAAATGATGACGACACTGAAGTAATTGAGGATTACGAAAATGAATGTACGGGGTGCAAGGAAGACTACAGGATGACAAAAAAAGCTGATGATTGGTTAAAGTGTATAATATATGGCCGCATGGCTACACGAGGGATGCACAACCTTCGAAAATTTGTGCCAACAGTGCGGAAAACATGCTACAAAGAAGAAGAATAATTAAAAAAATTAACTTTTTGTTTAGGTTCGTCTCTCCTCTCTACGTCTACCATCTCACCTACACTGTGTTTTTTTCAAATATTAGAAAGATTTTGTTAAGTTCCTTAATAATAATAAGTATACTTAAGTTGTGTTAAGTTAGAAATATATTTTGTATCCCCTAAATTCTTGAATAAAAAAAAATTACACTAAATTTTCCAAAATGTGGTACATCTCTCCCCCACTTACCCTAAAATCTGTACCTTAAACGAATGAACAAATTGATCTCTTAAATTCACCGTTATTAGACGTTTTGGAATGAAAAATCAAGTCATCTGGACGCAGATATAGAAAACCAAGATCAAGTTATGAAGATTTATTGTTCCTACAGCAACACCAACTGTTTACTTTTAATCTTGCTTTTGAAAATGACGTGTAAACACATTGAAATACATATAAAGCTAAAATACAAAACCTGTTGAAGTTAAGAATTGTTTTATTTACAATAAAAGAGAAAAAATATTTATATTGCTATCTACCAAAATTATCGATGACAGGAAGTCACTGCTCAAACGTGATAATACAGAAATTTTGGAATGTGGTATAAATTAAGTTCATGAGGCCCCAAACAACTTTTATTAACCTTTTCACTGTGGCGTGCTAGAGAGGTCATGCCACCAGTTAGAGTGCTTTTTCCGCAGCTGGTTTAAAAATTGGTTTTTGGCTTTCACATTAAAGATATCTTTTTAAAAAGTATTGTAAACTATTCAAAACACATACAGTAATTGGAAAATTTTGTATTTAATACACAGTAAATTAGTGATTTAGAATGTACCAGGTGGTAATGAAACATGGTGCAACCCCTTCTCCTTTATTTATAATAAATAAATGAAATATTAGTATGTTATATAGACCATAAAAACGCATAAGGGCTAAACATTTAACTACTTTCACATGTGATTTCACGGGAAATGACATCAACTTTAGCATTTTTAACCAAACACTGTCTATTTTTGCATATTTAGAATTAGGATGAAATTCTGAGTCTGTCAATGGCCTATGCCAATGAAATGTAGTTTTGACATCCCAAAAAAATACTTTTATGCAATTTTTGTTTATCATTAAGAGTGCTTTGACCACACAAATAGATTCTAATCAAGTTACATAAGGTTACTGATTATAGTTTTTGCTTGTTTTTACTTATTAAACTTACAAGCAATGCTACTTGTAATTTTTAATTTGTTTTCATTTGTTCAAAAGAACTACTCGATTCAAGATGGTTTGAAATAATTTTTTGTTTAAAAAAAAAAATTATTTAATATTATTAAAATGTTAAATAAAGGTCAGCCAAAAAGAAAAACACAAGTTATGGGTATTATTAAAATCCTTGAAAAATTCTCTATTTAAAAAAGCATGTGTGTCGACACCTTTCCATTAAAAAAATTAAGTAATTTAAAAAAATACCTTTTTGGTATTTTTTCAAAGATAGTATTACAACTGGTATGTTTTCTAGGTTGTGAATTTTAATTTTTTGGGCGTATCTATTTGATAAGAATCGATTTGGGTGGGACAAAGCACTTTTAATGATAAACAAAAATTATTTAAAAAAATATTATTGGGTTGTTAAATGGCATAAACAGACTCGGAATTTTATCCTAATTCTCAATAGGCAAAAATATAAAGAGTGTTACATTAAATATAAGAAAGTTGGTAATTTCTGTTAAAACTAGAAGTGAAAGTAGCTGCATTTTTAGCCCATATATGCGTTTTTATGGTTTATAAAACATACTAAAATTTCATTTGTTTATCCTAACAAATAAAGGAAAAAAAAGGAGGTGCGCCATGTTTTATTAACCCGGTATAATAATTATAGTCTTTATTTAGCTAAAGCTAATAGAATGGTATTATTATGGTACAAAATTTATACAACGCGTTCACCCAAGTAATAATAAAAATTTCGATAAACATAAAGGTTTTGTTGCAGAGCTACAGCCTTCTAAAGATGGAACACTCTAATCACTTTTTTGTTGATAACTTTCGCATTAGTTGTACTAAAATTTTGATAGTGTATATCTGAGCATTACTTATTTCGCGTAGTATTTCTACTAATTTTTGTTTAAATAAGTGCACTAGAAGTTTCTCATAGTATCACTTGCTATTTTCTTATGAATCTTTTAAATCTTTATGATTTTCGAAGAAATGAGATATACATGATTTTAATCCTAAAGGAAAATGTGAAATATAAATAGTGAATAAGAGAGGCCCTAAAATGGACCTTGAGAAATCTCTGTAGCGTTTTTCCGAAAATGTGCTGTTTGATTGTTCAATTTCACAGCATGATGGGGCGGCGGTCTGTTATGTAGTCCGCTACCAATGCAATTGCAGTTCTGCAAACTTATGTAATGCGTTTTTTACAGAAATGTCACTCCAGAAACTTATGAAAATGTAAGTCAGGAATGTCATAACCGACTTTGTATGTGCCAAGAAGTGAATGGTGAACATTTCGAACACTTAATTTCATTTGTTTTGTTTTAATTCTTAGTTTTTTTTAATAGACTTCTTTACTTCCAACGTTTGTCATTTTGTTATGGCTAAATATTTTTCTTTGAAACTCTAGGATCAGACGCAGAACTAAAAGACCTTTCAAATGAGGTGTCACTCGACCCCCCTTTCTATTTAAAAAAAATTTCAAAATGGCGCCCAGCCGCCATTTTGAACGATACATTAGTTAATTATGAGCTAAAAAATAGTATTTAATTTCCCATTAAAGCACACCAAATTTTGTAGTAAAATATTAAGTCGTTCAAAAGTTACTTAGGGGGGGGGGGGGGTTACTTTATGGACACAGTGTACACAGTTGATAGAAAAATAATTAGATATGAAAAAAGACAATAAAACGGCAGAAAACAGTAGAGGACCCAGTAAGAAATCGCTCGTCGATGGTCAATCTTCCAAGTAATAGTTCAACAGTACGTTTACGTAACATTTGTAAGGAAGGCACAAATCAATATTAGTTTCTAGATACAATTTATTAATTAGACGCTGCATCTCCAACAGTGGAGCGTGCACGAGGTGTTTTACGAGCGGTATATAGAAAATACTTGTGGATCTAACATTTTTATTGCAAATTTTAATATTCAATTGCTCCACTAAATATTAGTCGTTTATCAAGTAGTTCCAGAGCTTATAGCATAATTGGGCAAGTTGAATATTTCTCCTGTTCCGAAGTGATATAAATTTAAATTCTTGGCAAAGCATTGTTGTTCTGACAAGATGGCAATTGGGATAATTCCTATGTTTTATAAAATACAACATTCGCAAAAATTTCTTCTGCACTTTCTCAATGGCATTGATTTCTACGTATAAGTGCGGGAACCAGACTGCAGAGGCGTATTCAAGCTTTGATCTGACTAGGGGGAAGTACAAGGCTTTAAGAGCACGTTCCTCCGATAACTGCCGAGACATCCGTATCACGAACCCTAGGGTTTTGTAAGCAGAAGAAGTGATTGCATCGATATGATCTCTCAACTTTAAGTGTTGATTATAGGTAACACCAAGATCCTTGACTCTTGTATTGCGTTTCAACGTCTGCCCGTTCATCTCGTAGTTAAACTCAATGGATTTTTGCGAGCGGAAAAACGACACCACTGAGCATTTGCCTATGTTAAAATGCAATTTGTTATCAACGCTCCATTTATACACTCTATCGATATCCTCTTGCAATAAAGTAGCTTGATGGTGATCACTTATATTTTTAAGGATTTTTAAGTCATCGGCAAACAACAGGCAACTGGAATGGGTTACACATTGGGTGAGATTATTGATAAATATTATAAATAGCAGAGGGCCCAAGTTCGACCCCTGTGGCACACCCGAGTTGGCCGCATATTTGCCAGATGTATTTCCACTGAATCTAACCACAAAACTACGAGCAGACAAATAAGAAGCAAAAAAATGGAGCATATTCTTAAATAAGCCATACGTCATCAGTTTATTCAACAGTATATCATGATCTACTTTGTCGAAGGCTTTTGTGAAATCCGTGTATACACAATCAATCTGACATTTTTTTTCAAATGTTTGATATATATGATTGGTGAAACATAGCAAATTAGTAATAGTTGATTTTTTTTCGACAAAACCGTGTTGCACTTCAGTTACATGTGGAGAGATATGACTATATAATTTAGTTTTTATTACATGCTCAAATAATTTGGCCGGAGCGGAAATGATAGCAATGGGTCTATAATTGGTTATTGAGGAACTATCTCCAGCTTTGAAAACTGGAGTGACTGCAACAGTTTTCCAGGCATCGGGAAAAGTGCAGGACTTTAAGGATAAATTAAAAATAAATCGTAGGGGTGTTCTAACCATTGTGCACAGGCTTTGATAATATACGGTGGTATGCCATCTACCCCCGCAGCTTTTTTTTGGTTTTAATTGTTTGACTGCTTATTTAAAATCCCGACTGTTAATTTGATTTATTTGGAACATGTCACCGACAATCTCATTTCCAGCTAGATTTGTGTCATAGGAGGCCTTTTGGGTTGCATACACGGAGTCAAAATACTTCCCAACTGCATCTGGGATGCTAGCATTATCAAAAACTTTCTCCTTCCAGCTCATTTTTTTAGAGTCGGATGAACTAGAGCTTTGCAAGTTTTTTATGTACCACCAGAAAGAGTTGGCGTCCTGGCATATACCATTTTTAACACTTTTAATATAGTTTTTATATGCCCGCTCCGTCAATGCTTTTAATTCACACCTAGCATTTACGAATTTAATTTTGTAGTAATCTGAAAAACGCCTAAGTTTACTCAAGGAGTTCTTCAGTTTAATTAATTGTATGATTTCCTTCGTGAACCAAGGTTTATAACGCGATCTGAGTTGAGTGACCTTAGGAACCGCCGTATCGAAGATACTATTCATAGTGCTATAAAATATTCCACCGCCAGGTTAACGTCTGTGTACTGGTACAAATTAGCCCAATCCGTGTCGCGCACCAATATACTGAGTTCAAGAAAATTTGCCTTTTGAAAGTTAAAACGCGACACTGATTGACTATCTGCACCAATTTCGACACGTTTTTCATTATTCTGTTCGATTTGAATTCTTAACGCAGGATGATACGCGTCTTCCTTGACGACTGGCACAAGATCTTTCTCAATAGTTAGTTTGCTTTTGAACCGGTCCGACGCTAAAACAAGGTCTAATAAATTTCCATGGGCATTCTGCAACTCATTGAATTGAACCAAACCTAGAAAGTTGATAAAATTGGAAAGTTCGATACCCGCGACTCCTAAGGTAGAAAGATTGTGTTGCAAATACCCCGCACATTGAAGTCACAGGCAATGAGAAGAAAGCCCTGCTTTTCAAATGTAACTCGACTATTGACCTCAATAAATTGATACAATTGCTGATAGTGTGCTACATCAGAATTTGGAGGAATGTATAAATTGATAACTGAATAGGGGAAAGTGGGGTAAGATAACGAGTTGGGTAAGACGACGAACCCTTTTAAAATTTTTCCGCTAAATTTAGTAGCCAAGTTAGAGTGCCCTGTCATCTTTCCTCTATGTGAGGAACTAAACTACTAAAAATAGCGTGGTTCGTAGGCGTGCTTTTCGCGGTACAGAAGCGTCTGTGTTTACGACAGTTTGCTTATAAATTCTGTGCAACGAAAATAGTGCATTTTAAGTGTTAAAAGGTGAGCTGGTTTTTATATTAGTTAGCACTGTTAGCTGCATGTGTTGGTCTCTTATTTCTAACATTTTTTACGAACTAACATTATAAACTCAAATTTGTCAGCAAATATTTCAAACATAACCTCAACGGGGCAAGTTGGCGGAGGTAAGTTGACGAACTCGTCATCTTAACTCGTGATTCGTCATCTTGCCCCATTAAAAACTGATGTTCAACTTCTTATATTACCTACTCTTTCAGAAGATGCCGAGAGTATATAAAAGAAGAACTAATAGGCGATCATGGGATGAAATTGCTTTAATAGCCGCTATTCAGGTTGTTAGGGAGGGGATGTCATGCAATATGGCTGCTTCCAATTACGAGATTCCAGAAGCAACATTAAGAAGATATGTAAAGAAAGATGCACGAGGTGAGGACCTTCCTATACATGGGGGACGGTATCACGACACTTTTGATGCAGAACAAAGTCGTGAATTAGAAAAATACATTGTAGACATAGATAGGAGAGGTTTTGGACTTACCTCTACACAACTTAGAAAGTTAGCATACCAGTTTGCCGAGAGAAACAATATACCGCACCGTTTTAGTCACAACAAACAAATGGCTGGTAAAGATTGGCTTGAATCATTTATGAAAAAGCACAAGTGGCAGTGGGCAAATTTTTCAAAATCCTCCAGGAAGTTTTAGAAAAATATCATTTCACTGCTGATAAAATCTACAACGCCGACGAAAGTGGTCTATCATCTGTCCCTAATAAGCTTCCAAAGGTATTAACGCCTACTGGAACTAGAAGGGTTGCCAAAGCTGTTTCTGCCGAAAGAGGAAAAAATACAACAGTAGTTTGTGCAGTTAATGCTGTGGGCAACTTTATCCCCCCATATTTTATTTTCGGGCGAAAAAGGATGAAAGAGGAATTATTGTATGGAAATCCACCAGGATCAGACGCAAGTGCTCAGGAAAATGGTTGGATGTCGACTGCAGGCTTTCTCAAATATTTACAGCATTTTTCGAAGCATGCACACCCAACACCTGAGAACCCTGTTTTGCTTGTGATTGACAATCATGCCTCTCATATATCTTTACCAGGCATTACTTTTTGTAAGGAAAATGGAATTGTAATGATTGGTCTACCACCACACACATCTCACCGTATGCAGCCTCTTGACGTGTCTGTCTTCGGGCCACTTAAAGTTTACTACAATCAAGAGTGCGATGCATTTCCAGTCAATAACCCCGGTCAAACAATTATGGACAAGCACGTTGGACAACTTTTTTCCAGGGCTTACATGAAGGCACCAACAGTCGGGAATGCTGTTAAGGGTTTCGAGCAAAGTGGAATTCAACCCTTCAATCCAAACATATTTGTAGAACACGACTTTGCACCCGCTGCAACTACAGAACGAATTCAACCACCCCTTGTTGAAAGCCTAGATTCGTCGGATGAAGAAATACCATTAAGTTTACTTCGCAATGAAAAAACTGAGCAAATTTCGACTCCAAAAACAATGGTGACACCGGTATCTTTTAGCGAGAAATCTCCTGCTAAGGCAAAAGTAACCAGAGTTTTATTTTTCACTCCAAAGAATGTAAATAATAAACTAGGGCCAAGTGGATTAAATGCACAGCACAGCAAAGTTTCTCTGTTAAATATAAGACCTTTACCTAAAGCTTCCAGAACTGTAAACAGCAAACGCAAAAAGATATCAGCCTGCATAATAACCAGCACACCTATGAAGAGGCAATTAGAAGAAAAAGAAGAATTGGTAAGACAAAAGAACGAAAGCAAAAAGCAAAAGGAATTGATAAGAGAACAAAAGAAAAAACAGCAAAAAGAAAAGACAAAGAGGAAGTGTAGCAAAATTACATCACAAACTAAAAAAGCGTTTCAAAGAAATGAAAAGCAACAGGAAGACACGATCGAGCTGGTTGACGAGATAGTTATAGAAGATAAAGATGTTTGTCCATCCTGCGAAGGAATGTATGAAAACCCATCTGATGAAGACTGGGTGAAATGCATGAAGTGTCGTCGTTGGTGGCACGTGTCCTGCAGCACCTATATCGGCGAAAAACGTTTTATTTGCGATTTGTGTTAAAACGCCATCTTACCCCGATATGTTAGTCATCTTACCCACCTTATGGGGTAAGGTGACGAATTTACACGTTTTTACAAAATATTTTTTTATGCCTTAACTGTGTTATCCTTATGTTATATTATACTTTATTTTAATTACTAATAGTGTACAGATGCTGTAGAAATAAAGTAGTCCCTTTGAGTTAAATACAGTAATTAAAACTGAAGATCTTGCTTAACGTCGCCAACTTACCCCACTTTCCCCTATACAGTTTTGCTATTCATTTTAATGTCCAGACAAATTACTTCAAATTTGGAATTTAGCTTAACACATCTTAGAACCTTGTATTTCTTGCTTACCGCTATTAATACGCCACCAAGTCTCGATTTCTTTGTAATAACCGGGTCACGATCACATCTGTAGACGTTATAGCTATCAATATTGAAAAACTCGCCATCCGCCACGGAACTATTGAGGCCTGTTTCCGATAAACAGTAGATATCAATTTGGTGACAAGTAGTGTATGCAAGAACCTCTGTGAGCTTACTTCTGAGTCCTCTACAGTTTTGATAGTAAACCTGCAAATTAATATTGATTGTTGATTATAAACTAACCTAAAGCTAAATAAGAAATAAAAAAAAAGGATAATATTATAACTGATCGATCAAGTAGTTCATTTTTCCGTCTGCGCCGGGTTCTCGTTGACTAATAATTCATCCAGAGCGGCGGCATCTGCAATCTTATGGATCTTTGAATTCCTTTTAATGAACACCTCCCCATTGAAAGTCCAGACATTCTTTTGGTGAAAAGCCGCAACAGCTTTTTTTTAGCAGCAACGCCCTAGTTCGGGTGAGATCTTCCTTTATAACGACGCCCGTGAACTTTAAGACTTTCCTGTTATCTAAAACTTTTTGGAGCACTCTTCTACTCATAAATTTCACAATAACACCGCGCGGAAATACGGGTTTTTGCACATAACGACCAACGCGGTGCGATACTTCAATATCATTCAGGTTTATGTTCATTTTCATTTTAACATTAAACAAATCTAATACGATAGCGTCCAGGTCTTCATTATCCGTTTCGACCAGTCCAAAAATACGAACAGATCACCGCCTCGAGTATTGTTCAAGGCGATCCACTTCGGCACGCAGTTTGACGTTTTCACTTTCTACCATTACAACGCGCTTATCTAGGCTCCCTATTTTTTCATTCTGCACAGCGATTATCTCCTCAATCCCTTTGTTCACCGAGGCAGCTACTTCTTTGGCCAACGTGCTGAGAAAGTTCACGTCAGTCACTAAACATTTCATCGCTTCTCTCATAAGTTCGTGTATATCCCCTTTTTCCTCTTTGGACGTAGATTGAGATCTAGTTTGTGTGGGCGGCATCCCGAAGATGTAACTACGGAAATTAGAATTTGAACTTTAACTCGCCTTCTTCTCCTAGAAAACTTCAAGAACTGGAAGCGCACCGGAAACACGTCTACTCGCTTCGCTTACACATCGCCCGTTATTTTAACTCGTTTGACCTCTCAAAGGCATTAACGCGAAGTTCCAAATTATGTAGTGCAGGATATCTATCCAAGCAGATCATCTGATACGGATTCTTGGTGTACAGAGTGGAGGCATCGTAATGAAAGAATCCCGACTCATTTCGGAAAAAGTTTGCTAGTGTAGTGTTTAATGGATGAGATATCTTAGGGAATTGA
The DNA here is from genome assembly GCA_958336395.1 of Ctenicera cuprea. Lineage (NCBI taxonomy): Eukaryota > Metazoa > Arthropoda > Insecta > Coleoptera > Elateridae > Ctenicera > Ctenicera cuprea. The sequence continues at coordinate 41,337,709 of OY284489.1, forward strand.
AAGACTAGTTCAGGATTTATAGTTGGCTCTTCATCAAAATTATAATAACGACTTTCGGCAGCTTCATCTACGTGATACACTCCGTCGTCAGGAACGTACAGGAATAACATGTTGATCGTGCGAGAGCTCGAAGAAAACTGAGAATCTTCTAACACATGGTGGCGGATAGTTGGCCTTAAGCATATGAGACTGAACCGCTTCTGCGCAGTCTTGCTCAACGGATACTTTGTTTTTAGAGTATAAGAAACGTATTTTACAATTTGAAGTGTTTTAGAAGACGAACAAAAATTAATGTGTCGCGCAGCAATGGCTGTAATAACCATCAGGCCCCAATATATGTTATATCAATTGTCGACGTGTCGCAACCTCCCAAATAATTCTTTTGAAAAGTTATTGGATTTGCAAGAGGGTTCGTAGTTGGCGAACTTTACTTGGATGCGGCCCAGCAAAAGCTCTTCCTATTTATCTGTAAGTATTTCTAAGCACCCTTAATGCTCTACTAATTTTATTCTTTTTTATGTTTTCTTTCTACACACCTCAACCACCAGCGTGAATGTATGATATATAAATTTATACATAAATAACTTAATTGAAATATATTGTTTTATATCAAGTTTCACCTTGAGGTGAATTTTAACTTTATCCAAGCGGAGTTAGCATGGACTACTACTTTGACCTTAAACCGATTTTATAAAATTTCGCTAATTTTTATGTTGCTTGAAGGCTACATCCCCACCATTAACCCTACCATTTTACCTTGGGATCAAGGCTAAGGTTAACCTGTCTGGGTAATAAACATTCCACAATGTCTGGGGAGCTATTTTACGTCGAACTCTCGAGCGAAATGGATGCTAGTGCTAACAGCGGTTCTTGTGGTGTTTGTGGCGGTGTTGTGTTGGGGTGTAGTGATTTTCCTCGAGGTGTTCGGTCCATGTGGTCGCGACTCTCTTTAAGGAAGTCCCAGCAGTCCAAAGCTAAACTCTGCGCCTACCCGCAACCGAGCGTTTCCACCAGCTCTGAGGTTAGTAAAGCATTACCTATAGAATCGACCAATAAAATCAAAATTTTGCAAAATGTAATTGTTCAAAATGCAAAGCAGCTAAGACCTGAAAATAACCACCAAAGAGAAGCTATTGAACACCGATTGACTCAGGACGTAGTGTGTGAAAGCATTTTGAGGAATTACTTGTTAAACAAAATTAAAAGTGTTCCGCGACCTAAATTGAATTTTAATGCTTTAGTGCAAAATGTTGCGAATGAAAATCATGCTGAAATCTCTGTCCATTTCGAGCAGGTTTCTGCAAATAATGTTGAAATAAATGGATGTATTTCGCAACCGAAATTTAATTTGGCAGAATGCGTTGACCAGATGCTGAACGGCGTCGGAACCAATAATTCAAATAGTTTATATGAGAACATTTCTGCAGCTAGCAAATCAAATTCTAGAATTAGTAGAGAAAGTAAAAATGTGGATGCACTAAAAAAGAATATTGCTGAATTCTTACTATTTGAGAACAATCACCATAAGAATAATTCTATCATTAGCTGCAATATTGCAAAACCTGCAACAATCATTGGAATTTCTTTTCGTGATTGTTCGCAAGCAGTTAATAACTTATTTGCTATGTTTCGCCAATCATATATATCAAACATTTGAAAAAAAAAGGTCAGATTGATTGTGTATACACGGATTTCACAAAAGCCTTCGACAAAGTAGATCATGATATACTGTTGAATAAACTGATGACGAATGGCTTATTTAAGAATATGCTCCATTTTTTTGCTTCTTATTTGTCTGCTCGTAGTTTTGTGGTTAGATTCAATGGAAATACATCTGGCAAATATGCGGCCAACTCGGGTGTGCCACAGGGGCCGAACTTGGGCCCTCTGCTATTTATAATATTTATCAATGATCTCACCCAATGTGTAACCCATTCCAGTTGCCTGTTGTTTGCCGATGACTTAAAAATCCTTAAAAATATAAGTGATCACCATCAAGCTACTTTATTGCAAGAGGATATCGATAGAGTGTATAAATGGAGCGTTGATAACAAATTGCATTTTAACATAGGCAAATGCTCAGTGGTGTCGATTTTCCGCTCGCAAAAATCCATTGAGTTTAACTACGAGATGAACGGGCAGACGTTGAAACGCAATACAAGAGTCAAGGATCTTGGTGTTACCTATAATCAACACTTAAAGTTTAGAGATCATATCGATGCAATCACTTCTTCTGCTTACAAAACCCTAGGGTTCGTGATACGGATGTCTCGGCAGTTATCGGACGAACGTGCTCTTAAAGCCTTGTACTTCGCCCTAGTCAGATCAAAGCTTGAATACGCCTCTGCAGTCTGGTTCCCGCACTTATACGTAGAAATCAATGCCATTGAGAAAGTGCAGAAGAAATTTTTGCGAATGTTGTATTTTAAAAAACATAGGAATTATCCCAATTGCCATCTTGTCAGAACAACAATGCTTTGCCAAGAATTTAAATTTATATCACTTCGGAACAGGAGAAATATTCAACTTGCCCAATTATGCTATAAGCTCTGGAACTACTTGATAAACGACTCATATTTAGTGGAGCAATTGAATATTAAAATTTGCAATAAAAATGTTAGATCCACAAGTATTTTCTATATACCGCTCGTAAAACACGTCGTGCACGCTCCACTGTTGGAGATGCAGCGTCTAATTAATAAATTGTATTTAGAAACTAATATTGATTTGTGCCTTCCTTACAAATGTTACGTAAACGTACTGTTGAACTATTACTTGGAAGATTGACCATCGACGAGCGATTTCTTACTGGGTCCTCTACTGGTTTCTGCCGTTTTATTGCCTTTTTTCATATCTAATTATTTTTCTATCAACTGTATATATATATATAGATTGCTTTTGTATTTTGTATTATTGTATATAACTGCAAAGTTACACTCTCAGTGTAATGTATATGTATTTATTTTGGTTAATACAAGTATAGTGTACATGGAGGGGAGTTTTCAGTTTTGGGAACTGAGTTGTTCCCAGTCAGTGTATGTTTGGTCTTCGTTAAATAAAGTATAATAAATAGTCTTGCGTTTTATTTAGAAGACATTACAGTGGCGACGAGGATTTGATTTTCTTTATTTTCGAACCGCAAAAAATGCCGTCTAATCAAGGTGAAACAGTGGTTTTAAATAATGTTGGGCACTTAAGAGAATTTAATTTAGAAACTACCGATTGGGCAATCTATAAACCGCGTCTTGAACAATATTTTATTGCAAACAAGATAACGGACGATGCAGTGAAACGAGCTATTCTGTTAAACGCATGTGGTGATAGTGCCTATCGACTAATTTTTAATCTGTGCATACCCGAAAAGCCCGAATCTAAAACGTATGGAGACCTTATAGGGAGATTTAATAATCATTTCCAACCAGGTAGTAAAGCAGTTTTTCCGGCGCGCTATGTGTTTTATACGGCACGCAGGGAAACGGGTGAAACGATAGCAAATTGGAGTTCGCGCGTCCGTAATCTTGCTTCACATTGTGATTTTGGTGGAGAACTGGAAACAGTGATGCGTGATATTTTCGTTATCGGCCTAGGTAAAGGAGCGGCTATGGATAGGTTGTTTGAAGAAAAAGTAGGAGAGCTGACTTTCCAGAAAGCAGTGGAGTTAGCCACCAACAAAGAAACGAGTCGCAAGTTTTTTGAGATGCAGCCGAGTTCTTCGGGATCGTTTCAAGTCAAACAAGAGCCAAGCTATATGGATTATATTCATCGTTTACGTACAAATGACAAAAAAAGTAAATGCAAGGTTTGTGGTTACCCTAATCATAGCTTTGACCAATGCAGGAACCGTAATTTTAAATGCAATTTTTGCTCTAAAGTTGGACACCTGGCGTCTGTATGTAAAGATAAGCGTAAAAGCAAGAAACGCAACAGGTTTTCTTTATCAAACGCTGTTCACAATGTTAAAGAGATTTCGGAATTTGAAAATTTATTTATGTTAAAAGCTGAGTGTAATAAACCCTTGATGCAAACTGTTGATATAGAAAACATTCGGATAGAATTTGAAGTTGATACGGGAGCTAGCACCTCCGTAATCTCCAAAAGCATGTGGCAACGACATTTGTCGCATATCTCTTTATTATCAACAAACAAAATTTTTAAAGACTATTCAGGTCACATTTTTCAACCCATAGGCGTAACTAACGTTGCAGTGAAATACAAAAATGTAACTTATTTGTTAGATTTATACGTTATGGATAATGCAGGACCACCACTTATGGGTCGAGACTGGTTATCAAAATTTAATATTGGGTTAAGCGAAGTAAAGATGTTGAGAGATTCGGATAATAATATAGTTACTCAATTAGCTAATAAATATAGAGAAGTATTTTCTGATCAGCTAGGGTTATTTACCAAAGAAGAAATTTCACTAAAAGTTAAAGAAGGAGCTGAGCCGACGTTTTTTTAAGCCAAGACCTTTACCTTTCGCGATGAAAAATTTGGTTGAAAAAGAAATCGATCAATTGGTAAACGAAGGAATTTTAAAGCCAGTCAGTTTTAGCCGATGGGGAACGCCTATTGTTCCGATTTAAAAAATGGATAAATCTGTGCGCATATGCGGCGACTTTAAAATTACAATAAATCCTTTATTGGAGCAGGAAAAATTTCCATTGCCTCGAATTGAGTCTTTGTTTTTAAAACTACAAAGAGGGGTGGAGTTTACTAAGTTAGATTTAGCACATGCTTATCTACAAGTACCTGTTGAGGAAAATTCTAGAGAGATGTTGACTATAAGTACTCATAAAGGACTTTTCCAATATACTAGACTTCCATTTGGTATAAATTCGGCACCAGCCATTTTCCAAAGAATTATGGAAACAGTTTTACAAGGAATTGACGGTGTAATTGCTTTTCTGGATGACGTGCTAATCACAGGCGCAAATCGAACTGAACACGTTGAACGGTTTGAAAAGGTTTTAACTAAGTTTCAAGAATGTGGTCTTAAAATTGCTATTTCAAAGTGCGCATTTTTTGAAAAACAAGTAAAGTACCTTGGATATATAATTAATAAAGAAGGGTTGCGTCCAGATCCGTCAAAAATTGAAGGAATTTCAAATGTAGCCAGGCCCAAAAATGTCAGTGAAGTAAAAGCGTTCTTGGGTATGATAAATTATTATCATAAATTTATACCGAACACTGCAGATTTACTGGGACCACTATACCAATTATTGAAGGTGGGAACGAAATTTGTATGGAACAAAGATTGTTCCGAAGCTTTTGAAAAAGCAAAAAAGTGCTTAACTTCGCTCGATGTCCTTGCTCATTATAACCCGAATTTACCCGTAAAGTTGGTTGTTGATGCTTCACAAAAAGGAGTAGGAGCTGTAATCTCACATGTTTTTCCTCGTGGAGTGGAACGGCCAATCGCTTATGCTTCTCGAACGCTGAGCAATAGTGAGAAAAATTATTCTCAAATCGAAAGAGAGGGTTTAGCAATAATTTTCGGAATAACCAAGTTTTATCAGTATTTATTTGGAAAACATTTTATCCTTGTAACGGATCATAAGCCGCTAATCAGCATCTTCAATCCGAAGAAAGGTCTCCCGCAGATGTCTGCGAGTAGGTTGCAAAGATGGGCATTACTGTTATCAGGGTTTTCCTTTGACATTCAATACACGGAATCAAAGAAGAACAACGCTGATGCTCGTTCGCGATTACCATTGCCAGCACCACCACAAGTTTACTATCAAGATTTGAAGTGTGTAAGTGACGTGTCTGAAAAGTTCGAATTAATTAATTTACAAGACATTCAAAGGCACACCGCAGCTGATAGTGTTTTAAATCAAGTGATAAAGTTCGTAAAGTTAGGATGGCCTAAGGAAGTTGCTAGTGAATTTTTGCCTTACCAAAAATGCAGAAATCAATTGCATATTGAAGACAAGTGCTTAATTTTTGGTTATAGTGTGGTGATTCCGAGTAGTTTGCGTAGTGCGATTATGAAAAGTTTACATCAGGCGCATATGGGCATTGTCAAAACCAAATCTTTTGCACGTTCTTATGTATGGTGGCCGTCAATGAACTTAGATATAGAGAATATGATAAAAAGTTGTATACCGTGTGCACAATCCCAAGCGAAACCAGAAAAAGCAGTTTTAAAATCGTGGATTTGGCCTAACAGTCCTTGGGATCGTTTATACGTGGATTATATGTCAATTAAAAGCAAAACATTTTTTGTAGTGATCGATGCTTACTCTAAATGGTTAGAGATTTTTTGTACGAATGGTATGACTACTGAAATTACTATTAATATATTGAGGTCACTCTTTGCACGTTTTGGTTTACCCCGTTTTTTAGTAAGTGATAATGCTCCAAATTTTTGCTCTGCTGATTTTAAGAATTTTGCAACATTAAATGGAATTACACTCCAAAGTGGTGCTCCATTTCATGCTGCTACAAACGGGGAATCTGAAAACGCAGTAAAAATTGTAAAAAATGCATTGACCAAAATGATGAATTATGATTGTGTTAATTTAAACTTAGCTTTAAATAGATTCTTGATGGATTACCGTAATACACCACATTGTACGACTGGTGTTAGTCCAGCAATTTTGTTAATTGGACGAAATTTAAGAAATAGATTTAATTTATTTAAACCAAATGATGTTCAAACTTGCAATGATAGTATGATTCGTAATCATGTGAAAAGTAAGCAGTTATTGCAACGAAAATACTATCATGGCAAAAGAAATGCAAAATTTGTTATGGGAGATGAGGTAGTTGTACGAGATTATCGAACTGTTAATAAGCCTACATTGATTAAAGGTGTTATTGGCAAAGTTTTAGGTTCAAGAACATATTTAGTTAAACTAGTCGATTCGAATCTTATTTGGAAACGTCATGTTAATCAGATACGTAAAGTTAATTTTCCTGGAACTGATAAAGTTGTACCCTCATGTAATGTTGAACAAAGTGTACCGATTACTTTTAATTCACCTGATATGGAGAGCCAAAATTTAGATATTTTAATTAATACTAGACCTAAACGTAATGTAAAACCTCCAGAAAGATATGGTTATGAAGTTAACAAATTAAGTGGGGAGGTGTAATGTATATGTATTTATTTTGGTTAATACAAGTATAGTGTACATGGAGGGGAGTTTTCAGTTTTGGGAACTGAGTTGTTCCCAGTCAGTGTATGTTTGGTCTTCGTTAAATAAAGTATAATAAATAGTCTTGCGTTTTATTTAGAAGACATTACACTCAGGTAACAAGGTGCTTGTACCTGTCTGAGAGGGGAGTTTAATAAATAAATAAATAACAAAAAGTCGCAGCTAAAAAGGTGGGGGAAGTGGATAAGTGTAATTAAAAAGTGTAGTGCTATTTATGTAATATACTCATTCAGTCTTTGTTTGTGTGCGGGTCAACATGATACTTATACAATTGGAACAAAATGGATATTGATACCTGGGCTGACATTCCAGTCTTCAAATCGTCTGTCAAGAACTTAACGGAAAATGGTTTCGTAACATTCAAGATTAAATTAACTTTTTCTAAATACACGATAAGTACTAATTGGCAAACTATCGTGACGAACAATATAAAGCCTAGTATACAAAAAGTTGCTATTAATGGCAATAGCTATTGTTGTATTTCTACAATAATTCTCGGAACTATTTTATTACTTAGTTTATCTATGTGTATTATATATTTCTTTATATATTGCTCAATTAATTACAATAACCTACCTTAGTGAGCATTATGTATATTTAATTAATAAATATATTTGATCTATTTCATGTTTTCTTTTGGAGCGATGAAGTTGGTGGAGGCCGTGGCCGTCGGGTAAAGGAGGAGAACAGTCTTGAGATTGGAAGGAGGTAGTGAGGGGATGCTACGAGCCCCTCTCCAGATAGGGTGGCAGCTTCAGCTGTTTGCAAGATAGCTGTCCGCAGGACAAGGCGGCCGCAGGCCGAAAATTTTTTGGCCTTGACCTTGAACTGAAGGCTAGGAGTGGGGGTGACCTTGACCTTGAACTGAAGGCCAGGAGTGGGGGGTGGATCCAGAACTGTCCATTATATCCTACTAATGAAATTTTCTATAACACACATCCTTTTTATATGCAGTTTTAGAGATTTAAAAAAAATGTCAAATTAATTCATATATTAAAATTCAAAGTATTCAAAAAATAACGCAGAATTCACAATGCGATTGTAAAAAAAGCAAAAAATTTTTAGACCAAATATTAATTGATTATAGAGGTAATAAAATCACCCAAGTGGATTACGTAAAAGTTGTTTCATAACAATGTAAAAAAAATAAATGGATTTAATTGTTTTCAAATACAAATTCTATCATTATCAATGTCAAAAATGTAAAATAAATTTAGTCTGTGTCCGGTTTTTAATCAATGTCAAAAATATGAAATACATTTTATTTGTTTTGTAATTTTGTTTTACAAATACATAGTAGTTTTGGACGTGTTCTTAAGATACTTTTTAATGAGATAAGTATGGAACATTTTGGTCGAGTTCGGCCATGTAGCAATTGTCTCTCCACCACTGGAAAATGAACAATTTCCAGCGATTGCTTATTTTAACCGTAAAGGTTACTACAGCCTTTGATTATATAGGGTATAGTCAATGCTACAGCTTAAATGTTCAGAATGTAAGTGGTATAGACACTACTTAATATTCACTGACGGTCTATGATATATTTTACCTTTACTTTTACATTGGTAGATATGCGATTCCATATTAAAAAATATTCTCCATGAATTCTCGTTTCCTTGGCTCTATACATGATTCTGCAATTCGGTTGTTTTCAAACATTAGAAATTGACTATGCAAGCGTGACGCAGCTGTTGCCATTTTTGTTACGGTAGGTCATGCTGTACTTTCCAAACAAAGTTATAATCACATATAAAACACACTAGCAAGATTTTAAAATATAGTGAAAACGTGTTTTAAATTGATTTTATTGATCATCCCTAAACAGGTATGTAGTGTCATGTCTTGTGTTGTTTATTAATGTTAAAAATGAGTAGTTGACAAGAAGTTGCAAGAAAATATAATAGAGCAGTCTGTACTTTCACGTTTGAGCAAATTCAAGGGGACGACTCAAAAGTAGTAAGAAAGATCAGCTGCTCATGACCTTAATGAAGCCGAAATTAAACTTATTTCAAGATGATATTGGAGCACGATTTAATGTAAGCCACACTACAGTGTCAAATATTACACTGACGTGGTTACATTTATTGCACGAAACGATATTTAAGCAGCTAATGGCAGAAATACCAAGCAGAGAAAAAAAAATGTTATTTGCCATCTTCTTTTAGCAGTTTTATAAACTGTAGGATCATCTTAGATTGAATATCTACAGTGGTGCCTAAAAGCATGGATCGCAGAGAGCAACTTACAGTTCATACAAACATAGGAATACCCTTAAAGATTTGGTTGGAATTGCTCCAAATGGAGTAGTTACATATTTAAGTGACTTATATCCCGGCAGTACCTCAGATAAACAAGTTGTAGACTATTGTGCCATATTAACAAAACTAGAAGTGGGTGACTTAGTACTTGCTGATAAAGGTTTTTTAATTGACGATTTATTGCCACATGGTGTCTCATTAAACATACCGCCCTTTTTAACAACAGCCCAATTTACTCCCCAGCAAGTTCTTCGAATAAGATCGATAGCCAAAGCACGCATACATGTGGAACGAGCAATTAGAAGAATTAAGGTGTTTTAGCATCTTGCGAAATATGCCCTAATTTTTTATTCTTCAGTCCTCGTGCATATTCTAGGTTTGTGGAGCTTTAACTAATCTGCAATATCCTCTAATAAAAGAAATGGAGCAACTGTTTTCTGAGTAATTTGTTCGATAAGATACATACCCCAAGGTACTGTGATTTTAAAAATACCTTTTTTCCGTTATTAATTAATTTATTGACTAAAGGAAACTCAGTTCTAACCACTTCGGCCACCCTATTCATCGCATGGGCCAAAGAAGTGACATGAATTAAATTTGGGAAAAAGATTTTTAAATTTTGACCTGCTTTTACCATGTATGCGGCACCATCAGTCACCATGTATAACAGCCTTTCTGGTGGTATTTGATTTGGCAAATAAAGTAACAAAAGGGTTTCATTGACAAAACGTGAAATTGTCAAATTGTTGGTTTTTTTCTAGTTGTTTAACAGCAATTAAATAACTGGAAGAAGGACTGCTGTTTAAAACACCTACAATAAAATTCGCTATATATCTTCCTTTAGCATCGGTGGTTTCGTCAACACTAAACCAAATACAATTATTCGAAACAACGTTTCTTATTTTTTGAAGATTTTCTTCGTATAATTTTGGAATGCACGTTCTGGAAGCTGTTCTCCGGGAAACGACGTTTTGTTTTGTATATTTTTCTAAGAAATTTCTAAATTCGGGAACGTCCATGTTATTTAATGGAATGTTGCATGAAACCATCACTCTACACAAATCGTCGTTGAAATTGTTGACATTCTTATTTAAGCAGTTCAGCAATAATTGTTGTTTTGGCTCGTTTGTATTATTTTTTCTTTTTTGATGCGGACCGGTGGCTACGTGCTGATCAAGTTGAAACTTTTTATTAACGTTTATCTGTAAAAACAATATTTAAGTACAATTTACTACAGCTTACACAAAGGAAAATAATTGAATGTGCCCTGTGGCCTGTGCCATATCCTTTGCAATATCACAAAAAAACTTTCTAATTTTATGCTTAAATTGTTTGCTTAATTACAAAATAAAATAACAAATTAGCATTAAATTTTTAACTCGCTGTTTTGGCTTGTTTGAAGTTTTTTAACTTTAAACAGAGTAAACAGTTTTTTTAATTCAAAATTAAAATGAACGGATAAATACCTCTTTTTCACAGATGACGCACAACACAACACTTCCATCGTATTTAAAACATGTATACGGCTTCAACCACTTCTTAATTAAATCGTTTTTTGAACTAGCAACTTTAGGCCTTTTCAGGGTATAGACTGGACAATTACACTTTACAGCTCTCTGTCAAGGCAACAAATGAACTAGGCAAGCACTAAAATTATAAATAACTATTTCTAAGAATAAGCATAAGAAAAATTCTCTAATATTATTTTCAAAGGAATTTGTACCTAAGGAATAAGACCTACCCAAATAATACAACCTTTGTCAGTTAATCTTTATTTCCTCTACCCCGACTTGGAAATTTAGAAAGTGCAAGTCTAGGGTTCATGTGGTTTCACTAGAAGAAATTGTGCAATTTCTTCTAAGAACTACGAATATTTTATTTGACAATTTATTTAAAATTTTATTTTATTTGCTAGAATATGCATTTTCATGCCATTAAAAGCTAAAATATGCACTAATATATGCCGTATGCCGTAAAGTTGTAATATATGCCAAATATGCAAAATAAAATTTACTTATTATGACTCTAAACATCACGAAACGTGTATATACGAAAAATTAACATTTTATGATCAATAGGAAAAAAGAGCAAATATGCATTTGCCCAACTCTAGATATAAGTAATTAATTATAGCTACATAAAATACTTTACAACTTCAACAATATTTATACCTTATACGTATTTTAACATGTTTACATTCCAATATCAAAGGTTATTTTGAAAAGTAAACAGTTAGTGTTGTTATAGCAATAATAGGACTTTGTTAAGGCAGAGCCACCCCTCTCAGTTGTATATAAAACAAAATACATCAATATTTATTTATTTTAACTTTATACCTATTTCGACCTGTTTACATGTCGTTGTGAAAAGTAAGATTAAAAAGTAAACCATTGGTGTTGCTATAGGAACCATAGAACTGGATGACTTGATCGTGGTTATCTATGTCTGCAGATCACTTGATTTCTTATTCCAAAATGTCCAACAGAGGTGAATTTAAGAGATCAATTTGCTCATTTATTAACGGTATAAATTTTAAATGTTTGTGAATTTCGAAAGCTTGGAGACCTCGCTTATTTGAAGAGATACGACAATGGTTAAATTACAGAAAAGTTGTGGAATTTTATGCACACTAATAATCTAAAAAGATATTAGACCTATCTGGCTTAGTTTCTGAAAGAACTGGAAAAAACTGAAGTGTTGGATTTTTTTGTTTTCGGCTATAACTTATTTATCATTTATGTTACATATTTCTAGTTCAAGCATTATTAGGACACTTTTTCATGCTGAATATAAATTTTTGATCAGATTTGGTATAACTGTTACCATTGCTGATTTTCGACTGTCAACTTTCTTTTTTCTTAAATTTTAAATTTTTACATATTTGAATAGAGTTTTTAATTGTGATGTCAACGATGTGTCACTTTTTGCATTTTGTTTGTTTTGAGCATTTTATTACAGCAAATAAAAATTTCATAAGAGCGCCATGAAAGACCATGCCATTTAATTTATTTTGAAAGAACCGGTCGAACAGCTGTTGAACGCGTATCGTTTGCGGAAGTGTGATATTTAAATATTAAAATCATAGCTAAAAATAAGATTAACGTCGCTATTTAACTCAAACTGTTAAAATTAGTTTAGTGAAGTACTAATTGTTTATATATAACAGTTAATTGAACCCCCGCGGGGGGTTCTTTAGAAATTAATCATGACCAAACGTGATAGTGCAGCGCTTTCATCTCCAGAACATTTGGTTAATAAAAAGTATCTCTTTGAGCCGGCCAAACTAATCACTAACAACAAATATTTTTTATCTACAAGCAGCATACAAAGCGCACAGAAGATAATCAATCAAGGCAATTGTGCCGCAGCCTTAACTCAAATAGACAGCGGTGATAACCAGAATAATACCGAAGATAAAACAGATGAACAAACACAACCACAAATAAAAATTCCACCGATATTCTTGCATAATGCAAGAAATACTTAAAGATCTTCAAGGTCAGACTGTAGAAGAATTTTCCATCGCTCATAAGGGAAATCAACTACAAATTAAACTAACCACTATCGAGGACTTCAGAAAAATAACAAAATTGTTTAACGAAAATAATGTCGATTATCACACATTCAAAAATCCCGAAGAAAATCGCTTATCAGTTATTATACGAAATATTCCAGTCTCAATAACTGATGACGAGATAACTAATGAACTTAAAACATTAAAGTACCCAGTGCTAAAAGTAGTTAGATTATACAATAAAAAAAAGTACCCAATGCCATTGTGTGCGGTCGAACTTACCAATACAGATGAGGGAAAAGAAATATTTAATTTAACCAGAATAATGTATTCTGTAGTGGAAATCGAACCAAGAAGAAAATCCAAAGATATCCCGCAATGTAAGAGATGTCAGAGGTACGGGCATACCAGAAATTATTGTCAATCAGAACCCCGTTGCGTTAAGTGCATGGGTAAACATTTATACACAGATTGTCCAAACCCCCGAATGAAGACCCACAATGTGTTAATCGCAGTGAAAAACACCCAGCAAATTACAAAGGTTGTAGTTATTATTTAAAAATTAGCCACAAGCAAAAGCAAAACTCCAGTCAAGTACAAGAAAGGGCCACAACAACAGCACCCATCTCGAGAAGTAGCCAACGAAATAACCAACTAAATTATTGGTCAACCAACAGAAAATACGCAAAAGTGTTTGAAAAATACACAAAAATTAAGAGGAATGTAAGAAGAATTTAGAAAAAAAATGTATCTAAAATTTCGGTTACCATTGATGGCTAGACTTCAATTTCCGGAAGGTCATATTACGGCATTACGGCACATTTTATAAACAGCAATTTTAATTTACAATCTTTGGCTCTAGATTTTGTTTCTGCAAAAGGAAGGGACATCGCCGAAGCATTTATGAAAAGTATAAACTCATACGAAATCATGGATAAAGTGCAAGGGATTACAGTGGACACTACTTTCATGGCGGAATTGAAGGTTCTGATGAATAAAGCTGGAATTGAATTTGATTCAGAAAATCGGCATTTCAGGTGCTTTGCACATATATTAAATCTTGGCGTGCAAGATATACTACAATTGTTAAAGAGGAGAAAAGAAGAAAACAGTGGTAAGGACGACGACGATGATTCAGATAAAGGAAACCTCGAAGACGACTTTGAAGAGGATGAGACAAGTTACGAGGAAGAAATTAAAATTAGTTAAGGCCCTTTTGTTTCTTCTACAGTAATTGTCAAGATAAGAAAAAAGTTTATCAAAATAAGAAAATCTGAGCAACTTCAGATCAAACTGAAAAATTGCTGCGACACGGTGAAAGTACTGTAGCAGCCTTGGTTTTATCAATTGTATTTTGTAACTTAGCAACTTGGTTGCTATTTATGTAACTAAAAACATTCATCAAAATTATTTGTAAAAGCTCACAACCACACAACATGCATAATTAAATGACAGACTGTGCTGTGAGTAGTGGTTGAGCGAGTTTCTGTTAATCAATCTATAATGTTCGACCCGGAAATTCGTGAGTCATCCATTCTTCCACCGACTGGTGGTAATTCACCTGTTCAACAAACAAATCACAACCATCACTCCAACTCACTTCATCACATCACAACCATCACTCCAACCCACTTCATCACAATCAATGATCCAACCGATCTCTCAATCATCTCTCTCTAACAACTCACAACTAACCATACATCCTAATCAACTTTCCAATCTTCTTTCTTCTGAACTTAACGACTACCAATCGCCTTCTACGGTAGAAGCAGATGTTAATGCTCAAGAATTTCTTCTAATTCACTCTCTTTACAATCTTTATCACCTGATCGCACTCTTTACTCTAATCTTCTTCTGCTTTAACAGCTGAATTCGACGTTAACACCCCTATCAAATATAATGTAGTACATCGAATTAAAACTAACGGTCCGCCAATTAGTGCAAAGTGTCGAAGACTTAATCCAACACAATTACTGTTTTTAGAAAAACATCTGCATGAACTGTTACGTGCTGGAATAATCGAGCAGGCAGACAGTCCTTGGAGTAGTCCAATTCATATGGTGTTAAAACCTGATGGCAGCTATCGTGTCTGTGGCGATTACAGGCAGCTGAATGCGATGACAGTTCCGGATACCTATCGAATTCCCTTCAGAAAGCATACTTCCAAATTCCTTTGCATCCAGATGATATGGACAAAACCACAATTACCACGCCTCTTGGTGCATATCGTTACAAAAGACTTAATTTTGGCTTAAGAAACGCTCCTTCTTCCCGGTCCAGATTCGTCCAGAAGATTCTTACAGGGATGTATTACATTTATTTTTACCTCGACGATATATTAATTTTTAACAGCGTCAGAACATTTGCGTCATGTAAAAATGGTTTTTGAACGTTTGGCTAGATACGGACTTTTGTTGAACGTTGATAAATGTGTTTTTGGGGTTAGCCAATTAGATTATTTGGGGCACAAGGTTTCATGTAAAGGCATTCTGCCACAAGACTCAACTTTCAGTTTATGCACATTTTTTTCCCTTTTTGTTCTGTTTTTTTAGTGAACTGGACTTTTTCTGCTCTGCTCTTGGAATCTCAAGAATTGGACACGCACCTGGAAAAACTAGAAGCAACTTCAAGCTAATTTAATTCTATTTTCTATGATGTTCAATTAGTTACGTTACTTGTATTGTTTTTGAAAAGATCAGAAGTTTTTGTAGCTAAGATAGCATGCGCTTCACGTTTGCTGCGTAGTTTTTTTCTTCTGCAAAGTTGGGGGGGGGGGGGGTACTAATGTAGCAGCCTTGGTTTTATCAATTGTATTTTGTAACTTAGCGACTTGGTTGCTATTTATGTAACTAAAAACATTCATCAAAATTATTTGTAAAAGCTAAACACATTAAAAGTTCCTCCTGCAAATAGCGTTTTATTTCCAACACCAAACTTAACATTACAGTAACTTATGTGAAACCATCTTTGGATATCAAAACTAGATGAAACAGCACCCATGACGTTAGAAACCACACTTTGCTTGAAAGAACCCTTAAAATTGCTGTATTGCGACGCAGAACTTGTAGAAAAGTTCAAATTATCCGACAGCGAGTGGGAGCTTGTGACAACAATTAATAAATATTTGCGACCATTTAATAAATGTTCAGAAATTTTATGTGGCAGCACTATGTAATTATTTCTCTTGTAATCGTGGCGTTTAACATACTGTTGAATAAAATTGACAATATCATATTCATAACAGAACTCTCCGAAAAGCAAAGGAATAACACGGAAATTATATTATCAGCTTACTTGGCTGGGAAAGACAAATTGATGAAACATTATGACAAGACTAACTGAATGTATTGTGTACTTCTGATATTAGATCCACGTCACAAACTGGAAACATTTGATTTAACGACTTGGGAAAAACAAATGAAGGATTATTCGTATTCTGTTTGAAAATATTCTTTAAATTAAGTATTATAAAGGACTTGCTGATGGTGAAAACAAAAAATCGAATGTTGTTGAAAAGGAACATGAAATGACATTAAAGAAACAAAAACATCACGATGATGATGAACTAGACTTCACGTCCCTTTTTGAAGAAGAAACTTTGCAAAAAAAACTACTGGAAATTGGAAATTGATGAATATTTAGCGCTGAAAAAATCGTTAAAAGATCAAAGTATTTTGGCATACTGGAAAAAGTATAGCGAAACTTATTCAAACTGGACAAGAATGGCAAGAGATTTTCTCGCAATAAATGCTACTTCGTCCCCCGTGGAAAGACTGTTCTCACAATCTTCACTAATCCTTAGAAGTCGTCTTAACGATGACTCTAGTAAGTATCTCCTCTGCCTAAATTCCTGGGCTGAAAGATAAGATGTGGGAATAAAATATATTTAAAATATTATCTTAAAGTATTTCGTTCTTAATCATTAATACTGTTATTTTAATTCTTTTTTATTTCAATAATAAAATATTCAAAAAAAATTTCTTTGTCCGTTTTTGTCTTTTTTTAACCGAGACCGAGAACAGAGCGAGAGTTACGTCAAAATTCTCGTTCTCGTTCACCCGTCCTCTCGCTCTTGCTCTCGGTTTAGTACCAACGCTCTCGTTCTCGCTCTCGCATCGAGAACGAGAGCGAGAACGAGAAAACTCTCGCTTCTCGCGAAACTCTAGTGTTTTAGCTACACCCACTTCGTCGAATGAGCAAAATTCAATATATGTAGTTGATGGCGGTTTTTTTCTTCACAAAATTATATGGCAGAAGCCTGCTACGTTCCACCAAACGGCGGCGATGGTAATTTTCGCAGAAATTTTACTTGCTCTTTAATCTGATATGTAAGTAGCGCCGAAGACTTTTGTAACTTTAGTAATCCCTAACGTAGTTTGCGCCGACTGCTGAAGATTAGCGATAAGCATCTTTATCAACCCTTAATGACATAGACCAATCCACATTTCTAAAATTTTAGAAACTGTGTAAAAGGGGGTTAAAACTGATAACAAATCATAATGTTTATTATAAAAAAAAACTTAGTAGGTGTTATAAGCAGTCCCATTAGCACAAAAGTGGAAGCTATCACAAGTAACCGTGGAGTACAATTGCTCGTTATAGATTCCTGCAAGTTTAGAAAAGTGAGTGTTTTAAAAAGTGGTGAGACTGTTTGGCGTTGTACGAAGAAATCCTGCCCAGCATTGCTGTATACATTATGAAAGGAAAACAATTTCTAGACGCAAGCAAGAACATAATCATGCTGCTGATATAAAGGCGCTGCACAAACAGGTAATTATAATTTAATAATACGAAATCAGTCAATTTTTTGTATTTTTATATAGCTACCATTTTGCCGTTTATACAGTTTGGTTGTCATGGTCATTTACAAAAAAATAATTGAATTCATCGTGAGGTGTATTTTGTCAACTGTTTAAAATACAAGTTAAAAATTAACTAAATATTGTATGCAATTACTTTAATTGTATGACAATATTGGGCCACAATTTTGTTATTACATCTAAAAACGCATCTCTATATTAATAGATGGCCAACAGTAGTGCAAAGAGGACAGCTGTTAATGACATATCCGAAAGGCCGTCTAAAATACTCAATACCAATTTAAAAAATAATTCTAACGATCAAAGACGTTAATAATATTAAGCGTAATTTATATAACGCCAGAAGAAAAGTGAACGGCAATGTTTTACCTACTACAAGAAATGCTGCCATAGATATTTAAGAATCTGTTAAACTGTTAAATGTGAGAAATTTGTGTATACAGTTGTTTACACTGCATATTTTACAAGGTGGACACTATATTCCGTTGGCATTTTGTCTACTACCTGATAAAAAAAACAGAAAACTCACGGTAAATTATTTGTGCTTTTGTGTACCAAATCGTTGGAATTAGGATTCAATTTAAATTAAAAAAACTTATAGTGTCCGATTTTGAGAAGCTGTTTGGTCGGAAGCAAAAATTATTGGCTGCAGGTTTCACTTGGCCCAGGCCTGGTTTAGAAAAGTTCAAGAACTTGGGCTTGTGGTACAATATAAAGATAAAGAAAGCGACATGGGTAAATGGATTCGATACTTGTTTGGTATACCATTTTTAAATCCAGAGGAAGTGGGCGATTGCTTTGCCTTTGATTTGGCAAGCATCCAACCAGACGATCCAAATATCGTTAAGTTGGCCGATTATTTAATTGATAATTATATAACCGAAGGCGCTACATTTCCACCAACTATCTGGGCTGAAGCAAGCGATAGTAGGAAAGAACAACGAACGCCTGTGAATCGTTTCATTCGAAATTTAACTCTTCTATGTTACTCACCCCTCTGTTTATGTATTTGTTATCATTTTAAATAATTTTCAAACAGATACATACATTAAAATTCAAAGTGTGAAACTAGGTGAACCCGCATCATTGCAAACTAAAGATGTAAGAAACCGTAAAAGTTTATTGCATTCAAAAATTGCAGAGTATAAGAATGGTGATATAAGCAGAATGCACTTTGTCAAATGCATTTCTTTTTTGTACAAACTATAGATTATAATATTTTTTATTCTTAATTGTAATTATAACTTACTTTTCACTTTTTGTTTTTTAATATACCGATATTTTATTTTTTGAATCTTTGTTTTATTTGAAATTATCAATATATTAATTATGTGGGGGTAAATAATCTATGCAACAAACAATCTAGCGCATTTTCCAGGTAGGATTTACGCATTCGACTATTTAATCGTTAAAACTGCAGTAGAACGTTCAAGTTGTGATAGGACAATTGTAGTTGTATCTGAAGACACTGATGTTGCGGTTCTGTGGATTCACCATTCACAATATGATAAAACGTTATTGCTTCAACCAAGAAAAGCTGCCAAGGCTGATAGAGCGACGAACATATTGGAACTTCAAGAAAAATTAGGGAATATTCAACAATGCATATTATTCCTTCATGCTATATCAGGTTGCGACACAACCATTTTCAAAAAAAGCATGAAATTCTGTTCACAGTTGTTAAAGAATAATATACCTTTACGCGAGAGTCTTCAAATCTTTCGCCAACAAAGTCCAGATGAAAAACAGTTAATAGAAGCAGGCGTAAAATTCATTACCAAGTTATACCGACCCAAGAATAGCAAAAGAAGAAATTGATAAGTTAAGGTACACTTTATACAATCGAATTACATCTCGTCAAGGTCTATCTGCAAACTTCAATTTGGCGTCGGTTTCCCCCAACTAAAAACGCTGCTGTACGACATGTTTTTAGAGTCTATTATCAGGTGTGGTATATATAATTATTAAGATTACTTAGTCGAAACAATTAAGTTGTCTGTTTTAGATACAAGAATGGAGAGGAAATAAGTTGGATCCTTTACTGTACGGATGGCAACTAGATAGAGAGGGACACCTTGTTCCGGTATCCGTAACAAAAGAAATTGCTCCCTCTGATATACTAAAAATGGTGTTCTCTCCTTTCAGTTATACCCATTTTACTTGTTAGGAGTTATTTTATCTATTCCCTTGATTAGGGTCTTATCGGTTTAATTATCAAGGCTTTAATAACATTTTTAGATCATTCTATTATTAAGCGATTATAGTGTTGTGAGAGGTGTTTTATTTTTGACTTGTGATTTTCTTTATAACTTATTTTACGGACTTGTAATATTTGCTAAAAATATATTTTGGACTTGTAATATTTTCATAAAATTTTCTCAAGGTTCTCTGTTTTACTCTATATTAGTTCTGCGCTCCTGATACTTGGAATTATAAAATTCTTTCAGTGGTCGTGTTTAATTAGTAATTTCCGACTACTGGGTATTGTATTCTATTAACATCTAGTAGCTACTGGATCTACCCTATTTTGATTCCTGCTACTGCCATTTAAACGTGCTACCTGGCCTTTTTTGGGGTGATTTTTATTTTCTTGTAATTTCTCTAAGTTTCTTACGGAACTTGAGTTTTTAACTTCTTGACAGTGATTTTTACAAGTTTCCTACCGATCTTGTGTTTTCAAAATTTCTGATACTTTCGACTTATATTATATATATTATATTTGCATTACTTTTGAAAAATTTGACAAGTTTCTTACCAAACTTGTGTTTTGTCTACAAGTTGGACTTTGAAAATTTTCTGCATTTATACTTAAGTCCTGTGTTGGACTCTGAATTATTTTTGCAGTTTTTGAAAAGTTTTACAAATTTCTTTCCAAACTTGTATTTTGGCTGTTCGCTGTTGTTTTTAATAAATTTCTTTTGCTTTTGTTACCCCTTGCTGTTGCTTCTGTTTCTTGGGAGAGTTCACCTTACTACTTTTAGAAGTAGTTATTAACACTCGCTGGTCTTTTTTTTGGGGTGGGTTTTATCCCTCCTTTTTTTGATAGTGTGTCGAGTTTTATTTGTTCCCGACATGCCCCCACTCTCCCACAATAATGACATCGACCAACACTAGTGCCATTGTGGCAAGTCATACAACAATAGAAAGGCATTTCTGCAGCATCAACGCCGTATCTGCCCCCCACCAGCTACTTCGGACAACTTCACCTGCGCCCTGTGCCAACGCTCTTTTAACAGCTTTGCTGGCCTTAGGCAGCACCAGCGCCTTGGTCATCCACACGAATACAATGGCAAACAGCCGAAGTAGGGGGCAATAGAAGAAAAGTGGTACCTTGGTCCCAATTTGATCTCTTATCAATGGCTCAAGAAGAGGCGAAATACGAGGGTACCACCATTCTACAACACCTAGCACGTATTTTCGATCGAAAGACTGACGCCATCAAGTACCAACGTCGTCAGGCCAACTACAAGAATCTCCTGGCTAAGGTGCGGAGTGATTATAAGGAAGCTGGCTCTGACCCTGAACCTGACGATAGTGACTCCTCATCTGATGAATCTTCGCCCTTATCCTCCTCTTCCTCTTCTACCTCCTCGTCATCAACCTCTGATTGTCACTCTGCTATACACTCCCTGTGCAATTCCCCCACGATTTACACAAATTACGTCGACTCCCCTCAGAATGTTTCCTCTAACTTTGATTCCGGTTGTCCTACTTCCTCTGAATCCTCTCCTTCCAGTACGGCTCCTTCTACTCCTCTGCATCTTAATGAACTTCTATGCGTTAGCAACTCACCCCTTCGACCACCTTCCCCACGTCCCTCACCTCCTCCAGCTCGTCGAGTCACTAGAGCCACAGCACATCTACAGCGCCCTGGTATTACGAGAGCCACGCCGCAAGAAACTGATGTTTTGCCCGACCAGAATGCTGTGTTTATCGACTTCTTTGCAACATTGGCTACACATGATTCCCTGACTAACAATGACAGGCTATTAATAGACTCCCTCTGTCAAAATAGTCTAGCAGTCAGCGCGAACCTTAACACTCTAGCACTTGACCTGATTGCTCTGCGCAGAGCCCCTCGAAGGACTACTGCTTCCCCTACTGCTAGTAGGAGACACACCAAGACTTTCCGCGGTAACGCTGCAAGGAGAGCTTATCAGTACAAGAACAATCAGATCTTATACAATCGTAACCGCGCTCAGTTGGCAGCCAATATTCTCGACGATCTTAGTCCATCCCAAAACAACAACTCCCCGACCATTGAAGACATCCACCGCCACTACTCCGCGATTTTTGAAAACGATACCTTTGTAGATGATGAGTCAGTTGCTAATAAATCTAGCTCCAAGTCTGCTGGCCACCTATGCTTCCGACCGTTTGATGCCACTATTCTCTCAAACGCAATATTAACTACCAAGTCTGACTCTGCCGGTCCAGACGGTTGCCGAATATCCGACATCAAAAAAATGCCTTTACAACGCGTTTTACTTTTGCTTAATGGGTGTCTCTACTCTGGGCATACTCCGCAGATACTGAAGGAATGCCGTACTACGCTTATACCCAAGAAGGGTGACCTTCGTGACGTAGGAAACTGGAGTCCCATCACCGTCGCTTCCATCTTTGTCAGACTTCTGCATAAAGTTTTAGCAGAACGCCTAGGAAAACTGCCTCTTTGCCCTCTTCAGACGGGATTTCAAAAACTCGATGCGTGTATGCACAATAAGTGTTATTATGCAGTCAATTATTAAATCTCATCGTAAGAAAACGCTGCCATTTAATATACTTACCTTAGACATAAGCAAGGCTTTTGACACCGTCTCCCACTCCTCCATCTCCCGTATGCTTTCCCGTTTCAATATTCACCCCTCCCTCGCTTCCTATGTGCTTGACTCATACCAAGGTACAACTACTACTGTTTCGTGCTTTTCCTCAACCACCCCCTCCATTACCATCGTAGGGGCGTCAAGCAGGGAGATCCTTTATCACCTATCCTGTTCAACCTAATCCTAGATGAACTGCTGGATCACATTTATCACACGCCGGCTGGGCTCAGCCTCCCGGGTAGTGCGCAGAAATTGGCTGCACTAGCCTACGCAGATGATATCGTTCTTTTCGGCTCAACTACAAGAGAAACCCAACAGCTTTTAAAAATCTGCCATCAATTTTTTGAGAAGCGAGGTCTTGCTCTCAATATTGGGAAATGTACGGCCCTATCATTCGGGCTTATACCAAAAAAGAAAAAAATCTTTACAGTCACCACCCCACGTTTTTACATCGGGGCACCCAGCTTCGTCAATTAGGTGTGAACGATTTCTTTCAATACCTTGGTTTGCGCTATGGCTCGTTGGGTGTTTCTACAGTTGATTTCTCTCTCATCAAGACGTACCTGAGTCATGTTGAAAAGGCTGCTTTAAAACCACAACAAAAGGCTACGCTTATTAGGTTCTATCTTATCCCACGTGTGATACATCTTCTCCAGGCTCCCTCCATCTTCTCGCACACTCTCAACAACTTCGATAAGTTAATCCGTGGTTCAGTTAAACGTTGCCTTCATTTACCTAAAACCATCCCTTCCTCCTTTCTCCACGCCCACACTCGAGATGGTGGTATAGGAGTACCCTGCCTTCGTGACTCCATTCCATCTATTGTGTTGTACCGTATTGGGAAACTTGCCAATGCCAATAACCCGTTTTTTATGGCTGCCCTACGCTCCGACTGGTGCATGAATCTCCTAAACAACTTAGAGCAAAGAATGACCACGCATGGGCGAACTAAAACTGCCATCCGCTCTTGGTGGAGCTCCTCGCTCCAGTCTTCTACCTCCGGTAATGGTCTGTCTCAGAGTACAACGTCCACTATCAGCTCCGCTTGGATCCTCAACCCATCGCCCTTCTGGACTGCGGCCGACTACATCAAGGCTATTGCTCTTAGGGACAATGTTTTCCCTACCGTAGGCACGCCTTATGATCGTGGCGAAGCTGCCCGCTGTCGCGCCGGCTGCAACCGCTCCGAAACCCTCTGCCATGTTCTACAAGCGTGTCCCTCCATGCACTTTCCACATATCCAGCGGCATAACTTTATCGCCTCCTCTTTAGCCAAAATGATACGGATGAAAGGATGGGCCGTCGATAAGGAACCTAATATTTGGGGTACGGATGGCATTCGAAGGAAACCTGACCTGATAATCTACAAAGATGGTACGCTCTTCATATCAGATATTGGCATTACTTGGGAGGGTCCTCGTACCCTGGACCAAGCCTTCTGGGGTAAGGTCAACACATATAATACTGCCCCTTTTATCGATGCTGTCAGGAAACATTACAACCCGAGGGAAATCTATTGTCTTCCAGTTATCATCGGCGCACGTGGCACGTGGTGCGATCTCAACAACGCCCTCTGGGAGCATCTCAACCTTCAGGAGAACGACGCGAAGTGTCTGGTGCATTCGGTGATTAAAGGTGGTATGTTGGTGCATGCGGAGTTCTCGCGTGTTGTATGGAGCCGGCAACGTCAATTTGCGAACATCTGCCAATTGTAATTTTCATTTTCTTATTCTGCTATGTGTGAATTGCCACAATGTTTTTCTTGTGTCATTATTTAATATACGCAACTTTATGATATTGTATAACAGCTCGTTACTTTTATGTGTTACTTTAAGTAATTCCTTTGTTTGTTTTATTTATTGTAACATTACTCATGTATTGGGACGGCCCCTTAGCCGTAATGTTTATTTTTGTGAATAAATCTATCTAAGGAAGGATCATGTGGCAAATCATGCTCCTGCAAAAAACTAGGACTAAGATGTTCCTCCAAGTGTGGTCAATGCATAGGATTTGCTTGTTGCAATCCCTGCATCGTACTTGAAAATGACGAAGACGAAAATCCTACTTTACCATGGAACAAAAAAAATTTAGAAGTAAAAGTAATTGAAAAGTTCGTGGCAAGCAAAGAAAGTCGTATGCATTTTGTGTTTAAAAAGTAATTTTTTAAGAACTTCTTTCTGTTTGGTGTATATAAAACAAGATATAAAAACAATTCATCTTATAACCTGGGAGCTTGCTACTTGTGTTATGGGTAAGGTGTATCTAATTTTTATATAAACCTTTTTGAACTGCGCCGCCCAACAAAGAATGTTTTTTTAAATTTATTAATATTGCTAAATTCAGCAACCTAGATTGTATATTACGCATTGCGGTTTATGTATTGGGCTTTTTAAATAATGTTAAATTCAAGGACAGTAAAGTTACCGGAAATGTTAGAGTTGCAGAAATCGAATAAACTGAACTAGTTTTGATAAAGGACTGTCAATATAGTGATAATTCCTCAGAAATTAACTGTTTGCAAACAAGCGGTCTAGAGAAATTCCAAAATAATAACTTTAAATTCGTTTTTAGACGATAAAAGTTTGTTACGTGTTCGTCGTCGTCTACAAAATCTCGACGCGGACTACGACGTGAAATATCCAATTATATTACCAAATCGCGATGACATAAATAAATTGTTAATATTAAAAGCGCATAAACGATTACACGACAGTGGTCTGAATGGAACATCGTACGAACTACAAAAGCGTTTCTGAATAATAAGGGCAAGACAGTTAATAAAATCGGTACTTTTAAAATGTATTTGTAAAAAATTACGCGAAAAAGCGGCATCAGCACACTTTGCTCCATTTCCACGAGACCGGATTATACAGGCAAAGGCTTTCGAAGTCACATGATTAGACTTTGCCGGGCCACTCCACTTTAGAGAAGCTGGGACTCAAAAGGGGTATATCCTTTTGCTTACCTGTCCAGGGACCAGGACGTTGCACTTGGAGTAAGTGTCAAGTGTGAATACGGAAACAAGCATTCTAGCGTTAAGCAGATTTATGGCACACCGAGAAATGCCCAAAACTATTTACTCGGATGCCGCCAAAACATTTAAACAATTATCCAAGGAAACAATGTTATGTTCAACGCAACGCATTACTTAATTTTACCATACTTCATAAAATAACAATAACCCAAAAGCACTTAGAACCGGGCCACACACATATGGAGTTCGACTCTCTTCATAGTTGCATAGATACATTAAGGGGATGGATCATTCATTTATCTAGTAATTTGTTTTCAAAACAACATTAAAAGCTAGGAAGCCGCCAAAACCGTAACTGAGTTGTGTTCCAGATCCCAAAGCGACCACAGCCAAAAATGTATTCTATGTATCTAGAGGAGTATAAGAATTGTTATATCGAAAACTTTTTAAAGAAATGAATTTATCGTTTCATCGACCTAAAAAAGATCAGTGTACATTATGTATGATGTACAAAGAGGAAAATGATGATGTCAAAGCAAACTTACACGATAAATGTTTGATACATACAAGAGAAAAGGAAAAAGTAAGAGCAATTAAAAGTCATTGCAAGGAAGAAGCGTTAAGGTCTGTCAAAAGACTTTTTGTAAGCAACGTTTAGCAGCATATAATTTCACAATCTATAATTTGGCTACACGAGATTGCCATTGTTATACGTGGCACAAAGGTCTTAGCAAACGTGATTCCTCTGAAATATCAACTTGTGTTTTTCTGTTTTTAAATCAGTATGACAAAGAGGTCGTAGAAGTTGTGGATTTATATTCAGATGGATGTTTTGGGCAGAATAAAAATTCTATTTTACCTGCAATGTTGCTTTTTTTAAGCACAAGCAAGATTATTAAAGAAATTCGTCAACACTATTATGAGCGATGCCATGGGCAAAAGGAGGGCGATTCAATTCAAAGATACTATCGCTACTGCCATTGCAAAAGCGGGAGATTTATTCATTCCTAGTCAACTAGTGCCAATATTTAAATTAGCTCGTAAATAACATCCGTACATAGTGCACGTAATGGATTATCCTGATTTTTTAGCTTTTAAAACTGTTTCACAAGATCTACGTCTTTTATCGGTAAGAAAAGATGACGATAACACAAACAACAAAAGCATAAATTGGACCGTAGTGAGCGAACTAAAACTGACGAAAGAAAGTTTAAACAAAATATTGTTTAAGATCAGTCACCTGGATGAAACCTATAGAGCATTTGTCTCTAAAAAGAAAGATTGTTGTACCAAAATTGAACAGGAACCCTCCAAAACTTACGGTCAGAAAGTATCAATCTTTAGTTTCTATGTACAATGGGCCAACTACTATTATACGCATTGAAGAATATGAAAACCTTTAAATTAATCGTTCTCAGTAATTTCCATGGCATATAATTATTATTGTTTATTTTTTTGCGTTGTAATAACAGAATGTTATTTTATTTCTCAATAAAATGTGTTAAAATAGTATCCTTTTTAGGGCGTATTTAAAAACAGACAAAATTTTTCACAAACGGGCGCATATCACGTTTTTACAAAATTTTGGTTAATTTCTTTATAAATTTATAAAATCTACCTTGAATATTAAGCTACAAATAGGAACGTAAAATTAGTAATAACAATTATCAAAAAAATACAACATTTCAAACAAACTTATAAATAAAGTTCGGCGAATTTTCAATCACCTCTCCTAAAAAGTTGTAGAAAATGAGATACGCCACTTAGCGAAAACTGCGACGATTTACAGATAGCACAAATATGGAAGAAAAACAAAGTAAATATGAATGCACTAAAGCAATTGAGGGTCTTTCAGTTTTCTTTATTAAAGAAAGGTAAAATATTGACAGCAGTAAAGATGGATTTAATTATTCAGAGTCCATACTGTATTAATTACTAGTGAAAATGAAACTGTACTCCATGAAGCTAGAGTGAGTCTTGGTGTTGACCAATTATTTATTTTAAAGGAGGAAACAACTTGGAGATATCGATTAGATGGAATTGTGGCAATAAACGTATCAGAATCAGAGTTTAAAGCCACAATTCAGTTATTGCCACCAAACTAAGATCGAAAGGTACACAAGATAATCTTACAATTCAGAAGTAATGAGTTGACAATTTTATAAATGCCATGCCACTAATTGCTTTTTAACGAGAGGTTGTGTTGCATACAAGATAAAAAAAACCAAACAATAGCTTAAATTATAAACTAAGGTGAAGTTGGCAAAGTGCGTTTTCGAGGCAAGTGCGTACAAGCCTTCTAAATCGAAAAAAGCTAAACAATCTTTTACTGCCACCTGTTGGTTATCATAGTTACCACTATAGTGCGACGTACTACGAGCAGATAAGTGTGGTTGTTTTACATGTGCGGCGTAGTTGGTGTTCAAAACTTCATCAGTAAACATAGGTTTTAATTTGTACGTGTTGATTAGTTTTTTGTTTTCTGCAGCAGTTGTATAATAGTTTTAAGGAAAACACGTGCGTTTTGTTTGCAAATATGTTTTTAGCCGTTTTTTGGTATTAGGCGCACTTACCTCCAGCAAAATCGCCGGTGAGAAAAGTGGGCCCACTGAAAGCGAGGTAAGTGCATACCATGGTATGCACTTGCCTTGCGCCCAATCAAATATATTTAGTGTTATTCTTAGTTATTTTGTGTAGCTAAATTTGTCAAGTATAGTTCGTTGCTACAAAAGGAAGACCAACAAAGGTTTAACATATAGTAAAGATGATTTGAAAACAGCCGTAAATGAAGTGAAATCTGGACATTTAACTGCTTATCGTGCAATTATAATTTATAAAATTCCAAAAAATACTATAAGAGATCACGTTAGTTTTTTTATTTTTTTTTGATACGTTTATTGTGCAATCTGTTAATAACTAACAATAGGCACAGATGATGAATGGTAATATGACATGTGAGGGAAGTCCTCCCGTGAGTACAACCCTGTATGAATGATTAAAATGCTGTTACCTAATTATTTACGTATGTAAAAACTTAAGAACTTAATTTTTATATCGTGTCTAATGGCGTTGTAATTTTTAATCGTCTAATTTGTTCACCGTTATTCAATAGGTTTAATGCTAGTGGATTAGGGTGCATTTCTAATCGTCGTAGGTAAGTTTCACTGCACTGCACAATCACATCACTGACTGTCGACATTTTGTTGGTTACGAAAAATGGGGCGTCAGTTATAGTCCGAAGAGTCTTTGATTGAAACCTCTCTATGATAGCAGTGTTGGAGTTGGATGCTGCTCTCCGAAACTGTAACCCGTAAGTCCAAACCGGTTTGAAGATTACATTGTATACTAATAATTTATTACGTAGTGATAGTTGTGACTTTCTCCCGAGAAGCTAATAGTGTTTTTGGAATTTTGTCCCAAGTTGCTTACGTTTATTCCATATATGTGCCTTCCAAGTAAGTCTTCGGTCAAGATGCATGCCCAAGTATTATCTGTTGTTGATACTATTTTAATATGCAATGTTACTGGTGGCGATTCCCCGCGGCATTTTGCGAATACTTAGATTTCGCTTCATTGATCTTGATGCCCCATTTTTTCGCCCATTATTCTATTTCATTTAGGTTGCGTTGCAAAAGCGTAGCTGCTATGAGAACAGCAGTGTCATCTGCGAATGTGGAGGTAGTTACATTAGCGTTAGATGGTAGGTCTGCTGTAAAAAGCAGGTATAAGATGGGTCCAAGAACACTCCCTTGGGGGACCCCTGATGTTATTGGGTGCGATTTTGTAACTTCTGTTTCGTATCTTACTCTAAAGTGCCTTTCACCTAGATATGATTTGAGAAGGTTGTACATGGTGTTGGGTAAATTTCTCTTCAGTTTGTAAAGTAATCCTTGATGCCATACTTTGTCAAAAGCTTGACTGACATCAAGGAAGGTCGCTGCGTAATAACTCTTTTCTTCAAAAGTTTGGTTTATGGTGTCCACAACACGATGCACCTATTCAATGGTCGAGTGGTGCCTTCGGAAGCCAAATTGGTGGTCCGAGATCAGATTTTTTGCGGTTATAATAGCAGTTAGTCTCTTTGCTAGTAGTTTTTCTACAGTTTTTGACATTATCGGCAATAAACTAATTGGGCGATATAAGGTGGGATCATGTGGTGGCTTGCCTGGTTTATGGATGAGTATTATCTCAGCCACTTTCCACTGGGCTGGAAAGTGTTTTAGTCGTAAGACAGCATTAAACAGGTGTGTTAGCATAGTTAAGCCCTTGTGTGATAATTATTTTATTATCTGTCCCGTGATTAAATCAAATCCCGGTGACTTCTTCGGCGTTAGTGGCAGGCGAGGTACAAAGAGCCTCTCTTTCGGGAGATGTACTGCTATTTCAGCAGCTGAAGAACAAAATTTAGGAGATGGTATCTGTGTAATGGAAAAATGGGAATTTGGTCTCTCTCGTAAGGAAATATTAGGCCTAGTAGGAAAATTTGTCAAAGCAAATGGTATTCAGACTGACGTTAAGAATGGGGTACCAGGAGTAGCACGGTATCTTAATTTTGCAAGAAGATACAAATTATCAATCAAAACGGCTCAGAGTGTTGAGGTAGATCCATTCGTAATAAATGAATTTTAATTAATTAAAGAAAACTCTTGATCAGCTGAATTTGACTGATAATCCAAAGCAGATCTGGAACCAATGAGGGGACCAATGGACAGCTAAAACTAATTCTGGTTGCCCTAACACAGCTTATGCTGCTACAACCAATGGATGGAGATGAAGTATTTACAAACTATTTTCAGAAGACATTAATTCCAGCTCTTGGCAGAAAACGTCCGGTTTTAGTGATCTACGACGGTCATAGTACACATATTGAACTTGAATTAGTAGAAATAGCAATAAAAGAACAAGTAACAATCCTTAAACTTCCACCTCATTCTAATCACTTGTTACAACCCCTCGACTTAACAGTATTACGTTCACTTAAATGTCCCTGGGATGAACATTTAGTGAAGTGGCAAAGCAAAATGTGGAGAACAAATTACCAACACATCTCTTTGCCCAAATGATTGGAGAAATATGAAAGGAACTACGGCCTGATATAATAACAAATGGATTTAAAAAAGGCGGAATCTTCCCATTTAACAGAGACGTAGTACCTCCAGAAAATTTTGAGCTACTAGTCATCAAACGGTGGAACGGGCTCAAAATGTTAACTTAGAAGGTGAACCATTGCCATCAACATCAACTTCTCCCAGATAGCACATCTACGTGAAAATCACGTCATATTTTGGTGATTTTTCGTCGGCGACGTCATATGACAAAATAACGACGGGTTATTGATGTCATTGTCCAACACTAACAATAACGTTAAAATGTGACGTACACTAAACGTCTTGTATAGGTCATGTTGTGACTTGATTTTAATTTCAATAATAATAATATTAATAATAATAACATTAGTAACCGATGGTTGGTTGGATCCTTAAAATAATTAAATGCTATTAATATTGTCCAAAATAAATAATATTAAGCATAACACATAACAAATTTTTAGACGCGATTTTTATATACTTAATAATACTGATTAATCTATAATGGAAATATTATAGACACATGATAATGATTAATAAATTACTATACGATGTATAAGTCAAACGTCGCGTCCCGCTAGTATTAATTCATAAATTTAAAAATTTCTCGCAGGACGACACAAGTGGCATGCGCTCTTTCTCTCTCTCTCTGCTTTCGCGGCGGCGCGTGTTTGACAACTTTTAGCTTGCGTCTCACTTCCTGGTTCCTGCGTGGGTTACGTCATCTGGTTCTGGTTTCAGTCATGTTGTAACAACGTTTTACCCAATTTGCGCGTTTTGTGATTTTAGTGTGTGCGTTGTATCATTGCCATTCTACAAACAAACAAACAGTTGTGTTGTGTCTATTTCTTCGATTTATATAAGGTAATCAATTAAAATTTTCCATTTTGTATTGCTTTCAACCACGAACAAACAAGATTTATAGGTTAGAATAAAGGAAATGGCATTCTTAGGTGTGGAGTTCAGCGAGAGTGCTGGTGGTGGGATTGCCATTGTGCACCGTGAGTGGCTAACCCCACGGAAAAGGGAGGCTTTTTGGCCACCCTACAAAAACCAAGAGCAATATAATAAGGCACTTAAGGGCCACGAGACACCCAACGAAGCGACGCACGTGGGACTTGTATAGAATAACTAGAACTTTCTTCGAAGATGGTTTGTATTTGTACATATTCTGATTTTATTATTCTTTAAATTTGGTGACGTATACAACAGTCTTTGTTTTTAGATAACTACGAAAGTGCCCACAAAAAAATTGAATTAGCAGAGGTTACTTCTGAGATTCAATCAGATGCGGAAATTACGCTTTCAAAAAGAAAACGGTCAGCGCCACGCAGACTATCATATGGCACTGACTGTAGCGATTATGAAAGTTATTCTGATCTACATCGGCCACCCGCTATAAAAAACTACAGAAATAATTCAACTAAAACAAAGTAGCGAAATATCAAAGCACGTTGATGTGGGCGAGTTAATGCTATTCTAGTTTAAAATTACTATACTTACTGAACATGCCCTTGAAAAATAATCAGTAATTCCAGTCGATATATTAACAGCAATAATACATTTATTATAGTACAACCATCTACATCCCAAATAAGTTCACCTACAGTTTCAGAACAACGTTTATTATTACGATCATCCTCTGTTCTAAGTACGCCATCAACTTTTACTCGAAAAACAGGTAGGCGTATCTTTATTACAACAGACACTTCAATAAATTCATTATATTGTTTTTGTAGCATTTGGAGAAAACGTATTAAAATTGCTAACACATGTAAAAGAACAAAATAATAAAATTTTATCTTGGATAACAACACAGTCCTCACCTTCTTCGATCTTTCCAGAAAATTCACCTGTGACAGTATGTACCAATAGAAGATTTGGAAGCACTTGAAATTTATTTAAGTGATACAGAAAAATTTGCTGGTTTGGTATGTGTTTTTGATTAATATTCAGTAATAACTGTACTTCCAAGCTTAATAACGACCCTGAGAAAGAGTCTCATAGAAAATATAATTTGGAATTGCGTGAATTGCAGGCATTTAGGGAATTGATTTCTAGTAAATACAAGACCACGCATATCATAGCAATACCTATGGAATTCAATAGAAAGCCACGTACACTTGCAGAATTGGAACGGTGGAAAGCCACCGAGTTTCGAACTTTTTTATTATATTTAGGCCCTGCAATTTCGAAAGATACGGTTAAAATTGACATTTATGAACATTTTCTTCTCCTACATTGTGCTATTACAATATTGATTTCTGAAAAACACATATTAACTGTGGCAACTAAATTTACAGGAACGGTTTTGAATGCTTTTGTTCAACACTGTGAAGTTTTGTATGGTAAGGAATTTTTAATTTACAACATTCACATGTTGTGTCATCTCAGTGACGATGTTGAATTATACGGCCCACTTGATAATTTCTCGGCCTTTCCATTTGAAAACCATTTAGGAAAACTTAAAAAATTAGTGAAATCTCCTAAAAAAAACCGTTACAGCAGTTGTATCGCAGGCTCGTAGAAATTGATTTTTCATTAATGCCTAAGGAAACTTTAGATTCTGAAGTTATCCAAATTTGGAACATAGTGATGGCTCTTTATTATCTGGTCACAATGATAATTGCAGACAATTTAAAAAACTCCATGTAGGGGACATCACTTTATTAAGTAATAGACATTCGGAGGCAGACTCATACTGTATCAGTACTAAATCTGAAGTTATACGAGTCTATAACATTATTTTAAATTCTGAAAATGAATTTATAATAGTTGGAAAACAGTTTAAAACAAAAAACGTATTATATTTGTATCCTTTTTCTTCTAAAGATTTAAATATCTATATCATTGAAAACACGTCTGAGAAATATGAAATGTGGCTGCTCAGTGATATAGCTGCGAAGTGCATGGTTTACCCGTACAAATTAAAAAAGAATGATTTGGTGTCTTTTCCGCTAGTACATTCATTTTGTACAGATTCTGCGTCACATGTTAATTAGGTTTTTAATATTAAGTTACTACGAGTTATTATAGTTTTGTTAAGAAATCTTTTTAAGTTGTTTTTTTTTAATATTAGAATAAGTTTTATTTTGTCATTCATTCCAATTCATGGTTTAATTTTTTTGTAAATAATAAAATTCTGTGGCAGTGCTGTATTTATTTTGCTGTATTATTTATCTGTATAAAAATAAATTAAATTGCCATATTATATAGAATTTTAATTATTCATCATCACTGAAAATACGTTATAATAACATCATATTATCCTATTACACGTCGTCATTATAACGGCATAACAGTCCTATCTGCACAATAAATTGCATCTTAATCTCTAATTTCAGAATCCAAAAAAAGTTCATAACTTGAAAAAGGAAATGCATTTTCAAACTCTGTAAAAACCATAAAAAAAGTAGAAGATTTGCAACTTGCCTCACAAAATAATAAAGAGAATTAAAGCTGCTCTAAGTATCATAAAAATAAATGCAAGATTAAGTGTAAAAGTAAAGTTTATTTAAAAATGTGTATTTTAGGAAGACACGCAGATAAAAATGGCAATATAAGGAATTGGTGGTTTCAGAAAGATATCCATAAATATGAGTAAATCTATCGTCGGATATCCATCATGAGGATGTCCGATCACCGTACATATAGTGCAGTAGAAATAGTGTTAGAGGTGGAACTAATTGCAACAAAAATGGTTCTTGTTGTAAATGGTAGGTGTTACCTACCTAATCAACATACTAAAAATATACATCCGTACCGTCACGCAAAATGGCCGCCATCTTGAAAAAACAGGAAAAATTAAAAAAATTCATAAAAAATCATGTGTGGTATCAAATTACAGGAAATTTCATGCTGAAAAAGAATATGATATTGGTTTAAAAAAATAAAATGTTTACAAAGATGAAGTAAGGGGGAAAATCATGAAAAAATTATACCTATATGACCCTGTATTTACACCTTACTGGCAAACTTATTAAAGATGAAACTTTATTGAAATCAGACCAAGCAGTAACCTTGAAAGTATTGAAAAAAGGAATTGTTATTGCTGGTACATTCGCGTCTTTTAACACAGAGGATGCTTGCTTGTATCTCCTTGTATAATATCGCTCAAGATGCAAGGGACTTTTTCAATTACGAGTTATCCACTCTACCAACTTCATTATTTGACCATAGTACCCAGC
The DNA here is from genome assembly GCA_958336395.1 of Ctenicera cuprea. Classification (NCBI taxonomy): domain Eukaryota; kingdom Metazoa; phylum Arthropoda; class Insecta; order Coleoptera; family Elateridae; genus Ctenicera; species Ctenicera cuprea. Next base: position 41,372,535 of record OY284489.1, read on the forward strand.
AAATGAAAAAAACTTATAAATCATCATTGGCAAACTCATTAGATAGCATGAATGTCAATGAAATACAACAGTCTCGTTCCCACCAAAGTACTTCCTACGTTCTTGATGGTGGTGCATTAATTCACCAGTTACCATGGCCCGCTTGTGCAACATTTGGCGATGTCATAAGGCAACACGAATCGTATGTCAACAGAAAGTATGGAAAAGTGACAATAGTTTTTGATGGGTATGAAAAACCAAATATAAAAGATATGGAGCACAGATTGCGCATGAAGCAGTCGTCTGTTGTAGCAGTCTTTGATGAAAATTCGCCTGTGATCATCAAGAAAAACAAATTTCTTTCTAATTCTACAAACAAACAACGCTTTATCAATATACTGGGGAGTTATTTTCAAGGAAGAGGTCATTCCGTTATTCACGCAGAAGGTGATGCAGACACACTAATCGTCAAAGAAGCTTTAAACATAGCCCAGGAAAAACATGTCACTGTAGTAGCTGATGATACTGATATTTTAATCCTACTACTATATCATTCTTCTAAGAACATTTTAATGCAGTCAGCCACATAATCTGATAAAGTTCGTGACATTCAAGTCATGCAAAGATCTATTGGAGAGGAGTCTTGCAAAACTTTACTTTCTGTTCACGCATTAACAGGGCGTGACACCACCAGTGCGTTATTTGGCAAAAGTAAATCTTCTGCTTTCAAGAATATTATAAAATCCAAAATCTTACTAAGGAAGATTTCGTCGAAATTGGCTGTAAAGTTATTGTGTCACTATATGGAGGTAACATCGACACAAGCAACCGAAATGCGCTTCGTTATGAACAATACATTAGGAAAATAGCTTCAGCTAAAAAAGAATTTGATATAGCTCGTTTGCCTCTAACACAAAATGCAGAGAAATACCATCTACTTCGAGTGCATTTGCAGTGTTTTATTTGGAAACATCTTAATATGCCAACCACTGATCCTACACTATGGGGTTGGCAGTTGGTTGATGGAGAATTTCAGCCAATATTAACAGACTTGAGCCCAGCACCAGACAAACTCTTAAATATGATTAAATGTGCCTGCCAAACTACAGTTGAAGAACCATGTAACACCATGAAATGTACATGTCGCCTATATGGACTTCCATGTTCAGTAGTTTGTAAAACCTGTTGTGGACAGGACTGTACAAACACAGGAGACAGTTTTGATTTAGATAAAGATGAGATTTGATTTTGATGAAATAAATATGATTTTATATTATAAAAACCCCTTTTATTGTATAACTTTTTCAAATTTCAGATTTTGTTTAATGTGAAAGCGAAGTTAAAGCTACCTAGGATTTTTAAGCCCCCTAGATTAATAAAAAGATGCTTTTCAACACTGCAAAAGCTTTCAGTTTTTCGGCCACCATTTTGTTATTTTCTTTTATTTTTTTAAACCAATATCATATTCTTTTTTACGCAACAGTACGGATGTATATTTTTAGTATGTTGATTAGGAGCGTGTTACCTACCATTTACAACAAGAATCAATTTTGTTGCAATTAGTTCCACCTCAAGGTGTTTTTTCACTTATTTCTATTGCACTAATACTAAATATTATTGCTTAATTTCTAAATAACAGGACATTCAAGGTGAGGTTAAACCTGTCCTACTCAGATACTAAAAATGTCTTCGCAGGAGTACTTCAAGAATCGGCGCCTTTGCCAAATGCTAGAAAATGTGAAACAAAGTGTTGTTAATTGTGTACATATTGGCGTAAAAATCAAATAAATCAATTAGAACACTAATCAGTGGGTGAGAAGTAGTTGGGCTGAAGTCCACTTTTTTTGGAAACTTTATATGAGTTATAAACTCACACACGTGGTCTTTGTGCCTGTCAGAAAGGCTGTAGTCCATTTACGTATAATAAGAGTTATTGGTGATTGCAAAAAGGCGGATGTCACAATTTTTGTTAATGGCATAGAGACTGAAGTCCCATTTACGCCCTTATGCATTTAAAGCAAACTGAGATTTGTATTGTTTCTAGCGGCATAAGGGCGGAAGTGGGACTACCGCCACTATGCTCCTAAGAAAGCGCACGTGTTTCACAAGGAATTGCTGACGCACCGTCTATCTTTGCTATTATTGTTTCATTAATTTAAAGGAGCGTGAGTATGTGGTCTCTGTGAGTTTTATAATTAATTTGTTAACAATGAATATTTCAAAGCGCACTCAGTTGATAATGAAAAATGTTAGGGCAGTTACACCTGACAATGGACTAGTTAGCAGTAATCTAGGTAAGTACATGCAGTTTTTAATATTATTTTATTTAGTCGGTATGCTATTTTAACCTTCCTTCACATATTTACTGAACAAATAAATCATATACTTACTTTATTTACTTGCTTAAATTCAATCGGTTTATAAATAATGGAATACGTATAAACAGTTTTCTGTTAGATTTGAAGATAAATATTTTTTAGAGCCTGAATCACCGCTAACTGCAGAGCAGGAAATAATAAACTCTACCTTAGCAGGCATATGGAATACTGAAGATCTCGATAAAGACGACACCATTTTAACTACACTTTTGCCTGTTAATTTGGGTAAGAACTGTTTTAGGTTTGAGAGAAATATGTATTTATGCATCCTTTTCATTTTAAAGACGAACCAGGAACATCTAAACGCACGCCAAGTTTTCCCGAATACGATGTAACGTCAGATGTTGATGATTCCGATGCTGATCCACATTTTGAACCATCGGACACTGCATTAGATTCCTCAAATAAAGAAGATGCATCAGAACAGTATTACTTTAATCCAACTACCATCGAGAATAATGCGGATGATGAGGCACCATTGGAAAATACAATTACTTTACCATCAAAAAAGGGAAAAAAGCGAACACGAAATCCGGAAAACTGGAAAAGATTTGTTGCAAAAAAGACGCGTCTTCGAGGGTCTCCTTATAAATCTGCTGTTGCTAAAAAGATTAAAATGAATGGAGGTCGGAAGGTTAAACCACCTTGTTCATGTCCCAAAAAATGCGCAGAAAAAATGTCAGAAGATGTGAGGCGTCGTATATTCACAGATTTTTGGAAAGAAACATCTGGGATCACAAGAGACAGTTAAAAAGACTAAGATCCTCTCAGATGATCAAGTGTCTAGGAGTCGTCCTGGATTCTAAGCTAAGCTGGAAGGCCCATGTCGATAGATTAATACACAGATCTTCTACCTCCCTGTTGATATGCAAAAGGGCCTTTGGCAAATCGTGGGGGCCTGCTACTAGGAAGGTCACAATTAGAATAGTTTAAATCAAATTCAACAAATGGCCTGTTTAGGTATAATAAACTCCATACATGCAGCATCTACATCACAGCTCTGCAAGCACTTCTAGGACTACAGATCATTCACAGGGGGCCGTGGATCTCCAAAGGAGATGCAGTTGAGCTTGAGAAGACATAAGCGATTCCAGTAACCAGGAGCGATCGCACATTACCAGTCTGTTGCTTCCACTTAGGCTACACCATGGTTATCACAGGAAAAATTATATACACTGTGTCCATAAAGTAACCCCCCCCCCCTAACTAACTTTTGAACGACTTAATATTTTACTGCAAAATGTGGTGTGCTTTAATGGGAAATTAAATACTATTTTTTAGCTCATAATTAAATAATGTATCATTCAAAATGGCGGCTGGGCGCCATTTTGATTTTTTTTTAAATAGAAAGGGGGGTCGCGTGACACCTCATTTGAAAGGTCTTTTAGTTCTGCGTCTGATCCTAGAGTTTCAAAGAAAAATATTTAGCCATAACAAAATGACAAACGTTTGAAGTAAAGAAGTCTATTAAAAAAAACTAAGAATTAAAGCAAAAACATATGAAATTAAGTGTTCGAAATGTTCACCATTCACTTCTTGGCACATAAAAAGTCGGTTATGACATTCCTGCCTTACATTTTCATAAGTTTCTAGAGTGACATTTCTGTAAAAAACGCATTACAGAAGTTTGCTGCATCTTTTCTGGACAAGCACATTGTCTCTGCCGAGTAGGTTATGACTGGTCTTATCGCTGTTTTATATATTTTTAACTTTGTTGCTTTGCTAAGATTTCTGTCTTTCAAGAACTTCTGATGTTTCCAATATACTTTGTTACCTGCGTTTATTCTTTCTGTTATTTCTGGGCTCCTCTCGTTGTTTCCGTCTACCATTACTCCCAAGTATTTGAAGGATTCTACTCTTTGGAAGCTATATCTTCCTATCTTCATTTCCGCTGGATTTCCTCTTCCTCTTCTTGTGCTTTTTCTTCATTTATTTTTAAACCTCTGATTTCGGCTTCTCGTATGAGTTCCAGTACCTTTTGTTGTAGGCTTCTTTTGTCTCTTGCTATAAGCGCTAAGTCGTCAGCGTATCCAATTATTTGTGTAGAGCTGTGCGTTATCGTCTTATTTCCCCACTTGGCTATGGCTCCTTCTAGCGCTATTTTAAATAGAGTGGCTGAGAGTCCATCTCCTTGTCTCACTCCCACTTCTATATTAATTTCGTTTGTATTACCTTCATTTGTCGTTATTTTTGCAGTAGAATTCGCCATTGTCATTCTTGTCAGTCTAATTATCTTTCCTGGTATTTGCATGTTTTTCATTTCTCTCAATAGTTGCTGTCTATTAATGGAATCGAACGCTTGTTGAAAGTCTATGAAGAGGATGTATATTTCAATGTCATGTTCATAACATTTTTCTATTATTTGTGTTAACGTGTGGATTGCATCTACCGTTGATCTTCCTTGCCTAAATCTCTGTTGGTACTGCCCCAGTTTTTGTTCGGTGTATTTAGTCAGTTGGTTTCTTATTATTGAGATTAGGATTTTGTGTGCCGTGTTCAATAATACAATTGCCCTATAATTGTTGCATTTCGCTGCATCTCCCTTTTTATAAATTGGTGTTATTTGACCGTTTTTCCAGTCTTGCGGCATGTTTTCCTCAGTCCATATCTTTACTATTAGCTTATATATATTCGTGTTAGCAGCTCCTCTCCTTCATTAATTATTAGTTCATTACCTATCTCGTCTGGCCCTGCGGCTTTCCTTAATTTCAGTTGTTTAACTACTGAAAATTCTTCGTATGTAGGGGTGTCTACTTCATTGTCTCTTTCGTCATTTAGTTCTTCATCTGCTTTTTCTGTTGTGTCTTTATATAAGTCTGTGTAGTGTGTCTCCCAATCTCTTTTACTTATTTTTGCTGTTGTTGATTTTTTTGTGCTAAACTGTCTTATATACTCGAAAAGTTTCCTGTTATCTTTATTGCTTACTTCCAGTAGCTGCATTTTGTCGGTGATCCAGGCTGATTTCTGTTTTTTTTTAGTTTTGCTGCTTCTTGTTTAACTTTTTTATATTCGTTTAATTCTTGGACTCGTCCTGTCTCTATCCATTTCTTCCTTGCTTCACTTTCTACGTCGTTCTTGGTTTGGCACTCTTCGTCGAACCATTCTTTCAATATTTGGTTACCCCTTTGTCCTATCGTTTTTTCTGCTGCATTAATAATACCTGTTTTTATGTTAGACCATTCATTTTCAATGTTGTCTTCTTGCGTAGTTAGTGTATTTTCTATCTCTTCGCGGAATTTTGGTTTTGTTTCTATGTCGCTCAGATTTCTTATATTCCAGTTTCTTCTTTCTTCCTTTGTCTTCGTATTTTTAATTATTTTCATTTTAAACTTCATTCATACTAGTATGTGGTCTGTATCAGCATTTGCACCTCTGTAGGATCTTACGTCGTGTATTAATTTCATCCACTGTTTTTGAGATTAGTACATGGTCGATTTGATTGCCGTCGGTTCTACCAGGGATCATCCAAGTGATTTTGTGTTGTAGTCTGTGTGTAAATTTTGTGCTAATCATAAATGACTTCGTTGATGAGGCTAGGTTGCACAACTTTGCGCCGTTGTTATTTGTGGTTTCGTGTGTTTATTGTTTTCCTGCTACGTCCCTGTTATATTCTTCTTTGCCTATCTTCGCGTTGAAGTCTCCGATTACTATAAGTATATCATTTCTGTGTACGTCCTCGCATGTTTGTTCTAATTTTTCGTAGAATTCTGTCTTTTCGTCTTCATCTGTCTCTTCAGCTGGTGCGTAGCAGTTTATCATCGATATATTGGCTTGCTTGTTTTCTAGTCTTAAGTAGCATATCCTCCCGTTAATTGCTCTAAATCGTATTATTCTTTTCCTTGTTTCCTCATTGACCATAAATGTTCCGCTTCTCCCTTGTTTCTGTTCTCCTGAATAGTATAACATGAAATGTTTCTTCTCAATCATTCCCTCATTTTTCCATCTTATTTCTTGAAGCGCTAGAATGCTTATTTTATACTTTTTCATTTATTTTGCTATTTCCTGCATTTTGCCTATTGGTAACATTGTTTTTACATTCCACGTTCCGATATTCATTATGTTTTCTCTACTCTTACTTCTTGCTGTATCTTGTTTAATTTTCTTTCCTTTTTTGATATTTTTCTTTTGTATTTCCATTTCCATAAACCATTCCATTGCTTTTTTGTTGTCCGTGTGTCCGACTGTCCGTCCTTTGGTTGTCTCGCTAGTTTTTTGGGGTGTTGCTTTTTATTAGGCTTCTTCCCTCTATATCGGACCATTCGTATTTAATTCCATTCACTTCCAGTTTGCGATAGCCTACTCTTGTGTTTTTTCCTCTGTTTTTCTCTTCCTGTGCTATTCTCCTGATTGCAAGTTGTATTCTGCGTTCTTCTTTGGTATGGTCGCTGTCGATGTAGATGTTTTTTGTTAATTTCTTCTTGTTTTTTAGTATTTCTATCTTTTGTTCGAAGCTTTCACATTTTACAATTGTAATTTTTGCATCTTTCGTTCCAACTTTGTACGCTTCTTCCACCTTAATTATCATTCCTATCTTTTTTTGTATGAAATTTGCAACTTTTTGTTTTAGATCCTGCGTTCCAGTCCGTTCTTCTTCGAAGTCTTTTCCTTTGATTACAATATCGTTTCTTCTTTTTTCTTTCTCTTGCTTCTCTAGCTTATTCTCGATATTGTTAATCTTCCTTTCAAATTCTTCTTTTTCTTTCTTCCAGACCTTTGCTTTTTCTTCCCATTTCATTTTCACATTTTGCAGTTCTTCTTTCATCATCTCCGTAAACTCATTTTTCATCTCAGTCAGTTTTACGCTGAAAACATTTTTTATCTCCTCCTTTATTTCCTCCAGTTTTTTTCATAATCCCTTCCATCTCTTCTGATTCTTCTTTTTTGTCCAGTTTTTTCCCTCCGTGCCTTCTGCTCTTTGCTTTTGAGGGCTTCTTACTATTTTCGTGCTTTGTATTCTAGCTCCCACTTTTCGAAATCTTTCGGGTCCTCTTATTCTCTTTTTCGAGTTCTTTTTCAGTTTGAACACTATTTGCCCTTGCTCTACCACTTTTGTCAACTACTTTAATGTTCATATGTTTAACGTTTTTGTTTACGCTTATTAGTTACACTCGCACATCTATTTTCGCGTTTTTGGGATCATCTAGCTTTCCATTTCACGCTCACTTCAATGGCTTTTCACTCGTGTGTGTATATGAGTATCGAGGCGTTTCTTATGTCTTTTCGCTCGTGTGTATTTTCAAATTTCGCGGGCGATTTCACTTTTGAAAGTTGGCTGACTGTAGGCACCTCCTTGTTTGCGTCTCGCGTTATCGCCTACCGTGTTAACCGATATTCGCTTTAACGGTATCAGCGCTTTCCGCTTCTCTTTCAATTTTCCTATTTTTGCTCGTTTTAAACGGCCTTAGTTAATTTTCAGTACTTAGATCGTTCACTAAACCACTTTACTCTGCTTTTTGATCACTTTTCTGTTTAGCTGTGCTATCATAATCTAGTTAATTTTCACTGTTCACCTTCACCACAATCACAAACATTCAAAGTTTATACAAGTTTATTATTTGAATTAATTTTTAAAAATCTAAAAAGTTAATAGACCTATTTTGCTCAGTTTCTAGTGCATATGTTATTTTTGGGTGCAAGCTGTTAATAAAAATTCAAAATTCATTGATTAACTAAAATTATTATATGATTACATTTTGCACCACTCAATTTATTTAAGATGTTTAATACGAAGCTGCTTATAGCATAGACAAATTAAATATTTATAGGCAAGAATAATTGTAAGTAATCCTTCTGATTAACCATGTAACATAACGCAGAAAATCTGTCAATTGAGAGTGTATTTGGTTAACTGCAGGTATTACTCGCAATAACTGACAGCGCTATTTATTGCAAGGATCTCAGCGGGTTTTAATTGCTATATGGAAAACCATAAAATTCTGATACGGTAGGAATCAATAAGTCAGCAGTGTTAAAAACTTCTAAAGAGTGAAGATGTGGGCCTCTCATATATATTAATGAAGTTCGAAAAATATCTTAACGAAATTTACAAATTTTGTGAAGATAGTTTTATTACAGACCTGGTCACTGTTTATCTGGAACCGGCAAGTTTGAATAAAATATAGGATCGATAAGTATTTTAAATAGAGCATTTTGTAACAATTTTATGATACCTGTAACTCGACAATTTTATTCAATCGGGTGCATTTTCCTCGAATTGAAACAAATTAATATGTATATCTTGCATAAATTCTTAATCAGATTGATTTCTTTGTTTGCTTCTATTTATTTTAATTGCATACATGGGTGGATTGGTGACATCTAATATTTGTTAATAACTTAAATACCAAAATTATAAACAAAACAAATAAATGGAAAATATTTTTTAAAACAAAAACAATTTAAACACTTCGTTTAATGATAAACAAAAAATAGACAATTTACTAAAATCAGGCATTTACAAATTAAATTGCTCGCACTGTAATTCGTTTTATATGGGACAAACAATTAGAAATTTTGATATTAGGTACAAAGAACACGTACGTTATTATAAATCCAATTACGCTAATAGAACACAATCATTCGATGTTGCACTTTTATGATGATAAACGTAAGTTGGATAAACCAGAAGCATTAGAAATTCACAAACATTTAAAATCTGTACCTTCAATGAATGAGCACATTGATCTCCTTAATTCACCATTATTAGACGTTTTTGAATGAGAAATCAAGTCATCCAGACGCAGATATAGAAAACCAATATCAAGTTATGAAGATTTATTGTTTCTATAGCAACACCAACTACTTTTAATCTTGCTTCTGAAAATGACATGTCAAGATGTCGAAATAAGTATAAGGCTAAAATAAAAAGTCTGTTGAAGTTACGAATTGTTTTATATACAATAAATTAAATTAAATTCAACGAAGTAAAGCTAGAAACTTATTAATAAAATTCTTAATTATTATGTTACTTAATAGAAATCATTTAATGCGAGTCGCGGCATTCTTGACAAAAGAAAATAATATTGTCAGTAAAACATGTTGGCTCTTTAAAGGTGTTAGAACTGTATTCAGATTCTAAAAATGTCAAAGCTGTTTTATTTAATATAAAAATCTGAGAACATTTCCGGTGAAACTGGAAGTGCAAAACACTTTACTTTCCAAGAAATAATAGGAATTTATGTGTATATTAAATCTCATAATTTAATTTTCTTATCTTTATAAATAAAAAAACAATGAAGGATGAGCCACGTTCCGTTTACAACTGCTATTAGTATTACCATCAAAGTACTTGAATTATTTCTAAAACTAATAGTTTCTATTGCATTACCTACCTATTTTTTATTTATAAACCCTATGTAAACCAATGTCGTTTTAAAGTAGCTACAAAAGAAATCTCAGAAAACAAATATTACCAAACCTAAAATTTATGCGATGAAAATGTCGGTGTTGACTAGCTATATTATTATACAATTACCTTTAAACATAGATATAAAATATTCATTATGTAATTTTCAAATTGTTTACCAACAATAATTTCTGTTATTAGTAAAATTTAACGTTTAGTACCTAAGAGCGTTCAGCTTCACTGAATCGTAACGAATACTTAATAATCTTTAATTACAAGTAAATACAAGCATATAATAAAAAGCACCAAAATTACTTGCTAGTAAATTAATTGATGGCACCAAAACCTTCAAATTTGGTATAAAACAAGACCCATGTTTAATAAAACAGATCAGTTTTATTTTGTATTAAGTACGAAGCCAACCAAAATGAAATATTTAGTGGTACTGTCATGTATCTTTGCGGTGACGTATGGGGTGAGTGCCATACATACCCTTTAGCTATTCTATTATACAACACGAAAATTTAAGAGAGTGATTTTAAACTACTAGCCGTCACTAATAATAATTGTAAATATGTTATTTAGATATCCCCTGAATTATTAGAACAAATGAAAGCACAGATGCTGCAGCTGGGCGGAAAATGCAAGTCAGAAGTAGGCGCCAGTGATGGTAAGGTGTTTTAAATACTTGTACTATTAGGGAAAATTTATTGGAACCTTTCTCATCAAAAAAATTAATATTAGTAGATAGAGCTTCTGATTTGTATTTGTTTCTTTCGAATGTTCTTCTTTTAAGTTGGTGAAGATTATTTTATGATATAATGTGTAAAAGGTAATGGTAGTAACAAAAGTACTACATAAACTTGGCGTTTCACTGATCTCTTAGCATGTGTGAAATGGAGTAATTGACATATGATGGCTTCGCCAATGTGTACCTGTTGTCTTTTGTTTGCTGTATTCGGATGAATAAATAGTAAGCGCTTGTTCTGATGGCATTTAGTGCTTTACTTTATTGTTTATACGGGTGTGCCACGAGTCGAAGCCATATCGTGTTAAGTCAAACATGTTTAATAAACATACGCTGTAAAAAGCTTTCTAACAGAGACTGAAATTAACCTTACAAGAATATCTCAGATAAAAATGAAGTTAAGCAGTTGAAATTTTGCACACAGTTATTACTAGGGTAAACATGCACTTCTAGAAACCTTTAATAAAATACTACAAAATAGCAGTCATATTTTTGTAGGTTATGGCGACCTTTATAAAAAACATTCATCTTTGGTGCTTTGAAGTGTGATTTCCTTACGAAAATGCTTTAGACAAATGTTTATCAGGTCGTTTAAAATTTTGTAGAATGTCTGTCTAATAATAATGCAATTAATGTAAGGTACAAAAACAATTAAAAGTAAGTTGTCAGTGGCGAATTAAATACTTGGGATGCCCCAGGTGCAAACGTACTGATTTGCGAGACCCCGTAATGAGGGTATTAAACATCGGCTTAGTAAAAAAAATCAAAAGACACCTTTTGCATTTAAATCGTTATTTTTCACTTTATTGATTTATTTTAATTTAAAATAATTTGTATGATTTTTCTAAATAACATTAATTATTTACAATTTGAGTAACTTCTTTTTTTTGTATTTCTCGAATAGGTGATGTATAACAAAAACTTAATGCCAGTGTTGCATTATAAACTTTTAATGTGAACTAGCAGAACCCGTGGGTTACGTCGCCCGCTCGCGCATCTCGGATATGAGAGCTGTCCCCGGAGAGAAAATCCAGTTAAAAAGCGATAAAAGTCTCGGAAAACTATTATATTAATAAAGAATAACCCCCATACAAAAGCATAAAATCCCAAAAAATGTATAAGAAAAAGCGTGAAAAAAGTTAGTTGAACTTAGCACTTTTCCCCATCTCCAAGGTGCTGCCTCACATTTTCTTGTAATTCTAAAATAAAATTAGCCCCTATTCATATAAATCGATTAGCAAGAAAAAACAACCATCTTTTTCATCGACAGCGCTTTCTGAATTATACAGTGATCCACGAGCATGAAAATAGACGAGCTTTTGTTTAGGGGATGTTTTTCCGGTGTTTTTTTTCGGGAAAGTTATTTTACCGAGTTGTTTTTTCCAGGAAAGGTTTCTACTAGATTAGGATTAGACCCTACACATGTTCTCGGAATTTACCAAACTGCATTTAGGCGTGGGAGATTAACGATTGACGCACTCCACGCAATGAACCAAACTCTAGAAAAAGGCTGCAAGTTTAACATTGAATTACACACTGTTCGTAGACTACAAACAAACTTCTGACAAAGTAAACCGAAAAAGAATGTATGAACAAATGGTAAAAAGTAAAATGCACAATTATCAATAAAAATCAATAAAATGACAATAAAAGAGTCCATCCAATGCAGTAATCAGAACTCAAAATGGTATAACGGAAAGCTTTGTGAAAAACATGGGAGTACGTCAAAGAAGCGCACTTTCAGCAGTGCAATTTAATATAGTACTGGAAAGGGACACAAATCATAGCTTACGCAGATTACATGGCATAATAATATAATAAGTAGAACAAGGAGAGGCCTAATAAAAACGTTCGGTGAAATAAAACAAGTAGCAAAAAAAGTGGATCTACAAGTGAACGAGCAGAAGACTAAATACATGAAATATGAAAGAAATATAGTAAATAAAAATTTACATACGGGTGACTACGACTTCGAAGGTATAAACAACTATTTCTACCTGGCGACTCGAATACGTAACTCTAATCCAAGTAACGAGGAAATTAAAGCAAGAATACAAGCAGGCTACAGAGTATATTTCGCAAATAAACACCAATTAAAAGACAAGCAGATAAGAAACGATATAAAACTAAAAATATACAATACGTTAATAAGACCAGTGGTGACATACGCAATGGAAATCCGATGGACAAAAAAAAACGACGAAAAGCAACCAAGAATATTCGAGCGAAAGATACTAAGAACCAACTATTGGGCCAAAAAGAACACACGAGAACGAATATAGAAATTTTAAATAAAGAAGAAATAAACGGGAAAGACATAGTGACACATATAAAGGTGCAAAGAATCGGATGGTTGGGGCATATAGCAAGCATTAAAAAAAAAGGAGCAATAAAAGCAACAACAGAATGGAAACCGACTAAAACAATAACCAAAAGATGACCCAGATCAAAATGGATAGACGAGGTGACAGAAGACTTAAGAGCAATGGAAAGTGAACAATTGGAAAGAAGCAATGGACAGGAAAGCATGGAAAATGATAGTTGAGAAAGCAAAAACAACAAATGATGTAAAAAAAAGTTAGATGCAAGAGAAACAATGGGATTAATCCACCACGAAAAAAGGATTAAGGAAGTTCCGCTGCAACGGTCAAAACCCAAATAATTGGGTTGTGGAGCCTAGCAACAAGAAGAAGAAGTTTCTACTTCAGGATCTTTGTGGGTGGGTGTTTTTTCCATCGACGTGTTTCGCAGCCAATTTGTTCTGGGGCTCTGTAAACCGCAATTGGCCCTCATAAGAAAAAGCAAGGTTAAGCACTTTTGATGTAATTCATAAACTTAATAAAGCAGCCGCGCATAACTCAATAAATTTATGTTTATTTCACACGTCGTGGGGTTTGGCAGTGATTAACGTGCACGACACCCTTCTGTAGTGTTGTAGTTTGTGTTGAAAGAATTTTTACTTATCCCGTGGAATGTATTAAGACTACTACAGTAAACTCGTAATGCAGTTGCATCGCGGCCCGAGATTGAAAGGGGCCCAAGTTCAAAGTTTTTTTTAATAATAAAAAAAAATAAAGGACTTAATGGAAATGGGTTTGTTTTCGTAATAATCTGACCGCTATCAACAGATTATGTTCCAATAATACAAGCAGAGTATAAATATGTGGTTCTAGTAGCGGGGGCTCCTGACTACCCAAAGCTAGGTGGAAGGGATACGGATTTAATACATAGATACTTACTGGCGGATTTAAAAGACAAAGTTGAAATTTTTAAGAAGCTAACCAGGAGTCAGTTACTCATTTCAATATATAATCCTGAAGTCATGAGGTATCCGGTAGAGTTTGCCGTTTTTGAGTTTTGATTTACTTTGTTAGTTTTAAAATTATGATTTAAAAAATAACTCGATTTTAATCACTCATTTAACTTAAGTGATTAAATTCAGCGTACCCAATTGCCTCCCCGTACCAGCGTACCCTTCTCAATGTGCCTACAAATATGCATGTATACGATACCATTCTTCAGATAAAATAACGAATTTTTGTTCACCACATTAATATGCTTCAATAAAATGTTTGAGTAATCCTAAGATTTTTACCAGCGTATTCAAAGATTAAACCAGTTATCTAAAAATGAAATTCAGAAAACTAAGGCGGCCAATTGAGCGCTGATTTTTGGTAGTACAGTATTTTTAAAGTCCAGTTTTTATTTTTGTAAGTTTTTACAACATTTTTTAAATCTGATTTGCATATTTATTCCAATATGAATTAATATCGGTTACACCTGTTTTAAGGCTTTCAACCTTTGATCTGGACAATATATGCTTTTTTAAATTTCTAACTGCACTAAAAATGTTGGCTTTATATGAATTCTAAAAATACCTACCGTTTTACTTTACTTAATTAAGCATGTTTACATAAACCTTAACTTACAAGATTAATTGTCAATACTAATACTAAGATTATATGTTTCAGAAATCTTTAAAATCATGTATTGTCGATGGTATTGGAAATAGACAAGTAGCTAAAGTACATATGTGTTAAAAATGTCCGTATTATGGAATAAATAATGTATCTTCACCCTCTGTTGCAAGAATTAAATATTATTTTTTTTAAACTGTTAAAAAATTATTAACCGCCTACTTATGCCTCCATAACTGTTAGTTAATGACAAAAACAAAAAAAAAGGTTACAAAAATATTTTTACAAAAAAATATTTGTTCCAGTTGGGAACATCATGCACAAACAACATAAAATTGAAAATTAATACAACCTGAAAAGATTTTATATGTATATTCATAATCCTGTTACAACACATTCTGGTTTGCTAAATTAAATACTGGCGTAGCAACTAATAAATCATTTTTGCTTGAGGAAACTCACCATATATTTATAAAAGCAGACACTATAAACAATCACTGCCTAGAACATAACCTACCATGAAGGCAAACTAGAAAAAAAAAATTATTAGACACGCGACCCCATCTACTGCCGAGTAGTTGTTTCCCAACTTTAGTTGCTTCGACAAAAGTTACACCCATTCAAACTTTTGTAGTTCAACTATGACCGCCACCGTTTTTTTTTTCAGTTGAAGCTGGTTTGAAACGTGTGAACGTTGTCAGCAGTCGAATTGTACTGTTCCGCAGAGTGAAGTGTTTTAAAGTATTTTTACAATAATTTGTTAAAATGTTTGCATTCGACGCCATTTTAATACTGAAAGTTAAATAAATTTACTTTCAAAGGTGTGACAAAAATTTTATCCACTGAAGTTGATCTACTAAAATTGAAACGTCAGAACCCGGCTTAAGCGTAGCGATGTTGCTAGCTAGCAGGGAGAGAGGTGGCTCCGCGGTTAAAGCGTCTGCCTTTCATTCGGGAGGCCTTGGGTTCGATTCCCGGCCAGGCGGACTGTCCTGGCTTAGGTTTTTTCCGCGGTTTTCCTAAGCCAAAAGGTGAATACTGAGACAGCAGTTTCCGCGGAGGTTGCTCTTTATCCAAATTTCTTGCTCCAACCCATCCCTACCATCCTTTCTCGACTGAAGAAGGGCTTAGGACTCCTGTGCAGAGTCCGAAAGACCTCTATAGCAGCCCCTTCATGGGGAATGAACTGACACCGATTTCCCTTTTTGGTAGCATCCTACGTGGTAGGTTTCAGTAGATAAATACTAAACCATTACAATTACAACTCCTCCGTTGCTTGAGTTACGGCTACGAACAAAATTGTATGAATCGACTCAAGAACCTATAGCTTACATTTTGGTCTGTAATAAAAATCGAAACTGTGACATATTCATCTGTAATAAACGCAACGAAATCTAGTCAGTATATAATTATACATATTTATTGGTGTGTGTAAATTTGTCTTTCGCGTATGCGAAACTGTGTTTAAAGGCAACGGTCTATTTATTTGAAGCCTAATTTTTAATGTTCCTTTTTTTTATTGAAACTTAGAATTTGACTTTTTTTTTGAAAAGTTATGGGTAGGCGCTGTCTACTCTGCCTAATAGAACGTACCGCCACTGGATAACAGCTCGTTATACTTGGTCAACACCTCAGTAAGCCTGCGTTTTTTTCAAAATTGTTGTCTTGTTGCTTGTGTTATATCATTCATTACCTTAAGTAGGTCTTTCCGGAATATTTCATTGTATCAGTATTTGCCCAATAACTGTTATCGGACGATCATGTCACCTTAAAGTAACATAGTTCTATCTGGACACAAGGCTGTTTTGGGAAATCAACTGTTGAAGTTTATCAGTTCTAACGAATTTGTGTTTAAAGTTGTATAAACAAACTTTCTTTGGTTTAAGTTATGGTTTTTTATCTTGCAAAATGTTACAGATCTAGTTTGCGGTTAATTAGATATCAGTAGTATATAGATGGAGATAGAGCCATGTTAGTCACATTTTTCTTAGTTTTATGACGATGTCTGCTATTTAGAACTTTGTTGGGTTATGCATTTTAACATAATGGAAAATATTAATTAAAACAGTTTTATCTGAATAGTTTATTAACAAAAATAAAACACAACAAATAATATTAATTTGGTTTGTAACCTCTTTGGCAAAAGCAAACATATTCACATCACAAATAAAGTGATAATCCTAAGTATTAGAGTAAAGTAAATCATTTATTCTTTTTTGAAAACGCACATTAAAATATATACAAACAAATGACCAATGTTATATTCAAGAAAAGAGTACACTAATTAATGGTGCTGTTGTTTCATAATGTTGAATTATTAAGCAATGGTAGCGCCATCTAGTGTCTTAATTTGTTTATATTTGAAGGCATGCGCTCTCTTAAGTTAGTTTAATGTTAATGGCTGATGTTCATGTAATGTTTTGTGTGTTCAACAAGTAAAAACATTTATTTGTTTCCAGTTTATTTTCGTGTATTTTATGACATCTACTAGACTGAAATCAAAATTCTTGTAACACATAACTTCTAATGCAAAAAAATACGAAGGTTTAAGGAAAGTAACAAAGGTAGATACTAGAGTTAAATAAAAATACATTTTCCTTTTGTAAACGCCAACTTAAATAAAAAACAAAATTGACAATTAAAATTCTCACTAATCATTATGCAGAAAATGTTTAAATACGCAAGAAAGCCATATACAACGTTTTGTCCAATTCCGGAATAGTATGCATCATTTTTTTGATTGCATCTATTTTTTATTTTGAAGTATCTTAGCTTTGGAAGAACTTTTTATTAAAGTTGTTGTTGGCTGGCTATTTTGAATATTGTTTTGTCTTCCTGTACGTGTTAGACGCGAAACAGTGTTGTCAATTAAAAATTTTCCACGGAACTCTTCTTCTAAATGACTGAACTTATCAAGAACTTCGTGTGAATTGTTATTATTAAATTTTATAGCTCAAACTTTAGTAAAGGTCACTAGATTGTAATTTAATTTCGATTAACAGCCTTCAATCCATGAAGTCACTTTCCTTCATTTGTAAAATCACAAAACGGTTCTTTCTTTTTATTGTTTTGTTCTTTATAAAACTCCATAGGTAGTAAAACTCCTTCAATTGCACGGGTACTTCGATTTGACTATGAATATTATCTACTTCCTGGGCCGCCCAATGTCTAGGAATAAAGTATTTCATAGTGATGCTTTCCAATTTGGGGTGTTTTGTAAGTGTTTCTAGAATATAAAATGATATAAAAGAATTTTTATTTTGAGGGACTCTCCAAGTTCGTAATATTGTTGTCTTCCAAAACGCAAACCATTATTTTCCTGAAGGCACTGGCCAGACAGTTTCCACTTCACCCTAGAGCAGTTTCAATACATATAGCACAGTGTGCAGTTTTTGTGGTCGGTAAATATCCGGTCAAATTGTACATAGTCAGTTTTGGTAAGTAAAAGAAATTTTCCACTGAACACCATAGACAAGTTATCACATTTTCCAAGTCAAAACGTCTTCATCATTTCCTAATATCTAACACATCTTCGTAATTGTTTTTCTTGGGCTTCTGAAACGAATAATCAAAATTTGTGTTGAAAGTTCTTCGATACATAGGAAGTTTAACTGAATCTTCAATGTTATTTTCTCTACAGAAGACAAGATATAGATCATACATTTATTTATTGTACGCCTAAAGTGGCTTCGAAATATCTTCTTTGAATATTCGCTCTGCAATAATGCGATTCTACAACAGGAATTGTTTTATATGGTCCACTACGGTTCTATTCCTTTCATCACTAATTGTGAGTGCTGGCATCAGTAGCATGAACCGTATATATTGGTTTTTGCGAAATGTTCAACGTTCCTAAAAGAAGTTGTTTGCCTACCCGGATTTGTATTTCCAGGATTTAAAAAAAATTGTATAATTACGACGTGACGGTTCATCCAGTTTTCCTAGACTTTTAGTACCTTTTCGTGTTTTGTTTAAGAAATAAATACTTTTCATTTTGATTCAACTGGTAGTAGTAGTTAAACATTAAATTCCTATCATTTTCAGGTATGTTGTAGGAACATCTAAATTTACAAGTTTTATAACAATATTTTTTATTTATTATTGTATTGGCACTAACTTTTTTCCACGTACGCTTACATACTCCTTACCAGACCGATAGAGTTGCTGTCTAACATTATTTTTCCATAAATGTGGTTTACATATTTTTTTCTGACGACTTTTAGTTTATCTGTTTTGTTGTTATTATTAGTCAACATACTGTTAACGTTTTCATGGGTAATTCAAATTCAGATTGTTTCAAAGGTCGTTTGGCTATAGAAGCCTTTCATCAAAGATCTTTTGTGATTAACCTCACAATTTATTCAGTTCCCAGGATTTTTAGACTTTTGATGTAGTCTATGGTTTTCCAGGGGGCCACATTTCTTGTTTCTTCAGGCGTAATATAAGCCTTTCCGAGGAATTTGAACCTGCTGCGAATTAGTGCATCAAAGTGGCAGAGTATGTGTTCTGCGGTTTCACTCGCAGATTCACAGAGTCTGCAGATTTTAGTGCAGGCTTCTCATCTTTCGCGTATTTCCTTTAAAATTTAAAATTCGAAAATTTGCATGAAATCATAACTTTCCTTAATTCAGTAGAAGTATGGGAAAGTAAAAAGCAACTTTAAAACACGATTGCATACTATTCTTAAGTGAGTTTGGCAATTATTGTAGTAATATTGTGGTAAACTGACACACCGGCATAGTGTCAGTTTACCACTGATGATGACAGCTTTGCCGTCAAAATACGTATCTGGTATTTAGTTACTTGTGTGGACGGGTGTTGTATTTTCCAAGTAGTACTAAATTAGGAAAAGCTGTCAAATTTCATGCTTGTCCATAATACGATTAAAAGGTATTCGTGCAAATACAAGATACTAAAACTGTATTAAGATAATATCCTACCTAATTTAATGAATACTAAATGTGCGAAACTGACGCTTATATGGCCGGCGGCGGTCATTAGTCTGGCGGTCAAACGGCGGGGCCAAAATGTTGCGTACCGACTTGCACCACCTATCATTAAATAATTACGTGCCCCACTATCAGTATGTAATATTAAAAAACTACTTACACATATTACCTTTTATTGTTTACTACTACCGATTTGGCATAATTTTTTAATTTTTTTGTGTTGTAGTGAAACATTATATTAATGTAACATTTGTCGTTGCAAACTATTGATTTATTTTTTCTTTAACAGAACAGATCTTCGGATACTCATTTTATCTACAAAACTGATTTATCAGATTAAACACCGTTAGCAGTCATTCGAATAATTAACTTTAACTGATTAACCTGAATAGGTATTTTATTGAAAATGCATGTTTAATTTACCAGAATATAATAAATATTCTGATTTGAAAAAAAAGGTAGATTAATAAGAATAACAAATTTATTAGACAAAATTTTAAATATTTACTATTTAAGTAATAGTGTAAGCTTGATTACGCACTAAGCTAACTACGTGCCGAAATGAGATCATTGGAGCCTTGATTTAGGTCGCGCTTTCGGCCGCCGACCTTCGACGGCGGTCGAAAGAAGGAATTTATAAAGATAAACATTAAGTAAAGTAGAATATGCGATTTGTGAAATAGGACGTTAAGATTTCATTCTTTGTTGAGCCTCTTAGATATTAGCATCATAGATTGGAATCAAATTATTTACCTCTTAGTGTAGTTTGTTGTGTTAACTAAAGTTTAGTTTTTCATTTGTCTCACAATAGATTTTTCAGGTAAATCTAGATTTTTCGCATCAATCTTTATAATGAATTTTTCTGACAAATATTGATAATAGATTTAGCGGATAGGTTCGGATAACGGACTTAAGAGAAGACGAATTTTACCTGACTATTTAAAAGTCCAGGGATACGCTATTATCGACGATCCAAACTTCTTTGATTCAAATGAAGAAACTGATGCAGAACTTGATCAATTTATTGGATAGTGAACATGATACCAGCTCAGAAGCTTCTTCAGATGATGCCGGCGCAGAATCAGATGAAGATGAAAGCGACCAAACCTATTTTTATAGGAAAAGGCAATGTTATAAATGGTCAAAAGCTGCTCCAAAAACCAACCGTACTCGTGCACATAATATTGTTTTACGCCTTCCGGGAGCAAACAGTGCTGCTAGAAATCTTGACCAAACAGGCGTTGTAACTGCTTGGGAGTTATTTATTACAGACGAGATATTAAATATGATTTTAATTAATACAAATGTTAAAATTGACGAAGTGAAAAACAAATACACAGATCCACGTCCATCATTTGCAAAAATGTCGATATGTTGGAACTGAAAGCTTTCACTGGTTTATTGTATTTGTCTGGTGCAATAAAATAATAAAATCTGGCCGGGAAGATGTCATTGGTTTGTTTGCATCCGATGGTGCAGGACACGACATATTCCGTGCCACTATGAGCAAGGTCCGTTTTCATTTTATACTATCGTCCCTTCGTTCTGATTGTGCGGCAACTAGAGAAGACAGGAAAGCTAATGATAAGTTAGCTGCTATCAGAGATGTGCGGGATACATTTATCAACAATTGTAAAAAATACTATGTTCTAGAAGATAATGTAACAATTTATGAAATGTTAGTTCCATTTCGTGGCAGATGCTCTTTCCGCATGTGCGTGCCAAAGAAACCTGCGAAATATGTACTACAAATAATGTGCCTGTGCGTGCGATTCCCGCACATTTTATTTATGCAATGCGTTTGTCTACACGGGAAAAGAAAGTAGACAGAATAGCCTTTCCATTCGTGCAAACGATGTGTTGAAGCTCATACCGGTTATTGAAGGGTCCAACCGAAATATCACTGTGGATAATTGGTTCCTATCAATCGAATTATGTGACCAATTAAAAGCAAAACGTTTAACAGTTCTAGGGACTTTAAAAATGGAAACCATAAATTTCAAATGAATTCAAAGCTAATAAGAATCGTGCAGTAACCTCTACTTTATTTGGGCATACAAACGATAAGACGATTTGTTCATATGTGCCACGAAAAAACCGGGCAGCAGTTTTACTCTCCACCGTGAACCACGATCAAGCTGTCGATCCCGAAAATAAAAACCCTAACATGATTACTGATTACAACTGAACGAAAGCGGAAGTTGATCCGCTTGATCAACTCTGCGCTAATTATTCGGTCGCACGACGTACTCGGCGTTGGCCAATGGTCATTTTTTTTCAAATCTTAAATATAATTGAATTGTGAATTTTGCCCAAGGAAAGAAGACAGCATAACTAAAAACATCGTGAACTTTGTTTGCAACAATTGCATTTAATTATTATGTAAATTCATTATAAAACTTTGTTTTGTTACTTTGTTCCTTAATGTTTTTGAAGACAAAAATAAATTACAACTATTAATAGTACAATATATTTGATTGGGGTACGTTGATACCTCGCCAGAGTATAAGTGTTATTCTATTTCACCAGAGTAGTTAGTTCAAAAATACCAATTTTAAACTATAGTGGTTGGTTACTACTACTACTACTGCTGTTTCATGAAAGTTAAGATAGATTCCATTTAGAACTTTATTAATCTATTAACGACTACTTACTCAAAATTAACATAATACTAAGAAAGTTCGGTAATTCATACACTTGTTGAATATGCTACAACGAATTTGACGAAGCAAAAAAACAATTTTGAATCAACATAACTGCAGTGAAACAGCAATAAAGCATTGCACTGTGGTCCAAAACTCCCGTTTTTTGGCCAAATCTTCAAATTCTGAATATCAATCGATCGTTTTAAAATTGCATATGGGGACTGTCCAATAACCAAATTGACTAAATCTTTTATTAATTTTCTTTCAAGTAAGCCATGGACGCAACCATACATCTGACAATCGCGGTTCGTAAATCGTGTGTCATGTTGTAGTAAATTGTTGTACGTTTTATATTGTTATTTAAGGTACTACAACATAATTTACTTCAATTATAAATGATGGAAGTTACTTCTAAAAGTAAGTTTGTTGGCATTATGTAACATTTAAACAAATTTTGGTAATTATTGTATCACTACGCAAATTTAGAAAAAACGCCATTAAATATTCTTAAATAAAAGTTCAGGTTAACTTTTAAAACATTGTTACACTTTGATACACTTATATATGTCAGAAAGTGTTTCACAAAATCTTCTTGCAAATAGCTGGTTACATTTTAGCTGCGGAGATTTGGGGGTTTAATTTTTTTACGTATTTCAGACGCTGCTAGTCGAGTTAGAAAACGCGTACTTTTTGACGTTTGGCGCAATCATGGCGGAAATCAAAGCAAAAGTGGAAAAGAAAGTGCTGTTTGTTGTTATGTTTTCAATTCTGTGATAAAAGGAGAGCTTTCTGAAAACGACCAGGAGACTGTTAAACGGAAAATTCATTCTTTCTGTGAATACGTACACCGAAGATGGATACAAGCAGGCAGGAATGCAAACACTTTTTTAATTCGTTCTGCAGAGTGGCTGGAAGAAGAAATGCAATTCGAATTTGTTATTCAACCTCTCCCAAGCACCCCACCATCACTTGGCCGCCCTACGCTTCCGTTTAATCAAAAGTCAGAGAGGTCTAAAAGAAGAGCAGCAGTCCAAGTGTCTGTAGAACAAAACAATGACTCCCAGTTATTAGTGCGGCCACTATTGCAGCAAAAGCTTCAAAACAATCGGATCTTGCAGTCGTTCTGAAAGAAATCAATCGGACTCCAACAAGGCCAAATAAAATTCGAAAATTACTGGTTTCGCCAGTTAAAGCAATTCCATTTACCCAAGAAGAAGCTTTAGCATTCTTTCTAGATGGTGATTTTAGTAAGCAGCAATATCAGAATAAGAATCAGTTCAAAAGATAAAAACTGTGACATTTATCCTGCATGCGAAAAAATTCTTCAAGCTAAAGAAAAATGCAGAATTCAACCATTAGAGACTAATGATACAATGGCCAAAGTACCCTTAAATTGCCTTGTTGAACATACTATTAAACGGATTTGCTCACTTCAGGAAGATGTTATATCACATCTGTTGTCTACAACTGCAGCAAACGCTCTTCCTTATGACGCTAAGTTGATTTTTAGTTGCGGATTTGACGGGAGTACGGGACAATCTAACTATAACCAAAGATTTAAGGACAACAATTCTGCAAAAAATATGACTGATTCGAGCATATTTGTAACGACAATTATTCCATTGCGAATGATCAGTTTCAATGGAACTGTTTTGTGGAATAATCAAACCCCGCAATCGGTTAGGTTTTGTCGACCGTTAAAATTACAATACGTGAAAGAGACGAAAGACCACATTATCCAAGAGCCATGGAAACTTTTAATCCTTTGATATCTTCTATAAGTTTAAAGAATCGATTGATGAAACGACGTCGTATTAATTTGCCTTCTGCAGTTATTTCCCTCTTATCGAAGTCTGAGGCGCCCAATCTAGCCTGTTCATCTGGATTAAAGTCTGATGAAGAATCTGATAAATTACTTGAAGATTCAAGCGATGAATTAGACCTAATCTTAGAAACATTGGATGACATCGAGTTAGAAAATGGTGATGAAGAAGACTGATTATAACAACAAATTGAAGATTCAAGCGTTAATTTTGAATATAATTGAGTGAGAAAATAAATAGCGAATAGTATTTTTTACATGTATTTTTAATTGTAATTTTTTGACATATCAAGAAATATAATTATGTTTAAAAGTTTAAAGTGTTACCAATATCTATCATAATTTTTCTTGTCTTAATTTGTACTGTACTTATAAAGCATACAAAACACGGATTACACACCATCATACGATTGAAGACATTTTTAATTATACAATTTTGACAACAGATTTGTAATCAGTGACCCTGAAAACTCCTGAATACAAAATTTCATGTAAATCTGTTAAAATATTATGAAAATGTCTGCCATATTGGATCGGCCATTTTGAATTCTACAAAATTAAAATCAGATTTGAAATCAGCGACCCTGAAAACTCCCGGATGCAAAATTTCATGTAAATATGTTGAAGTATTGTGAAAGTGTCCGCCATATTGGATCGGCCATTTTGAATTTTACAAAATTAAAATCAGATTTGAAATCAGCGACCCTGAAAACTCCCGAATACAAAATTTCATGTAAATTTGTTGAAGTATTGTGAAAATGTCCGCCATATTGAATCGGCCATTTTGAATTTTACAAAATTAAAATCAGATTTGAAATCAGCAACCCTGAAAACCCACATAAAACAAATTTCGTGTAAATCCAATGTCTTTTAGAATTTTGGCCAGTTTTTTGAGATTCAAGACTACTGTGCATTGTGCTGTTTCCAAAACCAAGTTTGGTAATATCAAAAATTGCAGTACTTCCACGAATAATCATTACATACGCATAAATTAATGTACATACAGCAAAGTACCACATGGTTTATTTTCTTTTTAGATGATCTTGCTCCACTCTTCAACCATAAGCCACCGCAAACTCACACAGCCAAGTGTTTTGTAGCCTGTATAAATAAAAATATGGGCTTCGTAAGTACTTTCACGTATTAAAACTATTAGAAAATGTAACTGAACGTTCGCAACAGTACGCCATTTCATAAAACTATAAAATGCTTTGTTTAACAGCTAAATGGATATGAGAAAAATATGACAAATTTTAAACTTTTCCTAACTATGACAGTTTATTGCAATCTGAAACCGGTTTCGTAGATAACTATTACTTTTAAAAACAACGCAGACTAAATGATATACGAAAAAGTTTTGTTCGCTCTTCACAGCCGATAATGATTTATCAACTCTAAACCTTTTTCGCAACCTACTACACCCAAAGAGCAGTAGATAGCTTTACATATGTCAACTTACCAATATTTCGTTTCTTTTTGTGAAATTCTATATATTTTACGAGGTTTTTTGATTTATAATAATTTTTACTTCTAATCATTCTAACAAAACAATTTTTGGCCGATGATGGATCTATTGATGTTTACTCATTTTTAACTGTGGAACACGAATCTTTTGTTACTTGTTTCCTAAAGAAAAAATAATAAGAAAAGAAACTAACAGTTTAGTTTCAGCAGACTTTTAAATTGCATTCGCTTCTGAAATTATTGAATTTCAGCAAGATGCTGCTGGAATAATTAGCAAGGAAGGAACCTACGCCTGGTTGGATAAATTGAAAGCTCTTGATGCCGAACTATATGGAAAAATGAAACAAGTGGCAGAAAACTGCTTAGCTGAAGGTAAATAATTGTGTTTACCAACACCTACTGTTAAAATTTAAGTCCCCATATTTCTTTGTAGTAACAAACGCACCTGATGAGTGTGACACGGCAGTGAATATATTTGTGTGCGTTAAAAAGGAAGAAAAAGCGGTAAACTGCAAGTATTTAATAGTATGACTGAGAGTAATTTTGAATATTTCAGGTTGGACTTGAAGACATGGATTTTAACTCTTAAGTTTGAACTATGATTTATGTACGTGTTATCTGATATTGTGCAAACGATGCAGCTAGCCATTATTTAAAAAAATAATGTTGTTAGTACAGAAAAGTAAATAAATTGATGTAAATAGCATCCACTAACATTTGCAATTTATTGAACTAAACCTTCTACACATTTGACAAAGATACGTATTGGGTTTTTAAATTCAATAAGTTTTTGAATACATAATTGTACTAAAAGTAAGCGAAAACGTAACAAACAAGTGTTTTTTCGCTCTGAAGATGCAAGCTGCATTGTTTTGCGAAACGTTAGTTTGTATGGGTTCACAAACAGCTAACAGGCATAAGCCGATTAAGCATTATTGTCCTGACAAACAAAATACATTAAGATCCAATCCTTGTCCGCTCCAAGGTTTAAAAAATCTAAGCACACGGCCCTGTTTAGGCAGGCAGGGCCTACGAACAAATATTGCTCAAACTTCTAGAGCAAATGCTTGTAAAATCAGACAAGCTACAGGTCGGTCCGTACCTGATTATGCTGGGTGTAATTCTCAAATGACGACGCGATCTAAGCCGAAAGTGAATTGTAATATTGACAGTAACAATTTCCAAGAATATGATTTCTTATATGATTCAAAGTGTAAGTGTTTTCGTCGTATTTACACCATTATTTCAGTGTTTTATATTACTAACTTTAAATAAGGTATGATCCACAAAATTTGTAGTTATTCTTTAAAAATCCATCTCACAATACCATTTTCTGTACCTTCAAACATTAGATGTGCAATATTTGGGATGGTTAACGAATATAGTTTTTCAAAAGAAGGTGAATAACATACATGAAACATAAAATTTGTTGGTTTTGCAGGCCATCTCCGTTATTATTATAATAAAGAAAAACTGATAGACATGTTATAGGCCAATTTTTACTAATTTTACTTTTTTAATTTTACTAATACTAATACCTAGTAACCCACAAAAATTCAAAGATGCGTTTTTCATGTTTTTGGATACTGTAAGCAACGGTCTACCATATTCTGATACCTTTTAAGCCACAAAAAATTAATTTCGCTTGTTATTCATGAATTCCTCGTATTTCAAACCTCGAAAATTATGAAAGCTAATACCTACTAACCCGCCGTTAAGGTAGTTCCAATACATCGTATCCCACTACTCCTACCACCAATCTTTCTGTTGCGCACTCGTAAGCAACAGTTTGTCGTGTGAGCACGTGTAAGCATTCTGTTTTGTATACAATTTCAATTTAACTAATGAACAAGGGTGTTGTGTTTTATTGTGTTAGTTTTGAATTGTTAAGAAAAACAAACAACAAAAATAATGTCTTCGGGATTTCGGGGAAGGCTGATGTTATCTCTACTAGAAAAACCAGTAATTCTAACCGGTAAGTTGAAATTAAATTGTAGGTTAAGTTTGCATTTAGTTTGCTAGTTTGAATGAACATTGCGTTGCAGAATATTAGCTAACATAAGAACTAAATATGCGAACAATCCGTATAGAAAATTCATTTAAGTACATGTAGCATTTTAGTGATTTATAAAATATTTTTATAATAATGCATCTAGCTGAAATCTCATTTATTTAATTTTTTAGGGAGTGCGGGGATAGTCAACCAAGCCTTTCAGGATTTACCAAATACTGATCATAGAAATACACAACATTATGAAGTAGTAGTTGATAACGCAGTAATAGAAGAAAAGCAATGTGAGTCTGGCGTGTTACTATTAAAAACCAAATTATAAGCATGTTTTATTATTATCTTAATTTATATTAGGCGTATCAGAAGCAGAGTTCCAGTCTCAGGATTTCCAGGCTATACCAGAAAATAGTAGTGAGTCAGTGGAACTTTCCAACATAATAATAGAAGATCTACAGCCCGTTAACGTTGATAATCTCTCTTCTATGCTTGAAGGCAGTTCTGATACAACTAACTTTAATAATTTGTTTGTACTAGAAGATAAAACTGAAGATTTTTATATAGAAAACTTGGAAAGTAGCAACCTCATAGTGGAAAGTTCATCTTATGTTCAGCCTGTAAATAATAATGAAGAAGAAGAAACAAAGTGCCTGGTGGCAGCAAGGGAGCCGCTACGATGCAAGCTTGTCATCGACAACAAAAACATAGAGCAAGTGATGTCGTTTACATACCTCGGCACAGAGATATCAAGCTTCAGTAACTTACGGAAAGAAGTGCTCAAACAAACAACTAAAGCAGCGCAAATCTCAGGTTGTATGAAAGATGTTATATGGAGAAATCAACATATGAATATAGAGAGCAAGGTGCGAATCTACAAAAGCTGTGTGAGACCGGTAATGACGTATGCAGTAGAAACACGGGCAGATACGAATCAAACAAAAAGCCTACTACGTACATCAGAAATGAGAAGTCTTAGATCGATAACAGGAAAAACGCTAAGGGACAGAATTAGAAACACCGAAATAAGAGAAAAGTGCAAGACAGAAGATATAGTAAAATGGGCAAGGAAAAGAAGGAGACAATGGAATGAACATGTCGGAAGGATGGAAAGGAACAGATTAGCACGAATAGCCAGAGATGAGAAACCTAGGGGAAGAAGACCACAGGGTAGACCCCCGAAAAGGTGGAAAGATAGCTGGCAATCAACGTCCCAAGAGCAAGCCGTAAATAACAGGCCACCGGCCTAAAATACGTTTAAGAAGAAGAAGAAGAAGATTCCAATCAAGACTTAACAGATGAAGATTACACACCTGAAAGTGAGGGTGCATCGAGCAGTCCTAGTGAGACTTTGGACGGTATGGATATCCACAATGAAAGACCGCTAGAAGTTGATTGTGGCAATATGATGGAGGGTCGACAGCGGAGTATTAAGCCCCAAGAGGAGAATTGGAAAAAAAATAAAACAAAGCGGCTTAGAATGGGAGGAAAAGCGTACATGGGTTATAGCAGAACAGGTGGTAAAGTCACTGGTAACATTCCCAGAGAGGCTCGAAAATTAGGTCCAACATGCAGCTCAAACGAATGTATGAGAACAAAAAATAAGCACTGCTCGGAAATAACTTGTAACATTTGTTTTGTTGTTTAGAATTTTTGTCTTTTATTTCCAAATATAGAAATAATATTTCTTATTAGAATAGATTTGTTAGCACTTTCGCCGCCTAATTTCTATAGATATGTGCAACCCAAAAGTCTTTAAAAATTTGCTTGTTCGTTTTGTTGCATTATTTCTGTCACTCTTACTTTCACATAAGCGGGCGCAGTTTCTTTTATCGTTATGCGACTTTTCTTGAATTTTATTTTTGAGCTATGGGGGTTAATTTAGTAGAATCTAATGAGTAAACCGTTTGAGCGTTTATTTTTAATCATTTCAGAATTTATTTAGGCTTTAGCTTCGTTCCATCAAGGTCTTGTTACTCACCAAATTCAAAAGACGCATGTTCCGCCTATGAAAATTCTGTCTTCTTCAAACGTTAGCTTATCTCATATGCGCACAGGTACATTTTTGTTGATTTGCATTTACTGTTATCAATTTCAAATTTAACAAGAAAACGAATAATTCTTGTGTGGTTGGTTTGGCCATTATGGGGTTCACTTTGGCAACTGAAAAGACTCCTGTTGAAATCCAGTTTATAGAAACCGTTTATGGTGATTATTTTCACGGAGTACCTAAAATTATTTATGGTTCTATTATCTACGAGTGTACGTTACGTCGTCTTCGATTTTTAAGGCCATAAATAGCGTATTTTACGGATTGTAGGCTGTTGTCGTTCCACGTGCAGGTAATTTCGTTATTTTTAATTTCAATGGTACATTATCTTAAAGTTTTATTTGATATTGTAGTGAAGCTCGAATTCTTTTTCTTATACCATTCCCGGAAGGCGAATGAATGTCCTTTTGGTAGTCGCCCAAAACCTCAGTAAGTTTATCGTTTTTCTTTTTTTTGGCTAAGCCGAGTGCTAATTACTTCTTTTCTATTTCAGGACCAAGATGACTGGAAGGTATGGTGTTGTCACTCGAGTTTGATATGGGCGTCACGAAATGTTTTGCGGAGAGATGGCGCAGTAGGTACTAAAAAGACGTTTGCGCGTCAAATTTGAAATCCGCACGCAATGCTATTCTAACCTGACTTTGTTCATACTGTGATATTATACTGTCATAATTCAAGAATTATAAGAACATTATAGTGACAACTATTCTCGATCATATTTTCCTATAATTCATTATTTATTGCAATATTGAAAAGGTTAATATTTAATATAGCCTGAAAATTTATATCTTCACACTGATTATCACTGTAGCGGGCACTGTAGTTATTCAACTTCGGGAAAACGATTGTTAATGCGAGGAGGCGGTAAAACTTGGTTTTGATTTTCTTGGGAAATTCGAAAAAAAACAGATTTCAATGCACTCAGTTTTGACATCGATAAGACTCCAAAAGGCTTATTGCAAAGCAAAAATACGAAGAAAAAAAAATCGAAAACAAAATTGGTTCTGTAAAGCAATTTGATGCAATTTGATGTTTATTATGTGCATGGGTCACGGTGGAATGCTACAGTTATAGAATGGGATGACTGTAAGGCATTGTAATTAAAAAAAGAAACATGAAAAAAATTGATAATTGACCCATATGAATCATACTTTATTGCTTACTCTACATATTTCCTTAAACACTATAGAGTACTAATTTTTATTGCAATTATTTAGTGAAAGTAGGCAATAGCAGTAGTAAAGTATAAAGATGTAATCGAATTAGAAGACAACGAAGTAACTGCGCAATTTTATCGTAGAATTAATGCAGTGCTTTAATGTCATTTCGGTTAACAGTTGCCTACGAGGGTACCATCTACCTGCACATATTATAATTGTGTAACATACAAACCGCATAAGCACAAAATGATAAACGTAACTTAAAACATTAAAAATAGAACAGAAACAAAAATCAGTAGGTACATAATAATACATTAAAATTGTACTGTATTGACAAAATCTATGCGGACAGTCACTCTAGACATAGTGCATCTCTTTAACATTATAATTAGTAATAAAAACAAGTATTTTAAGTACTTCAAAAGTTTATTATTTACTTGTGTGCGGATAGCGATTATCTTACAAAATTTCAGAAGGGCTCCTGCCTATTATACAGATCACAATAAACATTGTATAATATTCATCTCAAACCTAAGATTTAAATATCAAAGGGTAGCTTGTATAAACCAGGATTAAAACACATAAAATACGTAAAAAAACATGAAAACATTAAAATCTGCGTTAACTAATTTAGTACTTTTTTAGCATGTTAACTTAAGCACTAGACAAGCATTCAATAACATATACTTGATATAAACATAAATTCATTAAAAAAATCTTTTAAATTATAAAATAATTAATGCGTTTTGCAAGTCTGCAAAAAATTATAATTAAACCATAAACCATACATGACTGCATGTCTGTACGCTTTGAATAAATACAAATGCAGCTTTCACTGAACAAGTAGTCACTATTATATTTGTCGTTGTCCTACTATGATGGCACGTCGACAAGGTAATCATAACACGGGGTTCTCGACCTGGTAATTCTGCCACTAGGATGGTGACATACCAGTTGCAGTTGAGGAATCAACGCATATTTTTGTGGTTATATGTGGCGATGCACACAGGATGATTGATAATATGTTGGGATGTACTTTCAGTACAGATTAAGAATCTGAAAATAATAAAAAGTTCCTATAAATATGTGCCCAAAAACTCTTCATTACCGGGCAAGTTGCAGTCTACAGAAGTGGGAACAGTATTCTCTTCCATAGATTTAATTTCATAAGCAGCTTTTATGGACACATGTTTATAGAATTTACTCTCAAAGTTTTGTGTAAACTATTCTATTCTATCGTATTAAGAAAACACTTATTAGACCTTCATGGCAATTTAATTTTTGAAAAACATATTATCTCGAAAATTGTTAGATTTAGAAATTTTCAACATGAGAACATGTTTTTGGGCAATTTTGTATGGAGAATAAGATTTTTCAAAAAAATGCTAAAATCTAAAATATGTAGAACATAATTACGTGACCCCCCCCCCCCGTACGAGACACCTCTGGTGTTCTTATTCAAACCAAAATTATTACAAATACATGAATAACTAATTACGTGAATAATGCTCACATATGAAATTTTAAAATTTGAGTGCAATTACTGCAAAAGTTATCTACAAAAAGTGATTAGCCTGGTTTATTTTCAAGAAACTGTAACCCTATAATGAAGGGTTTTCAGGCCCATGTTTATGAGAATTCTTTCGATTATATTTAGATTCTGAATCTATCCTGAAAATTCGTTCCACATGTTATGAATCACACTGTATACCATTGCTTTGGCAAACGAAAATTGTGCAGACTTCATTTAAATGAAGTAAAGGGGCTCTTTTAACTTTTCCTTTATTCGTGTTGTTATGAATCCTAAAAAATATTGCAATCATTATGAGAAACATAATTAAATAGATATACCTAACTATTTAGAAATTGTAGAGTATGCTAAATTGTAGTTAATTTAGCATTAGTGTAATTTTAAATTAAACCAGCTTTTTCCATTGTAACATGTAGCTGCCTACTAAAATACAAAGGATGTTGATTGTTTAAATTACAGCAAAAGGAAATTTTTATATGCTGTGATTATTATCAACAGTGATCGGAAGTACAATTCTTTTAACTGCCTGAAAATAATTAATTTAAGTATTTCTCAACTTCTTAACTGTGTTTTTACTAGTTAATTGTTATTCTACATACATATTTGATTAAAATTAAAACAGTACTTACTCCTCTTTAATTTTCTGCTGGTAGTCTGTCTTTTTACTAAGCTGAAGCTTCTACTAAATTGAGTTTTGTGAATTACATTGGTGTGTTAATTAATAAATCACCGAAGTATGCTTTTATTCGTTATTATTTTACTTTTTGAAGGAATCGAATTGTCTCGTCAACTGTCAGAACATTTCAGGAGGATTAGGTTAAAATTCACGGACGCTGTCAGAGAAATCTACCGTCACTGCTGCCCTCTCGCGGCAATACATTTGTGGGTCCCTAGCAAAACAATGTAAATATTAAAAAGTGAAAACACCAATATATATATTAGCTATCCATGCATCTTGTTCAGGACTATTTACGATATTTACGATTAACTATTTACGATATTTACGATTCATTATTTACGATTTACAATTTACTAGTTACGAGTTACTGTTTACGATTTATGATTTATTATCTAGTAAATATTATTTTGGAATATACGTATAAGTATAATAAGTTCCAAACATCAAGTAACGGCGTATTTTATTAATTAATACGAACATTAGAAGTTCCCGTATACGTATAGCTACCCTTACGTTTATGGATTATTGCTGTGTTGCTGGTATATGGTGTAGAAGATTTAACCTCAAGTATCTAAGGTCAGGCGTATCTTTTATTTTATTCTGTTTGAACTGCCGTACGTCGTACCAGGATCAACGTTATTACTGTTATCCATCTACATAGTTTTGAAGTACCTACTGATTTTTAATTTTATTATATTACTTATTTTCAAATCTGAAGCTTTACGTATTGGTTGTTAAACTACACCAATTGAGTTTGATTTAACCCAAATTTCAGTATTTATTTATGTTAATTTGCAAACGGCCTGGTACGCCGGAATCCATTAAGTGTATTTATTTTAATTATTTCACTTTTTATAATTGTTTTGTGCGTCCGTGGAGCTTATTGCGCCTGCTCCTTTGCTTATGTTACGCTCCCAGCGGTGCACCATTGCGCGTCGTTTATTTATTTTCGGGATAGCGTTATTAGGAATATAAGATTATCAGTTGATGGATTCTAACCTCCCAGAGTACATTAATTATATTTTTAGTGTTTGTAAGTTAACTTAATTAATTGTCTTTAATTATTTCCCCCCCCCCCCCCCCCCCCACCTACATTAATTGGAGTAGTTCCTTTTATGTTCGATTTAATTGTATATTACATTAACATTTTAAATTTTGATGTCATTCAAGATTATATAAACAGTTTTACTTTATATGCATATTTCAACATTAAATTTTGATTATTGAGGTTATTCTGTTGCGTTCTCTTTTATCGAAGGATACTTGTGAATCCCAAGTTCCCTATTCCTTTTCTGGCTATATTTTTTTTGTTAGGATTCTGGCGCCCATTAAAAGACTTCTCCTGGTCTCTATTTTGAGAATCTTTTCAACAGCCAAAGACCAGGCTGAGTTGGCAAGCCTATTTGTTGACCAACAAAATAGACCAACATTAAACCTCCATGAATTTTATTTTTCTGGAAAGAAAAACCGTCGCAAACTGAACAACGACGCCTGGAAATTTTTAATGCTTTTTGGGATACAATGACTTGGGATCAGCGTAAGATTTATGTTATAAATCATGTGAAACTAATTGAACCAAAACGAACATACACTAAAAATGAAGAAAGCCGGAGACAAAATACCTTGCAGTATTTCCTAACTGTCAATGATGAAAAAGTGCAAATCTGTAAGAAAATGTTTCTGCAAACACTGTCTTTAGGCGAATACTCTGTTCAGGATTGGATAAAGAAATCAGCAGGTGGTATGACTAGCTCAAGAGACTGTAACAATAAAAGGAAAAGGCCTTCTTTAAGACAAGACAAAAACCTTGACAAAGTGTATCTTACAGAATTTCTTGATAATTTACCCAAGTTACCATCTCATTATGGTCGTTCAAGCTCTTCAAAACTTTTTTTTACTGTACAAGGAAACGTGTCAGGAAGAACACAAAACCCCCTTATCAATGGCTACTTTTAGCAATATTTTTTATTCTAAAAATTTGTCGTTATTTCCAATAAAAAAAGACAAGTGCGATTTATGTACAAAACATGAAGTAGGGCAGCTATCAGACGAAGATTGGAATGTTCACAGAGAGAAGAGACAAAGAGCTCGTGATGAAAAAAACAGTGACAAGGAAAAAGCAAAAACTGAGAATGAAGGTTGCGTTTTAACAATTGATCTACAGGCTGTTCAGTTGTGCCCATTTGTACAGGCTAATGCGATTTATTTCAAACTTAAGCTTAAATGTCACAATTTCACTGTTTATGACACAGTTTCTCATCAGGCATCATGCTTCTGGTTTACTGAAACTGAGGCAGACATGACTGCTCCTACGTTTGCCTCTTGTCTGTTGGAGTAGTTAGAAACAAAATGTCACAACAGACCGGGGCCAATTATTATTTATAGCGATGGGTGTACTTACCAAAACCGCAACCAGATAATGTCAAATGCGTTACTCGATTATGCTGTCAAGAATAATGTTGAAATTGTTCAGAAATATTTGGAAGTTGGTCACACTCAGATGGAGTGTGACTCAGTGCATAGCTGTATAGAAAGGAAATTAAAAGGCAGAGACATACACTTGCCTAGCGATTTTTTACGAGCTACAAAAGAAGCAAGATCTAAACCTACCCCTTATGACGTGCGATACATGCAGTACACAGATTTTAAAGATTACACCCAGAGTAAATTCCAGAGATATTCTTCTATCAGACCGGGAAGAGTAAGTTTTTAGAGCGGTAACTAATATTTAAAAACAACTATAAATTATTTTTTAAGATTGTGAAGGATCCCGTGGTGACAGATCTAAGAGCCCTAAGGTATATGCCAAATGAAAACATTTATTACAAGCTTAATTTTGATGATGACTGGAAGGAGCTTCCTCAACGCGCAAAAAAAATATCAGAATTAGTAGTATGGCCTCCTAGGTACAGTGAGAAGAGGAAGATTAAATAACTTAAATGGCAACACCTTCAATTGTTAAAAGCTGTTATTCCCATTGACTGCCACAGTTTTTACGATAATTTAGAATATAACAAAAATGAGTAGTATTTACGTTTCTTATTGTAATAATAACGTTATCTAATAAATAAAACAAGTTTTCGTGTATATTAAAAGTATTTTGATTGTAAACAAAAAACACCTCGCATCCCACCGTAATGACAACATTTGAATTCTAATATCACGTAAACCACACAAAAAATGTCAAATTCAACAAAAATCGACTACAAATTATATTTTCTTAAATTATGTGTTCTGAGGTACCCTCTTATCAATTAAAAACTAGAGGTTAATAAACACTTCTAAATTAAAAACGTTTTTTGTCACTCCTGCACAATTTCGATTTTGGGCTTACGAGGTATTAGTATTAGAATGACGGATTATGCAGATAGCGAAAACGGATTATCTTCCTTTGTTTTCAAGTTAGGCACCAAAAAGTGATTTTTTTCAATATGAAAGTATCCTATATTTTGGTCGTTTCAAAAGACAGAAGAAAAGTGTTAGGAGACTTTTTACAGATATTTTTATAAAAACTTTGAATACGTAAGAAAATGTTGAAAATATTTTTTGTTTTTAAGTAATAACACAAACTTGTTTTTTTTAATAAAAACCATAGTTGGGTGTGACGTCGTTGAGAATGCATTTTTTCGCGTTTCAGAAAATATGTAATTTATTATGCTTATTTCCAATAACAATCGATTTACAGCTACTTTTATTTATTTTTAAGTGTTATTAATAAGTCAGCTATGGAAGTTAAATATTTTTCGGAATCGGTAGGCTTCAATAGATCTACAACTTTTTTCGTTACGATTTTTTTCTTTCTAGTATGCCATGGATATTTTGAGAAACACAAAATCACTATTACATTGCTACCCTAATTAGACAACATACATCTAATTTAATATAAATAAAATAATTCTTAACTGCAACAGGTTTTTTATTTTAGCCTTAGGGGAATGTGGCTCATACTGGAAAATTACAAATTGCTCGTTTGATTATCGATATGGTACGGCTATATCGTTGTGTAGCCGCTCAATTAATGCGTGGTCATTTCAAAATACTCTGTGTGTGTCTACATAATACCGTTTACCGTTCTAATAGTTTTGAAAATATATGTAAGTATATGTCCGAATATTTTTTTTGCTTTAACAGGTTTTTTTTGTCAAATTTGTAAATTTGTCAAATAATGAACAAGTTTTATTTCCAGTCTCCCGAATAAGGTTATGTACAAGATGTTACCTCCAAGTTATTTAATAGCTCTACCATTTTAATAAAAATTATTGGAAAATTACTGCTACATGTAATGGTTCATAGTGGGACGATGTTTATTGGTTCATAGTGGAACGACTTTTTGGAGCCACATAATGGACTACAAAATTTTCTTATTTTCAGAATTAAAGATGCCTAAGCATCCCAGAGGTAATCTTAAAGAAGCATTTAGGAAAAGTAAAGAAAATCATTCGCAAAATGAAGAAAACATGCGGGAGACCGTAAACGAAGTTATAAAAAATAGATTGACCCTTAAAGCTGCTGCGAATAAATATGGGTTAAGTAAATCTGCTTTACACAGAAAAATTCAAAAATTAAAAAATGTAAGGGAGGATTTACAAGAAAATTTCAATTTTGGTAGAGAGCATTTTTACCCATGAAGAGGAATGTCTTTTGGCATCATATTTAATTGAGGCTTCTCAAACGTGCTACGGTTTGACAATCAACAAAACACGAAGGTTTGCATACCGATATGCAGTCGCAAATCAAAAAGAATTGCCTCAAAGTTGGCAAAATAAACAAACTGCTGGGTTGGAATGGGTGCATTTATTTCGAAAAAGAAATAGTTCTCTTTCGCTACGGTCACCAGAGGCTACCAGTTTGAACCGGGCAACGAACTTTAATAAACACAATGTTTCTCTGTTTTTTGAAAACCTTGAGAGTGTGATACGAAAACATAATTTGTTATCTAACTAAATTTATAACTGTGACGAAACGTGAGTGACTTACGTGCATAAACCACCCAAAATATTATCAGCTGTTTCTCAAAAACAGGTAGGAAAAGTCACCAGTGACGAAAGGGGAACTCTAGTAACTATGTGCTGTGCTATTATAAGTGCAGATGCCACTTTTGTAGCTCCATTTTTTATATATTTCCGCGAAAAAACTTCAAACCACATATGCTGACTCGCGCCACCAGGATCGGCTGGTAGTACATATCCCAGCGGATGGACGACGGGCGATAATTTTGTTCAATATATAACACATTTTGTAAAGAATGTTCGTTGTAATAAAGATAATCCTGTTGTCCTTACATTAGACAATCATGAGAGTCATTGCGACATTAGAGTGCTTAATATCTGCAAGGAAAACGGAATCATTTTGGTTACTCTTCCACCACATTGTAGCGATCGGCTACAGCCATTAGATATTACCTGCTATTTTCCATTGAAGTCTTATTACAATAAAGCAATGGATGAATGGATGCTTAATCATCCTGGAACACCGCTAACAATCTATGACATTGCAAGTGTAGTTGGGCAGGCATTTCCTCAGGCGCTCACTCCAGTAAATATTATTAAAAGAAAGTTAAAGGCGTATTACAACAGTAAAGCCCTCTATAGTGCAGCGAGGAAACGTTGCAAAGCAAAGCAATGAACGCGTATAACTAAACTGGCCGGTTATATGAGTTCATTGCTTTGCTTTGCAACGTTTCCTCGCTGCACTATAGAGGGCTTTACTGTTGTAATACGCCTTTAACTTTATTTCTACTAGCATTTATATATGCTTATTTGCTTGGTTTCAATTATGGTTAGAATTATGTTCACCTGATGAGTTTCAATAAAAACGAAACATGCATGTAGTGATCTATTCTAGCTATAATTGAAACCAAATCTCTCTTTCTTACTTTCTTAATTATTAAAAGATTTCAAAAAACTGGGATTTCACCATTTAATTCTCAAATTTTTCAAGAATCTGACTACATGTGTTCTTATGTTACGGATAGACAGCTACCCGTAAATACCGTTACTTCTAATTGTACTGACGATGATACTATGGAAATTGAAACACCTGGGAAAAGAGTAGCTTCTCCGATACCTGGACCGTCATGTATTACAAATGCTAAAGTTGTCCAAAAGGTTGTAACACCTCAAGATGTCAGACCTCATTTAAAAGCAGGACAGAGAAAAACTGCAAGGAAAGCTAGAAAACAGTTTCCTCCATTTTAACTGATACTCCAATTAAAGATCAGATAGAACAAGAATACAATGAAAAACAAAACAAAAAAAAGCAAAGATTAGACAAAAAAAAGTACAAAAAGCCAAATCTGTGAAGAGAAAAATTTATGAAAGTTCCTCATCCTCTGCCAGTGACGTTGAACCACAGTATGATGATTCCACTGATGTAAATAGTGAGGCAGATTACTGCGATGACTTG
The DNA here is from genome assembly GCA_958336395.1 of Ctenicera cuprea. NCBI lineage: Eukaryota > Metazoa > Arthropoda > Insecta > Coleoptera > Elateridae > Ctenicera > Ctenicera cuprea. Next base: position 41,411,612 of record OY284489.1, read on the forward strand.
GAAATTAAAATTGACGATTATATTATTGTGAAATATCTAGGTAAAAAAACAGCAAAACAATTCACTGGCCAAGTTAAGAAAGTAGAACACGTTGAATTTGAAGTTAGTTTCTTGAAGAAGCTGCCTCGACATAAATTTGTATTCCCAGATAAAGAAGATATGGACACAATTGCTAGAGAAGACATTATTATGAAATTGCCCCAGCCTTATATTATAGGCCAGGCGCAAGAGGTTTTTTCGGGAAATAATTAGAGGAAAGCTGCAAATGGCTTTAATCGCTTTATTTAAGCTCTGGAATAAACATATTAAGTTTTCCCCCTCAAAAGACCTGAACGTTGGCCGCCATATTGGAAAAAAGGAGCAAACTTGGAGTTTTTCGCCAATATCTTCGTTTATGTTAGCCTGAAAGTAAAAATACCTATTATCAATATTCAAGATAATTGAATTCTCTACAAAAATGGTCTTTTGTACTTTTTTGCTAAGACTTATAGTTTGGAAGCAATAGCCCCGAGAAGTGTGGTACACTGTTCCAGGATTTCCACCAAAAGTTTGTGTTGATATGAACATTTTAATTCAATATAACATATATTACAACCTCAAATACTGCAAATATAGTTGAAAATTAAAAACGTTCTGACGCGCAGACGCACCTTACGAATCACGTGATATACTGTGGCGCCATCATAGCGTAGACCCCCAACTCGTACTAACAATAGCTCAGAATTTTCATATCAACACAAAATTTTGGTGGAAATCCTGGAACAGTGTACCACACTTCTCTGGGCTATTGCTTCCAAACTATGTCTTAGCAATAAAGTACAAAAGACCATTTTTGTAGAGAATTCAATTATCTTTAATATTGGTAATAGGTATTTTTACTTTCAGGCTAACATAAACGAAGGTATTGGCGTAAAAACTCCAAGTTTGCTCATTTTTTCCAATATGGCGGGCGGCCAACGCTCAGGTCTTTCGAGGGGGAAAACTTAATATGTTCATTCCAGACCTTAAATAAAGCGATTACATCCATTTGCAGATTTCCTCTAATTATTTCCCGAACACGTCCTTTTTTGGCTTCTAGCGCCTGGCCTATTTCGGGTGCTACGGAAAGAGCTGCTCGAATGATAGCTTTTAACATGGAACTAGATTTATATAATATAAAAAATATCCCTATTAATATATTTTCTGTTTAATAAATTTCTTTGAGTTCAAAATCTTCAATAATTAGTTCTTTATGAATTTTGATTTTAAGCCAAGCATAAAATTGTAAATCCCAGTATTGCACCATACTATTTCCCATGGTGCTTAGTGGATTCGTCGTTAAATAAATATTTTAGATACTTATTTGTGTCCTTGCTCTCTAAAATCCAATAGCAAATAACCATCACAAACATGTAGGCATAGTAAACTTCTTTAAAAATGTGTCTACAAAAAATGACACTATCGAATTTTTACGTCCCACTATAAGCCACATTCCCCTATACGTATTTCGACATGTCATTTTAAGAGGCAAGATTAAAAGTATACAGTTGGTGTTACTATAGGAATAATAAATCTTCATAACTTGATCTTGGTTTTCTATATCTGCGTCCAGATGACTTGATTTAACATTCCACTATGTGGTGGAACGTTGGCTTTCGGATAGTAGCTTGTATTATAATTGTAATTTTGCTACGATGGTAGTTCAAACTATTTTAATACTGGTAAAAACATCGAAGGTACTACCCTGGCTAGGGTTTCTGCAGTTTTTTTAGGCGGTACAGGTAAATACCGGGGGTAAATAATTAGGAGTCGGCTGCAGCCGCAATTATTTTGCAGACACAATAAATGTATTTATTACGTTTCTTCAATATTTTAAATTATAAAAAATCAACCACTTTAGATTTTCAAACTGTCAGTTTAAAGGTTACAAACTTTCCAACAGCTGTGCAATAAAAGTAGGTATATTTTTTAATTTGCAATTTTGCATATAAATCAATCCTATTTTTGTAGAAAAAAAAACTCTTATATTTATAAACTTTAATATTACACCTAAAATATAAAAAAATATGTTACAATTAAAGACTAATTTGCAGACAAACACATATGAGAATACCGCGGCTTAACTACTGATAATAAATGTAAATTTTGACATTCCAAATGGAACCATTCTATTTCACTCATCAAATGCTATACGTCCCTGTGCCATGACGAATTCTCTATATAGCTCGTTCAAATCATAATTTTCTTCTCTTCTGTTAAAAACCTGATCTACTAGCTCTTTCAGTTGCACTGCTTCAGTTGGAAGATTGCAGCTCCTTAGTTGTATTCTGTCAACTGCCTCTACCACCGGGAAGGTTACATTTTTTCCTTTAGGACGTGAGTTTTTTGTAATGTGCCTCAGCGCCATTGTTATTATACTTGCTTCCTCTAGTCTCGCCAGTTTCATACTTATTTCGATTTTTTGGTATATCTTTGATGAATATTTCGTGCTGTCCTTCTCTACTTTACCTCCTACTTCCTCTTCTCTACTCGTGTCTGCCTTCTCTCCTTCTACTGGTTCCGTTGCTGTTATTGTTGTGTTCGTCAATTTGAAGATATTGACGATTCTCTGTACGCTCGCCTTCATCTTTTCTTTTTTCCCACCCGTCTCTTTCCTGTCCGTCTGGGTGGACGCTTCGCCTCTCCCATTACTTACCCCACTTTCCGTCTAGGTATATACTTCTTCCATTACCGCCTTTGTGATTCTGCTCATTTTCTCCTTATGTTCTTCTACTCTTCTTCGATCTCTTTCTTTCGTTATTATGGCCTGTCACTTCTTCTTCCGTGAAGGGTCTTGTTGGTTCTCCATTCCCAGGTTTCCTGTTTACGTTTCTCCTCATTTGAATTTGTGCTTCATCCTCTCCTTCTTCATTATCGTCAGGTAGAAGAATCAGCAGGAGGAGCTGGTCGGCATCCTTCCAGTCTTTTGTAAAGTTCTTCTCCTCTCCCTCCATCCTCAGAGTTGAGAACACTTGGGCTTTTGATTTTCTTCGAAACTAATTTGTAGGGTATTCCCCACGCATCAGTCTCGAGGTTTTCCTTGACGAATTTTTCAAAACTGGTTTCTTTAGTATCATAGATCTATAGGGCGGGCGTACACCGTTTTTAAGTGACGATATATTTGTAAATTTTGTTGTCGTTCTTCTTCTATTATCGACCTTTGGTAATCTTTTCTTGCCCTTCTAACCCTTGCTCTTTGTCGTGACAAGTCTTCGGTCTATTTTGCACGCTCGTTTTGTTATTTGCTGGAGGTATGAACGTGTACATGGCTTCTTTGACTGCCTTTGTGACGAGTTTTGCATTTTCATGTATGTTTGATGTGGACGTTTATTATCATGTCCATCCTTATATCCCTTTTCATCTTGCTCCAGTCGGCTTTCCTTATGTTGTACGTTCTCCTGCCTGTTTCTATTTGAGCATCTGCTTGGGTGTCTTTTTAAGCGTCATGGTGATCATGTTATGATCACTGGTCGTGAGGTTTCTTTAACGCACCAGTCAGTGACCTTGTCAGACGCAGACTGGCTCGCCAAAGTTGCATCTATGCTAGTTCCGGCACCAGCACGCCTGTGATAGGTTGGGGGATTTCTAGGTTTGTTCAAAACTTCTAGCCCGAGTTCGTATATTGCCCGTTCCATTTCCTCTCCTCTGTCGTCCGTGGTTCTGCTGTACCACATACCCGGTGGATGTGGAAACCAAGCCCCAGGTGACTCGAAGTCATTGGAGCTTGGTTCCAGGCCTGGATGGAGCGATATAGAACTTGAGCTTAAACCTAACTTAAGTTTGAGGGCCACAGCCTCTCTCCAGGCAAGACTGATGTGGGCGGCCATGCCGTCACCTACTCGAGGTGTCCACTGTTCTCACAGAACACATCAGATCTAGAGGAGCTACACCTCGATAAAAAACCCATCCCTAATTGGGATGGTTGGCAGTGGACAACTGCGCCTTGTCCAGCGTGTTTTGTGGTAGTGCTTCGCGCTTAAAATACAAAGCACTCCCCAGCTGCGACAGTGGGCTAAGCATGCTGGTTGATAGCCCGCCTGGCTGCTACCGGAACCCTGCAAACTGGTGGAATAGCTTCTGTTCTCGGACTTGAAGCGTGCCTGTCGCCCACGTGGTACAGGATTGTAGGATTAGCCACCGAAGCTTGGAAAGAGGGCAGGAGTCTCCACTGGAAACCAGGGGGAAGTATAAACAGTCAGCTCCATACCCGCGCGGACCCGGCTATGGAGGATTCACAGGCCGTTCTGCACGAACGTGCGTTTAAACTGGAATACTAAGGCTATATAAGATTACGAAAATTAGGGCTACCTAAGGTGTTAAAAAAATTGGCTAGTAATCGAATAATAATAACAAGCGGCTAAGAGAAGCGTCAGTAGAGGACAGGGTATTGAAAGAACAAACAAGGCAAACATGGCCTTGACGCATTCTCCTCCTCCGAGGAGGAGATTCTGCAGCACGACAGAATTTCCGCCACTAGCGGAAAAGACTACTAGATCAAGCGACGAGGGAGGAAGCAGTGGAGATGAGGAAGAAGCGAGGAGTGAGTCCGAGGTAGAAACTACTCAGAGCGAACAAAGGACGATCGAGGAGAGATATAGAGAACTCATTGAGTATGTTCACAAAGGATTAGATCCGAGCAACAGGCTGAAGAAAGAAAACCTGAAGACCCTTAAAAACATGATAGCTGAGTGGGCTTTTGCTCAAGTGGAGACGAGAGGACAAGTAAAAGCGAAGAATGAGGAAAATGAAAAACTAAGGAAAGAACTGGAAGAAGAGAGAAAGAAGCCAGCGGGACAAACACAAATAGAATCGTATGCGAAAATAGCGCAGATAACTAGGCCGTCAGTAGTGACAATGAATAAGAAAATCGACAAAGCACAAAACAACAACAACACGATGTTTATATCATCTAAGAAGGGAGAAGACATAAAGATGGTACTGGAACGACTTACAAAGACAATAGATCCGGTAAGAGAGGGAATAAAGATAAGAAATATTAGGAAGACCAACAAAATGGTAATCGTGGAGACAGAAAATAAAAGCGACATAGAGAAGATAAGACATAACAAGGAATTAAGTAAGGAGCTAAACATTGAATTACCAAAGAAGAGAAATCCACTACTAATATTGTACGATACCCAGTCTAACTGGGAAGAGGACTACATTAAGAGATCAATCTATGAGCAAAACATTAAAGAACTAGAGAGCATCACAAAGGAAGAAATTGAAAACGAATTCAAGATAAGATTTAGAACTGGCCCGAAAGGGAAAAGCACTGTGCACCTGGTCGTCGAGGCGACGGCAAAAATTAGGAACCTTATGATGAGACAATACAGAACCTATATAGGATTCAGAGCGATTAATGTCAAGGATTACCTAGTAGTATCAAGATGTATGAAATGCCAAGAAATAGGGCATATAGCAAAATACTGCAATGCGAAGGAAGAAATATGCGCACACTGTGGCGAGGAAAAGCATCAAAAAGCGGATTGCCCAAAGAAAAAGGAAAGGAAAGTCTGTGTACCCTGTAAAAACAGAAATAAAAAATGTAGCGAAGACGGAAAAGATTGTCCAACTTATAAATTGATGGTGGAAAGACTCATACAGAAGACAGATTATGGATCATAAGCCCATAATCGAAGAAGCAATCAACAGTAAATGTAGAAAAAACGAAGGAAAAGAGGGGAAACAAAAGAAGAAGAAAGCACCATCAACAATAGAAAGAGATCGAAGGAGGGTTGAAGAACACCAGGAGAGGGTGAGAAGGATGACGAGAGAGGGAAAGGAGGAAGCGTACATCCAGACAGGAGGAGAGGTAAGTAAGAGGAAAGAAGAAGCGTCTACCCAGACAGAAAAGAAAGAAGAAGGAGAGAGAAGGGGAAAAATAAAGGCGACTGTTAGAAGAATTGTCAATGTCTTCAAAACGACAAAGACAACAATGATGACAAAACAACCAGAAGAGGAGAAGGCAAGCACAAGCAGAGAAGAGGAAGTGAGAGGTATGATTGAGAAAGAAAAGGCAGAAGATCCATCACAGATTTACAATAAGATAGAAATAAGCATAAAACTGTCGAGACTGGAGGAGGCGAGTACGTTGACAACAGCACTGAGGCACATAACAAGAAATATACATCCAAAAGGAAGAACTATAACCTTCCCGGTGGCAGAGGCAGTAGACAAAATTCAACTGAGAAGTTGCAATGTACCAACGGCAGCAGCAGAGCTAAAGAACTTAGTAGATCAAGTATTCTACAGGAGGGAAGAAACATATGAGTTAGATGAACTTTATAGAGATTTCGTAATGACGCACGGTCGTATAGCGTTTGACGGTAAGAAACAATGGCCAGAAAGCCACATACACACGAGACATCCGTGATGGCGAACAACAAGATAAGGTTAGCGCAAATTAACGCAACGAGGAGTGCGACAGTGATGCACGAAATAAGGAAGGTAGCTGAAGAGGAACATCTAGACTTGATCTGTATACAGGAGCCCTACACTCGGGGAGGGAAAATAGTAGGAATGCCTTTAGTCTCGCAGATAATTACGATGGGAGATAATCCAATGGCTGCAATAATAGTCTTTAACAAGAACATCACAACAACTGTAAATAGGCAGCTGAACGACGAGCATTGTGTATGCATAGAAGTAAGATCTAAGATGGGCAACTGGATACTGGCTTCACAGTACTACCAGTTTGCGGAGGATATCGATAGACACCTGGCGAAAACAAGGAGAGTCATGCGTGAATATATGAACAAACAGGTACTATTGTGTGCAGACGCGAACGCAAGGTCCGACCTATGGTGGAGCGGAGAGACAGACGAAAGAGGAGAGGAGGTCGAGAGAGTTATTCAAGAGTCACAACTCGAGGTGCTCAATCGACCTCTGAATCCCTCCACTTATCAGAACAGAGCCGGAGCGAGCAGCAATATAGACATAACGATATGCAATGCGAGAGCGATAGAGAAGATAAAGAACTGGAAAGTAGAAGACAATAAAACGACAAGCGATCATAACATGATCACTATGGAAATCACAAAGGGAATAGAACAGAATGAAGAGGTAGAAGAAATAAGAAGAACTAGATATAACATCAGGAAAGCAAATTGGGAAGTGCTTCGACAATATCTGAAGCTGGACATGATAATAAACGAAGAAGCGAATGTGAACGAAACAGCCAAAGAAATAACAAAAGCTCTAAAGGACGCTATGTATAGGGCAATACCCAGGATACAAGAAGATAGCAAAGTAAGGAACAGCGCGTGTACAGACGAACTCACGGAACTTAGGAGAAAAGTAAGGAAACAATGGAAGCTATACCAAAGATCCATTATAGACAACGAAAGAAGGAGACATCTGGAGGAATATAGAAATCTGAAAGAGAGATACACCAAGAGAATATTTTAGAGCAAGATGGATAGCTGGGATAGATTCGTGGAAGGGAATTTGAAGACAGACATATGGGGAGTTCCTTACAAGATTGTAACCAACAAGATAAGGAGCCCGACACTTTTCTCGACGCTGAGGAAAGGGGAGGGAGAAGAATACACTAAAGACTGGAAGGAATCGGCAACAGTATTAATACAAACGTTACTACCAGGCGATGACCCAGAACTGGAGGATGAAGTGCAAAGGGAGAAAACACGAGAGATGACTGAAGCATATGAACTCGGGGGAACAACACTCTTCACTCCCGAGGAAGTAGGCGAAGTTATTTCAAAGCTTAAAAAGAAAAAAGCACTAGGCCCTGATGGGATAAGGGCGGAAGTACTGCAAAATGTAGCAAGAGAGATAACACCGATACTCACAAAATACTACAACATATGCCTGAAAAAGGGAAGATTTCCAAATATATGGAAACAAGGGGAAATAGTGATCATAAAGAAAGGAGTAGAAAAAGACCCCCAAGAACCAACATCATACAGGCCGGTATGCCTCTTAAATACTATGGGAAAGACCCTGGAAAGGCTCGTATGTGACCGGTTGCAGGAACATCGCCTACAGATGGGAATGCATCCGGCCCAATACGGCTACAGAAAGGGTAAGTCGACAGAGGACGCGGTCAACTATGCTCTTCAAGAGATAGGAGATAACGACACGAAGTACGTGCTGACAGTTTTTGTAGACGTTACAGGGGCCTTTGACAACTTATGGTGGCCTGCTCTCTTTTTAGAATGAGAGAAATTCAGTGTTCATTACAACTGTATCAGATCTTCAGAAGCTACTGCCAAGATAGGTACGTGAATATGACATGCCCGAACGAAATCATCACGAAGGGGTGCCCACAGGGCTCCATCTGTGGACCAATTTTTTGGGACCTGATGATGGAAGACCTGTTGGGCAAACTGGAAAGGAACAAAGACGTAAAGGCGGCAGTAGCTTATGCTGATGATCTGTTACTAGTGATAAACGGAGAGTCAAGGAAGCAGATAGAGGAGAAAACTAATAGAGCATTACAACAGCTGCAGCTCTGGTGCAGGGAAAATAAATTAAAACTCTCAGAGAAGAAAACAATTTATGCGATAATGAAGGGACAACTGTGTAGAGACCCACTAATACAAATAAATGGGAAAAGACTAAAAAGAACAAAAGAGACGAGATATCTGGGAATACATTTGGATGAGAAATTAAATTTCAATCAACATATAAAACAAACGGGTGCAAAGGCGAAGAAGATAATGAACAAGATAGCTAGCATTGCACAGAGGCAATATAAGATTCCGCTAGAGACAGCGCAAATATACTTTAGCTCCATAATGGCATCAATAATGTCGTATGGGGCGAGTATATGGGCAAATAGATTGTTACTGGTCAAACCAAGAACTACAGTAAGAAGTGTACAGAGGAGTGTCCTGATAAGACTGGTAGGAGCTTTCAGCACCATATCGTTGGAAGCGCTATGCGTCTTATCAGGAATAAGTCCAATAGACTTCACTATAAGACAAAGAGCAGGAATTTAATGGAGGAAGAAGGGGAAAGAGGAAAGAATACAACAAGTACTGAGAGGTAGGGTAACTAGAACGATTAAAGACATCAAAAGCACAATACAAGATGAGTGGCAAGAAGAGTGGACCAACAGCGAGAAAGGAAGAAGAGTTCAGGCGTTAATACCAAACATTCAAGAGAGAGCAGAAATGGACCATTTCGCACCTAGTGCAGGAATGGTTCATTACCTGAGTGGACATGGGCCATACCCGACGTACCTCTTCAGATTCAATCTGAAAGAGGACGACAGATGCAGATGTGGGGAAGTAGGAAAGCCTGAACATATGGTCATGGAATGCCAGGACACGGAAGAACAGCTGGGAGGTCTAAGAAGACCGTTAGGTGGAAACCTATACAACACCATTAGGGACCAAGAACAATTCAAAATACTAAACGAGCTAACACAAAAAGTGTCGAAAATACAACAAGGTATATACAATGAAAGGAGGTAAAGAGGATGAGGAAGAAGAAGAGAAGTATGAAGAGAGGAGTGGAAGAAGGAGGATGGACAATCAAAACAAGGCCAGCTCTAGAAGCTATGGAAATAGCTGAAATAGAGACCATGGCAAGGACACATAAACGAAAGGAGGATAATAAAGGACACTATCCTTCAGTACTACCACAGATAAGGTTAACACTACAGATATACGACCCCTTATAAAAAATGTCCGCCCATATTTGGAGACGAAATTAGCGTTGGTATGGCTACAGCGCATCAGACCAATTTTAGGGCGCTGCTATCGCTATTTGTTTATTACTGTTGAAATGTGTTGGAAACTGTTTTATCGCGAATTTGAATGCATCTGTCACAGATGACGTTAAAAACCTGACCTTATCTGGGATCTGGTTAAAGCGCGTATTTTATATTTTCATTGAAATGGTAACAGAAAAAAAATAGTGAATATTTGGGCTTAGAATAAACCGTAATGGGCTGGTTCGTTGTGCATGGTTGTGCCTAATAGTACAGATAAGAACATGGCAAAGGGTACAACATTGTTAGAACAACTTATTTAAGCTTTTGCCTGTTAAGTGGCAAGTGCTCGATTATTATGATTTATATGAGTCCTATAAAAATATGTAGATGCTTTTGGAATTATTATTAAATTTAATTCACCACAAACAGAAAATAAAGTTTTAAAATTAGACTGTGCAATAAATGTGTATGATTAATGCTTGATAAATTAATTTATTTGCAATAAATTAAAAAACTAGGTACACATCATGAATATAGTTTAAGTAGAATTGGCGTCAATATTAATTATTTACGAAAAATTGCGATTTGACAATTAAGCATGGCATATGGCTTTTGGTTTGAATATGTGCTAAGTAATCTGCTCAATTACAGTCATCTGTGACTTAATTATAAATTGTCATTGTAGCGCCATCTATTTGCAGATTATTAATCATATAAAACAAGCTGCCGATAGCTCCCATATTTACCGTATATCTGTAGTGTTAACCTTATCTGTGGTACTACAAACTACCGAATTACGACAAACCCGATCAAGACTTTTAGGATAAGGTATATGTATTGGACTAAAATAAGTACGGAATCTAAAAACTTAGTAGGTTAGGGATAAATTCAATAACTCATAATATAGAAAACTAATTAGAGGAAACGCATGATGGGATTTAGGCCATCCAAAACCTATCATGCGGTAGACAGTAAATAATGTAGCAAGTAATTGTAGTTTGAGCATGGTAGAACTAATTAACACTAACAATTAATAGAGCATGAAATAGTAGTCAGAACATATAAAAATAGTAATAATTAGAATATAGATTAGGCATGAGTAAAAGCATAAGCATGTAAAGTAGTTAGAACAACCAAAAAGAAAGTAGGATTAGATATTTTGGCATGTTAGAATAAGGTAGTTATACTAGTGTAAGAACTAACATAAAGAATATGCATGTAACTAGGAAATAGGAGCATGTTAAAAACAGTACTAATTAGAAAAAAGGACAAGAAACGAGAAGACAGAGGACAACACAACAAGAATTGCGGAACCGATCAAAGACACTCGAACGTTCCCGTAGTAGAGTACGTCTTTGGAAGGGGAGGCAGAAGATACTACGGTCTATGATAAATGATAAGGTAATAGACCATACAGAAAAGAAGTCCTGAAAAAAAAAAGTACTGTACCACATACCCGACTTGGCGTTTAGATCCGCCAGTATCAGGACTTTTTCGTTGTTATATTTTTGAATGACTTCCTTCGTGGTATGTATATAAGATGTGATCTCATCTGCGAATTGGTAGTATTAATTCGCTAGCATCCATTTCCTTATTTGCGTTTGTATCTCGATACACACACTGTTCGCTGTTCACTACTCAGCCTCCTGTTCACTGTCGTCGTGATGTCCCGGTTGAAAACGACAACTGCCGTTATCGGATTCTCCCCTTTCACCACGATTTGTGACGTGACAGGCATACCAAGCAGTTTACTACCACCTGTGTAAGTCTCTTGTATGCATACCAGATCAAGTCTTTCTTCTTCTGCGACTTTACGAATTTCGCTCACCACGACAGAGCCTCTCATCGCGTTGATTTGCGCAATCTTTATCTCATTAGCCATCACTAAAAGTATATCATGTGTTTGTGACTGGCAGGCTCAGTTTTGGGTGGAAAGTTACTCTGCCGTGAATCATCACGAATTGTTCGTAGATATCTTGTATGTTCCATCTTTCGTCTCTTCTTTCATGTACTTGATCTAGTAGCCTTTTCAGTTCTTCCGCTTTTGTTGGTAGATTACACCCTTTGAGTTGGATTCTGTCAACAGCTTCCAGACAGAGAAACGTCACTGCTCTCCCATTAGGGTGCAGATTCTGCATCACATGTCTAAAAGCCGTTGTCAGCACTTCCTTTTCTTCAAGTCTGGAAAGTCGCATGTTAACTTCGAATTTTTTGTATATCTATAAGTGGCTGTCTAATTGTCTATCTTCAATCTTGTCTTCTTCCTCTATACTTTCTATTCTTGTCGTCTTGCCTTTTTCTTCGCTCTTTACATCTTTCTCTACTTCTTCCACTCTTCTCACTTCTTCGATCTTGTCTTCTACCTTTTCCTTCCTAAGTCCTTCCCCATCCTTTTCTTCTAGCCATCTCTCCTCTTCCTCTTTCACTTTGTCGTTCCTCCTCCCTTCTTCCACCTTTTTCTCCTAGCCTTCTTTCTTTTTTCCTCAACTCTTCTCTATCTTTTCCCCTTATCTTGGTTTTCTCTTTAATAAGGTTCTAAGGCTTCTTTAGTTGTGTTTTTGCTTTATCTACTTCTACCTTAGTTGTTATTTCTGTGTCTTCCTTCTCCACTTCCTTTTTCCCTCTGTTGTCGCTGTTATTTCTGCGTCCCTATTTCATACGTCACCTTTTCTTCCTTTTTTTCTTGTCTCTTACTCCTTTCTTCGTGATATTTCTTCGCCCTCAAGATATCTCTTGATCTTCTAGATGGTGGTTTCTTTTTCTTCTTTATTTTTGTTTCATTTCTTGTGTTGTTGATTCTCTTGCTTTTGATATATTCGTCTTCTATAGATTTATTCCCCGTAGTCGGTTTTCTGAATAAGTCTCTCCAACATCAGTTTGTATGTTTGACAGTCTTTACCTTTTTCTTTGCATGTTTTATTCTTTTTCTGGCAGGGTACACATATCCCGTCCTTCTCATTGTTCGGTCAGTTTTCCCTTTTATGTTTCTGACCACAGTGACCACATATCTGTTCCTCTACTCTACAATGTTTTCCAACGTGGCCCAAATCTTGGCACTTCAAGCATTTGGGTACCACGACATAATCTTTTATATTCGTTGCTCTGAAACCCATGTAAATTTTGCTCTTGCTTAAAAATATTTTTCTTATTTGCAGGTCAACTTCCGCCACATGATGCACTGTTTGTTTGTCCCGTGGACCTGTTCTAAATCTGAGGTTGAATCCTTTTCTGAACTCATCCTCAGACAGCATTGTATCCTTTAAGTTTTGATTGTAGATCGTTTCCACGATTCTTTCGTTATCCCAAGTGCACTGCACATCGTACAGTACCATCAGTGCCTTACGTTTCCGCGGTGGTTCCATTTTGAGTTTTTGTTCCAGTTTTGCATTTTGTTTTTTATCTTTTCTACATCCTCCTTTGGTTTCAGTCTCTACTATCAGTACGTTATTGGTTGTCCTCATGTTACTTATTTTAATGCCGTCTTTACCTGGGTTTATGTTGGTAGTGAATTTGGTTTGAAACGTCTTGATGGTATCTTCCTTTTTCTTTCCTGTTATAAACAGGGTGTGTTTTGTCTGTAGTGTTTTGTTGGTATAAGTTAGTGATTTTTGAGTGGCGACTGCACCTGCATATGACACAGCTGGTGTTTGGTGGTTGTTTTTTGAATCCGCCCTTAGGCGCTTGTTCTCTTTCTACAACTTATTAACTTTTCCAATGAGATCTGCTTGCGCAAGAGCCCAACTGGTTATTTTGGCCTCTAGGACTTCCTTACTTCCTTTTTTCAGTCTATTGGCAGTGTCTAGTTCCGTTTAAATGTAAGTTATTAGATCTCTGTATCTGTCTTCTAGTGTCAATTCCGCTTCCTCTGATTCCTCGTCTGGTTTTGCTTCCTCTTCTGTCTCTCCTCTCTCTTCTGGCAAGAAGCGGGAAGTCTTTTTTCCGCTTTTCCAATTCCTTCTCCATTTCTCTTTCTTTCTCTAGCTGTCTTTCACATTTTAGTTTCCTTGTTGGATTTATTTCCTTTTCTCTCTCTTTCAACTCCTTCTCCCTTTCTCTTTCTTTCAGCTCTTCTCTTCTTTGCTTCCTTTCCATCTGCTCTTGTTTCTGCTTTTCTTTTTCTTCCTTTTTCGCCTCGCCTTCCCTCACTAATTCTAATCCAGAATCAGCGGGAGGATCGCTGTTTCCTCTGTTCTTACGAGCAGAGGGGGGCAAGTGCCCCAATGGCATCTGTTTTCTTCTACCCACGCACGGTTTGACACGCTTAGCCGGCTGTGGATTTTATTGCGGACGACGGCCTGACTTATGACCACAGTCTCGTTTACCGCCCTTGACCTCGCGAAGGTGGTGTTTTCCTTCTCTTTTGTCTATATGTGAAATTTTCACACGCCGTTCACAGTTTTTCAGCCAACACACCGAGTGCACACTCGCGGTGGTTGACGCTCTGGTAGCCATAACATTGGATGCTTTACTGTAGTAGGGCAACACGTAACTGTAGGGCCCAACGGCAGTGGGTAGGAACATTTTTAAAATTTTGTTTTCATTTTTCTACTTTATCTTGAGGCCTGGTATCTTGGTTTCTAAACCAGGTCGTAAGTTGCCTAAATTCCTACATGCAGTTTGACTGTTTACGTGCTTCATGCTTTTTTAGGTTAACATTAATTAATTTAAAAATAAAAATTATTAAGTGTGAATTTGGATTGAATAGATTAGCTCTAACAAGTACATGCAATTTGATTTAACATCTACAATATTCGTACATTTATAACTACCTACTAGGACATGCAGATATGTAGGAGTAAGTCTATCCTAAGGACTAATCTAATAGGATGACTAGCGGTTGCTATAAGTCTTGGGCTCTAGGGGTGTCAACAAGCTAGCCCCCAATATGGGTCTTAACACCTGAGCGGTAGCGCTCTCAGGAATGAAAACCCCGCTTCCTGACCGGTCCTGCTTTCCAGGATGGAGTGGCTGCTGCTGCAAACGGACCTGGGCCCTAGGGATGTTGCTTGCAGCCAGCCCTCAATATGGGTCCTAACGCCTCAGGTACGATCGCTGAAGTTAAAACCTCGCTCCTTGACCGGGTAACTCTTACGTAGGGGTAGGGGTCCCGGCAAGTGATGGTGCTTTGTAACGATGGAGTGGTGTGCAGCTGGCAGCACGATCGCTGAAGTGGAAACCCCGCTCCTTGACCGGATAATAGTCGGCCGGCAAGCGATGGAGCTTTCCAACGATGGAGCGGTGTGCAGCTGGCACGGGACTAGGATTCTAGGGTTGAGGCGCATTTTGCCTGCTCACGCCCACTATTTGAGTGTCGACCCAGAGGGTTCGTACTTATGTACACCCGACGCTGTTAAGGTGCCAGCCACTATGATCAGGCCGGTTACCGACCAGTCTGGGCGGTGCGTAGCGCACCAGTGCTGGGACCTGCGAGGTCCTAACTGGGAGGGGCAGCGCCGCTTGGCATGCGCGTGCTCCGACAAGTCCAACCAGTGACTTTTTTTGACTGGTACCACGGGGACCAAATCCGAGCCCGCGGGGGATTCACACCCCCCGTTTTTAGTCACGGAGTAGGACTCGTGGTGGCAGTGGTATAGCCTAAGTGCAGGTTAGGACCGTCTTAGTGCGGTTCGACGGGTGAGCTGCGTCTCAGCTCGGGCAATGATCTGCAGAATCAGTAGAGATGTAGGTAGTCTCCCTCCACCAGTAGGGGTTTAGGGCGCGCAGCCTGATGCCAGGACTGGTAGCCTGTTCTTTCTTGTATTGAGAGCAGGGGCGTCGATCGAGCGTACCTCATCATGGCGTCCCGAACAGTTTCACCGCCTGGAGGGGGACGGATATGCTTCATTGCTGGGTGCTGTCCTAGTCTTTCAAATCAAATGGTGTACCAGAGAGGAGATTTAGCATTTACGTCCGCCATTAGGACTACTGGCGTTTCGCTATATGCTTGGAAGCTGTTTCTCATTTTCACAAGGTATGGGTATGGTATGGGTGGGTAGGGACAGGACTTTTTTTTGCTAGTGTTCTTAGCTTCTGGAAATTTATCTAATTACTTAAAATACACCGGTTTGCGCACTCCTCTAACCCTCACTTAACCTACTACTAGAATGTTCGGCGCCCTTCGGGTTAGATTCGTATTTCATAGGTTTGTCCTTTTGTTTCTATTATGTCCATTATTTATAAGTTAAATAAGAAAACGTGCAATTTCGAATTTATACCTATTCTTCTACACTATGTTGCAGTTGCTACTTATTAATTTTACCAATTGCGGCTTATCCCTACCGGTTCCAGTAAGGTGAAGCCTACTTACTACTCTTAATATTACTATATTATTCTACATGCTACGCTTACTTTCTAGGTGGTCGTGTGCGAGTGCGATCTTGGGTTTCTAGGTCGTCTTCTTCTACATCCTTCTTTCTTCTTCTTGTTCTTCCTCACTTCTTTTGTTGTTAATGATTGTATTGTTAGTGTTAGGTAGAACCTTTTTTGCTCAATTTTTGATTCTTTTCCGCCAAACTGTTCAGATCTTGGAACAGCTGGGGAGAGTTGAGCATTTGCATTATCGTTCTTCCTTGAAGCCTTTTTCTCTCTTCGTGTAACTCCTCTTCCGTATCTTGGCAGTGGAACACCATATGTTCTGGTGTTCCAACTTCTCCACATTGACAAAGGCTATCATTCTTTAGATTGAATCTAAATAAGTATGTTGGATAGTGTCCATGCCCACTTAAAAAGTGGACGAGTCCCCTATTTGGTTTAAAATGTTCATCCATTTGTCGTCTTTGTATATTGGGTATTAGCTCATGGGTCCGACGTCCTGCTTCTCTTTCCTCCCATCCATTTTGCCATTCCCTATTTATGGTGTCATCAATTTCTCTTTTGGTGTTGCTCCTTATGTTCTTGAGTAACTTGTCCTGTTTCACCTGGTCTCCGTTCTTCAGCCAGTATGTTGCCGCTCTTTTCCTGATTGTTAGGTCCAGTGAGCAGATCCCCGTTATGACGCACAGGGCTTTCAGTGATGTCGTACTGAAAGCACCTGTGAGCCTTGTGAGGACTCCCCTAGGGGCACTTCTTATTTTTTTGGCGAGGTTTCACTAGGAGCAGCCTGTGCGCCTACACGCTTGCCCCCTAAGCTATTATCGCGGCCATTATGGTTCCAAAGTATAGCTGCACCCTATTTAAAGGGATCTTATAATCTGTTACTGCTAATCTTGCTATTTTATTCATTATGTTCTTGGCTTTATTTCCTACTTCTTCTATATGTTGCTTGTAGGTTAATTTCTTATTTATTTGGATTCCAAGGTATTTATTCGCTTGTTTTCTATGTATTCTATTGCCACCTATGTTGATTAGGGGGTCTCTTTGCAGAGTCCCTTTCATCAGAGCATAGGTGGTTTTCTTCTCGGATATTTTTACCTTATTCTTAAGGTACCATTGATTTAATGTTGTTAAGGTGCTGTTTGTGTCTTCTTGTAGATCTTGTCTCGAGTTTCCCTCTATTACCATAAGTAGGTCGTCTGCGTAGGCTACCGTCGCCCTGACTTCCCAGCTTTCCTCGAGGACGCCCAGCAGTTCTTCCATAATGAGGTCCCAAAAAATGGGGCCACATATTGGAGCCCTGCGGACACCCCCTCGAGATACCTTTGGTCAAAGTTTTGACAGGACTTAGCATTTCGACCCACCTATCCTGGCAGTAATTCCTGATAACATTGTATAAGTCTACAGGGCAGTCGATCTCGCGAAGTCTTTCAAAAAGCGCCGGCCACCACAGGTTGTCAAAGGCTCCAGATATGTCCACAAAGACTGTGATGACATACTTGGAGTCCGCGGCCTCCACATCCGCTAGCGCCTTGTTGACAGCGTCCTTTCCTGTATCCGTATTGGCTTTGGTGCATGCCCGTGGTTGCCCTATGGTCTTGCAGTCTGTTGCAGATCAATCTCTCGAATATCTTTCAGAAGACGTTTATTAGACAGATAGGTCTGTACGACCTAGGATCTTCTGGGTCTTTGTCGTCCCCTTTCTTTATTAGAATTACGTCTGCCCTCTTCCAGATATTAGGAAATTTCTCCTTCCTCAGACATACGTTAAACAGGTTTGTAAGTTTTGGTGTTATTTCGTTCAGGGCTTGTTGCAGAACTTCGGCTTTTATTCCGTCTATTCCGGGCGCCTTGTTCTTTTTTGCCGCAAGTATTGTTTCCGTCACTTCTTCTTCCTTGAAGTTTCTTGTGCTCTGTCTGTTGTCGGGTGTTATCAGCATGTTTTGTCTCATGTTTGTTGGTTCTTCGTTTTCGTTGTCGTTATCGTCATCTGGGGGAAGGATTTTTATCTTTTTTGAAGACCAACTTATAGAGCATTCCCCATGCGTCAATCTCCAAATTTTCCTGTACAAATTCTTCCCAGCTGCCGATTTTGGTGTCATATGTTTTTTGCGAATATTCCCTCTTCAGGCTTCTGTATGTATTTAGAAGGTGGTGTCTGCCTTCTTTGACTATTGCTCTTTGGTACGCTCTTCTTGCACTTCGTACCCTTTGCCTAAGTCTGGTTAGTTCGTCTGTCCACTGTTTGTTTCTGGCTTTTGTTTCTACTTTACTTTGAGGTATCGAGGTGTACATTGCATTCTTTATGGCTTCGAAATTTGTCCCAATCAGCTTTCCGCAAGTTATATTTCCTTCTGCTTAATGTAGTTTCCTGCTTCCCCTCCACCTTGCCGTTCATCTCCAATGTTATCAGATTGTAGTCGCTCGTCGTCAGGCTTGGGATAACCCTCCAATTCGCGAGCTTATCTGCTGATGTTAAATTGGCGAGGGTGACATCTATGTTAGATGTCGCCCCCGCTCTTCCATTGTAAGTGGGTGGGTTACAGGTATGTTTAGCACTTGTAGTTCTCATTCATTTATTAGATACTCCATCTCTGCTCCTCTGTCGTCTGTTACATCACTATGCCACATACCGGATTTGGTATTTATATCTGCCAGAACCAGTATGATGCTAGTGTCACCGTAATTCCTTACTATTCTTCTTGTTCTCTCCATATGCGGTTCTATCTCTTCGGCATACTGATAGTATTGTGCGGCCAGGATCCAGCTGCCAGCTTTGGTGTTTATTTCCACGCACACGCAGTGTTCGTCGCTCAACCTACCGTTCACCGTCGTCGCGATGTTACGGTTGAACGCAACGACTGCCGTCATTGGGTTCTCTCTCACCACCACGACTTGTGAGGTGACCGGCATTCCGAGCAACTTTCCCCTGCGTGTATATGGCTCTTGAATACAGACCAGGTATAGATCTTCGTCCTCTGCAACCTTTCGTATTTCGCTCATCACGGTAGAGCTGCGCATGGCGTTTATTTGTCCAATTCTAATGGTTGTGTTAGCCGTGTCAGGCATACCTTGTGTGGATGTGGCTCGCTGGCCAACTTTGTTTCGGATCAAATGTAGCTCGTGAGTGAATCATTACGAATTCCTTATATGTATCTTCTATGTCCCATTTCTCTTCTCTCCTTTAAAAAACCTTATCTATCAATTCTCTTAGTTGCCCAGCTTCCGTTGGCAAATTGTATCCTTTCAAATGGATCCTATCCACCGCTTCTAGGGTCGGGAATGTAATCGCTCTTTCCTTTGGGTGCATGTTTCTTACAACGTGCCGAATGGCCGTCGTTAGTATTTTCCCCTCTTCGAGTCTGGATAGTCGCATATTTATCTCGAAGTTTTTATAGATTTGATTCGGGATGTCTGCTTCAGGAGGTGTTACTACCCCTACTTCTTCTTCCCCTTCTTCCACTCTTCTTGTTTTGTTATCTCCTTCCTCCTCTCCACATCTTTTCCTTTCTTTGGGTGGGTCTGCTCCAATCCCCTTGTTTTTATCGCGTTTGTTTTTTCTTTCTCCCCCTTACTAAGGTCCAGATACTTTCTTTTTCCTTTCCTTCTTCTATCCCTTCGTTTTTGTTTTTGTTTTCACTTTTTCTCCCTTTATCAATGCCTTCTTATAAAAATAAGAAAGGCATTTCTTGCCCTTTCCCTCCCTATTAACTTGTGCTTCTGTTCCGTTCACTTCCTCTTCCCTTACTTCCACTTGCTCTTCCTCTTTCTTTTCTTCCCTTACAGTTTCAATTACGTCTTCTGACTCTGTTTGTGTCGCCATGTCTCTCAGTTTTCTTTTCTCCTTCATTCTCTTTCGATGCATGGCTGATTTCAATTTATCTCTTAGTTTCCTAGATGGTGGTTTGTTTTTCTTTTTAGTGTTGATTAGTAACTTTGTTGTGGACTTAAAGTCCATAATCAATTTTACTAACCAGTCTCTCCAGCATCATTTTGTAAGTCTGACACTACTTCTGATCCTTCTTATTACATTCGTTTTTCCTGAATAAACATGGTATGCATGTTGCCGGTTTGTCTTTGATTGCACAATCTTCCTTTTTGTGGTTCATTCCACAATGGCCACATATGATTTTTTCCTGTTTGCAGTGCTTGGCCGCATGGCCAAAATCTTGACACTTGTGGCATTTCGCTACTACAATATAGTCTTTTAATTTTATTGCATAGAAACCTATGTAGTTTCTTTCCTGATTGATTATCAATCTCCTTATTTTTTGGTCGACTTCGGCCACTGCGTGCACTGTTTGTTTGTCCCTTGGACCTGTTCTGAACTTTATGCTAAAAGCGTTTTTAAATTCCTCCTCGGTAATCTTCCATTGCAGGTTTTGTTGATATATCGCTCGGGGGGGGGGGGGCGCTTCATCTTTAAGTCTGTCGCCATCCTTGCATTTTCAGCAATCTTTTTTTATATCATCTTGTGTTTCGGTTTCGACTATTAAGGTGTTGTGTGTCGTTCTTAGGCTTCTTATTTTTATTTTTTAGTTTACAGGGTTAATTCTTCTTGTAAATTTGGCTTGACTTTCTTTTATGTTTTCGTCTTTCTTCGAGGTTATAAATAGGGTATGTTTGGCTTGTGTACTTTCTATCACGCTGCTTTGTGTGGTTTGTACCTTGAGGTACTCGCTGCTGCTTTTGCATATGAGATGGTAGGAATCTGTGTTAAAGTTTGCGTCTGTATGCTTTAGTTCTTTTTTTATCTTCTTCTAATTCTCTGAACGTTGCTTTTCTTGTCCTTCCGCATTGGTCGCAGAGCTTCTCTCTACGGAAGTATTTTATATCTCTCAATCTATCTTCTAAAGTTAGGATTTCTATTCTTTGCTTAATACTTTTTCCGCCTGATTCACTATTTCTCCTCTATTCTCTTCTCCTCCCCCTCTGCTACTGCTTCTCCCTGGGGTGGGCGTTGACCCCCCTCATCTTCCGTGTCCGCTACTTCTCTTAGTGTTTGCTCTCTTAGCCGGGTGTAGATTTTAATGCCAGCACGGCTAGACTTATAACTACGCACTCGTTGTCCGTCCCTTACCAACGTGGAGGTGGTGAGTTTTTTTGCTATGCGAGTAGTTTTTCAGTTAACAATCGAGGTACACACCCACGACTGCCGACGCACTGGGTTCCAGTACACTATTAACGCTTTTACTATAGTCCGGCAACACGGCACTATAGGCCCCAGGGAAAGTGGGTAGGGACACCCTCCAGGTGGTGAAATCCTTCGGGACGCCATGATCGAGGTACGCTCGATCAACGCGCCTGCCCTCAATACAAGAAAGAGAACAGGCCTACCAGTCCTGGAATCAGGCTGCGAGCCCTAAGCAGCTACTGGTGGAGGGAAACTACCTCAATCTCTACTGATTCTGCAGATCAGTGCCCGAGCTGAAACGCAGCTCACCCGTCGAACCGCACTAAGACGGCCCTAACCTACACTCAGGGCCGATCCTGAGGTTCTCAGCGCACTGTGCAAGTAATATGTTTAGCGCCCCCGTATGGTCGGAGTAGGTGTTTTGACGGGGGGGGGGGTCCGGTGGGAGTCCCCGGAAAATTTTTAAAATTTGAAGTAAAATACGCACCAATTTGGTAATTTTATAAACATTTTTAATCCACAACTCATTGATGAGAAAAAGAAGTAGCTGAACAAATCGGCTATATTGCCTATATTGCAAAACACAAGCAAAATTTTTGTTACAGAATTTATTTTAGATTGCAATAAAAACGAATTATCTTCAATATGCTGGGCTGCCTGCCTCTGCTGAATTTTCTTTACCCAGAATAAAAACCAAGTAAAAATATTAAATACTTTATTTTAACTAAATTTTTAACATAGATACACGTATGTGCATTGTGCATGCACCTTCAACTATTACGAGTATAAGCAATATAAACATAAGTAAACTACATGTTTTATATAAAAAAACTTAAAAATTGACCCTTCTTGATTTTTGGGAAGCAAATTCTTTAATAAGCTCACTAAAATGTAATGAATCGCAAACTGCACTTTCAATAAACAGCAACGCCAAACTTGATAATCTATTTTGAGCCATAGTTGAACGTAAATAATTTTTAATTATTTTCAATTTCGAAAATGACCGTTCCCCAGACGCAACTGTCACCGGCATGGTAAGTAAAATTCTTAAAGAAATTACTAAATGGAGGAAATCCTCCATGTTGTTTTCGTAGATATATTTTAGCAGTCTCTCAAGATGAACATCATAAGTTGTACCTATATCCTGTAATGATTTGATTTCTTCAAACAACTCTAAACCGTATATGTCACTTTCATTAATTGAATTGTCAGTCAGTTCGATGTGCAGATCTTTGCAATGTTTAAGTAATTCGTCATAATCATCGTTGAAACTATTTAAACTGCATAAAAATTCAAAATTGTTGCAACGTTTGATTAAAAGTTCAAATCTTTCTGTCAAGGAATTAAATGTAGTATCAATTACGACATTAAAAAAATTACTTTCCATTTTTGTTTTTCGTCAGTAATAGGTTCATCTTCTCCTTCGTAATCAAATAAACGTTTTTTTGCGCTTTCGAATATTATTTTGGTTTTGTTTTTCAGATGTAGGTAATACATCAATTTCTTCAGCTATTTTTTTGCTGAATTAATAATGACAGTCAAATATTCGCCTGTGCGATAGTTTTGCACAAATTATTTCAAATTTTTTAGAGCTGTTACACCGCTTTGTATGTTACTTTCAATACTTTGTAACATTTTGCTTACAATATTAACTTTGTTGAGTATTTCATACCATAATACCAACGAGCAAATAAAATTAAAGTTTTAAATTTTTTTACACAAACAACTAGCTTCATGACGAGCCTCAGCATCCCGAGTGATATCATTGCCTAGTTCTTCAAGTGCATCATACACTTCGCCCAGTTGATGAACTAAAGGGTTTAAAACTTCCACGCGACTTTCCCATCGTGTGTCGCTTAATGGTTTTAAAGTTAAGGAACTTACGTGTTTTTTTAAACGTGCCACCTATGCGTTGATTACGAAAAATAAACATATATGTGCTGTATTATAGAAAAAAATTCAAGATGTCATTAGAAGACTTAGCGGCATCGTTAGTGACTAAATTTAGGCTATGAGCTGTACAGGGTACGAAGAACGCACGAGGGTTCATGTTGAGGATCTTTTTTTGAAGCCCGTTATTTCTGCCGCGCATGTTGGCACCATTGTCATAACCCTGTCCTCTCATATTTTTAATGTCTAAAGAAAAATTTGATAATTCTTTTAGTATATACTCACAAAGACCTTTACCCGTTGAGTCTGTAATCGAGCAATATCCAATAAAATTTTCTTGAATTTTTATTTTTTTATCGGAAATTGATACGAACCTCAGTATAATAGTCATTTGTTCTATTTTACTTACATCAGGCATTTTACTTATACAATATATTATTAGACTGCTATTTATAATTAAGTCTACGAGTGCAAATTTCGTTTTTGTGTATATGACATGATAAGAGGAAAGCACTAGCTTTTGCCCTTTTATTTATCATTATTTTGCAAGCCTAACATAAAAATCAAAATATTTTACCTTATTTTTATGCAACAACGACGGACACTCACTCATTGGCAATTCACTGGTCAGTATTCACTGATAATGGAAAATTGCACATGTAGGGAACGACAAGGAAAATCGGCTCACATCCACTTCCACTTGTTCCCGCGTGCCGTCCCAAGGAAATGCAGCGGGGTAGTTAAATGCAGATGTCGTGGTGATAAATTAAGAATGTAGCTAACTATAATTTTATTTTTTGCATTATAAATTTAATAAATTAATCAAAGTAAACGATTATTGAAGGAATAAGATATGACGTTCGTGCTTAAAAGAAAATGCGTTTTCCGTGTTAATAAATTTTCTAAATTTCTTTGAATGGCGCCCCCTATCGTTGGCGCCGCTGTGCGGTGCACAATTCGCCCTATGGGTAGGATCGGCCCTGCCTGCACTTAGGCTATACCACTGCCACCACGAGTCCTACTCCGTGACCACAAACGGGGGGTGTGAATCCCCCGCGGGCTCGGATTTGGTCCCCGTGGTACCAGTCAAAGAAAGTCACTGGTTGAACTTGTCGGAGCAAGCGCATGCCAAGCAGCGCTACCCCTCCCAATTAGGACCTCGCAGGTCCCAGCACTGGTGAGCTACGCACCGCCCAGACTGCTCGGTAACCGGCCTGATCATAGTGGTCGGCACCTTAACAGCGTCGGGTGTACATAAGCACGAACCCTCTGGGCCGACACTTAGATAGTGGGCGTGAGCAGGCAAAATGCGCCTCAACCCTAGAATCCTAGTCCACTTCGGGACTATTATGTAGTCCTTTAGTTTGATTGCATAAAATCCTATGTAGATTCTGTCCTGATTGATGATGAGTTTTCTTATTTTGGGATCTACTTCTGCCACTTGGTGTACTGTGGTCTTTTCCCTTGGTCCAGTTCTGAATCTCAGGCTAAAACCGCCGCCGTCGAATTCTTTTTTGGTTATTTTGTCCTTGAGGTTTTGTACATAAATTGCTGTTTTTATATAATCCTCGTCTCACTTTGTCTGTACATCGTATAGTATTATCAAAGGTTTCCTCTTCTTGGGTGGTTCCATTTTTAGATCTGTTGCCATTCTTTCGTTTGAGGTTATCTTTTGGATATCCTCTTTTGTTTCTGTTTCCACTATTGAAGTATTGTTGGTTGTTCGTAGGTTCCTGATCTTTATTCTGTCTTTAACTGGATTTATACGTCTTGTAAATTTTGGCTGTATGTCTTTTATACTCTCTTCTTTTTTAATGTAATAAGGAGAGTATGCTTGAGTTGGGTGTTCTGAATTGCCGTTTTCTTACTGTTTGGTTTTGTACTTGCCATTTGTGCATACGAGATTGTAGGTGTTTTTTTTTGCTTTTTCTTTTTCTAACTCTTATCTTGAGGGTTTCATTTTCTTTTTCAAGATGTTTTGATTTTACTTAATAGTTCAGCTTGTGTAAAAGCCCATGCCGTTATTTTGTTGCTCAGTTCTTCTTTGTTTGCTTTCTTCAGTCTACCTGTTGAATCTAGGTCTTTCTCTATATATTCCACTAGTTCTCTGTATCTTTCTTCCATGCTCAACTGTCCTTCCTGTTTGTCCATTTCCTGAATTACTTCCTCTTTCTCCTCCTTTGACTCCGATCCATTCGTATTCCTCCTTACTCTGCCTCCTGTCTCCCTTTTTGGAGGAGGGGAGCGTGACACTCTCCCCACCATCATCCTTTCTTTCCTTGTTGTCTACTCACGCTTTGTTTTTTCCACACTTAGCCGGCCGATAGATTTTATTGCCAGCGACGGCTGGACTTATAACCACGCTCTCGTTGTCCGGCCCTGACCTCGCGGAGGTGGTGTCTTTTATGTATGTACATGCTGCCTTTCGCTTCTGTTTTTCAGTAGAACCAGTGGGTGCACACTCGCACTAGCCGACGCTCTGGTAACCAGAACACTGAACGCTTTACTACAGTACGGCAACACGTAACTGTAGGCCCCAGGGGCAGTGGGCAGGGACACCATTTGATTTGAAAAACTAGAACAGCACCCAGCAATGAAGCATATCCGTCCACCCCTCCAGGCGGTTAAACCCTTCGGGACGCCATGATCGAGGTACGCTCGAAAACGCTAGGTTGTGGTCCTCTTGGAATACGACCGGCGCCTCCGGCGCGTGGGGCGGTCGTAACTATGATTTTCTTAAAATCTGTTACAACGTTTACTCTCTAATGACCCACTTGTGCAAGAGAGTATAGAGAAATTGGTCCTCGACTCCACGGAAGACGACAACCATAATAATGCACGTCGACTCGGTCAGACACGATCCCCCAGGCAAACTAGAACGGGCAAGAGGTATAGGGGTACAGCAGCTGAACAAGCTTCTCAATATAAAAGAAACCAGGAGTTATTTACGAAAAACCGCCGAAAACTTGCAAACATCATTCTGGACCCTAAGGAGCCTGGTATACGAACACCCTCCCTCGATGTGGTAGAAAACACTTATTGCGTAAGGTTGGGCGGCAAACCTAGGCCTGATGATGCCGCTTACCTGTCAGTTAAATGGGCCACCTCCTCATGTAGGTCAATGGCAGCGGGACCAGATGATCTTAACATCCTCCACCTCCGTAGGATACCTCTCCCCCGCCTCCATCTCCTGTTCAACGCAACGTACTTTACTGGACACACGCCAACCACCATGTAAAAGTGTAGAACGATCCTTATCCCGAAAAGCGGCGACCCTGTAGATATTATTAACTGGCGCCCCATAACTATTGCATCCATCTGGGTCCGAACGCTTAATAAAATCATTGTAAAAAGATTGGGAAATTTACCCTATGTAAACTACCATGAAAAAGTGTAGAACGATCCTTATCCCGAAAAGCGGCGACCCTGACAATATTATTAACTGGCGCCCCATAACTATGGCATCTATCTGGGTGCAAACGCTTAATAAAATCATTGCCAAAAGATTGGGAAATTTACCCCTATGTAAACTACAATCTGGCTTCCAAAAATTAGACGGCTGTTTTGCCAACAGTGTCATCTTGGAGTCAGTAATTAAGACCGCAAGAAGTGAGATACAACCACATGCTATTCTCACTCTTGATCTGGCTAAGGCGTTCGACTCGGTGGAACACTCATCGATCTACAGAGCGTTGAAGAGGAGCAGGATGCACCCCAACACCGTCAATTACATAATGAACTCCTACAAAGAATGTTCCACCTACATCCAATGTGGTGAAGAGAAGAAGGGATGGATTCCTGCGAAGAAAGGTGTGAAACAGGGTGATCCATTGTCCCCCATACTTTTTAATTTCATCATGGACAAGCTGTTAAAACATCTAAGCCACCAAGAAGCTGGTCTTCCAACGCGAAGAGATAGTGATGTTCGCATCCCTGCACTTGCGTATGCGGACGATCTACTTCTCCTTAGTAAAACAAATGGAGAAGCCTCCCAGCTACTTAAGATAACGCGGAAATTTCTTGATGATAGAGGCCTTGCAATTAATACCTCAAAATGTACTCCCCTCTCTGCTGCCATGGTTCCGAAGAAGAAGAAGCTTTGTATCGTGCCAACTCCCAAGTTTTATATAGAGGGACATCCGATACAAATTCAAACCTACCGAGTGCTTCAAATACCTTGGTCTTAAATACGGGGCACTCGGGGTCCTAAATGCAGAAATTGGGAAGCTTCCAACATCTCTGGAGAGGATAACATCTGCTGCACCGAAGCCCCCCCAGAAGCTGGCCCTCATCAAGCAATTTGCCATCCCAGCCGTCCTGTATGCACTTCAGTCTCTTGGAACGTATAAGAAATCGTTATTATCGGCCGATAAAGCCATTAGAGCGGCCGTCAAAAGATCTTTAAGGCTCCCACCGACAACCCCCAATGGCCTCCTGTATGCCAACACCAGAGATGGAGGATTGGGAGTCCCCTGTTTGACTTATCCCTGCATCGATTATTAGGCGCGCCGAGAAACTGTTTTTAACAGGAAATTCTTTTATTACCAGCGCACTAGAATCGCCGTGGTGCACAAAACAACTTCGTCGTCTGGGCATAGTTGCCGCTCATGGCGCCACGACCAGAGCCATAAGATCTCATTGGCAAGAAAACCTGCAGACATCTATCGGCAACGGGCTCCACCAGGGCAGCGACACAACCTTTAGCTGTCACTGGTTAACCCGCCCGCCCACTCAATGGACCAGCCGTGACCAAATACTCAGGGTAAATTTGCTACCCACAATCGGCACTCCTTACAATCAAGGAGTCGCAGGCAGATGTCGGGCTGGCTGCGAAAGGCATGAGTCTTTGTGCCATGTCCTCCGACGCTGCCCCGTTACTCATTGGCAACGTGTCAAGAGGCATGACTATGGAGTCTCTGTCCTAGCAAAATGCTTAGAAAAGAAAGGCTGGAGAGTACTTAAGGAACCAAATATTTGGTGCACGGATGGTTTAAGAAAGATCCCAGACCTGATTATAGAGAAGGATGACCAAGTTATCATATCAGACTTCCTAATAGTTTGGGAAGGCCCTCGTCCACTGCAATCGGCGTATCAAGAAAAACAGGCCATCTACGGCGGAGCTCCATTCCTCGAAGCCATCAGGAGGAAGTGGCCCGAGAAGACTATTTACAACCTTCCTGTTATTGTTGGTGCCCGTGGTACCTGGTGCCGCAATAACCATAATTTATGGAGGAGAACTAATTTACACTCGTCCCTTGCCGAGACCATCATAAGCGGCGGATTACATGAACAACAATATGCGGTCCGATCAGGGAAATCTACAGTGGACGCGATCGAATACGTAGTTGCAGCTACGGCGACTATTGCGAAATTATCGCGTTGGACATCGCTGGAGCTTTTGATAACGCGTGGTGGCCAAAGATACTATGGGAATTAATTAGAAGAGATTGCCCGGACTATTTATTGAAATTAATAAAACATTATTTTACGGAAAGAGAGGCGCAAGTACAGCTGCCCGGCGGGACGGTCACGAGCGTGTTTCAAAGGAAATACCCGCAGGGGTCGTGTTCAGGGCCCGTCTACTGGAAGGTCATTTACGAAAGTATATTCAGGGTTAGGCTTCCACGGGGGTGTGAAATAGTGGGATTTGCGGACGATACGGCACTCATTATCAGGGCGGGGCAATTCAAAACGCTAAAGGGAAATGGGAACGCGGTTTTAAACGCGCTCAACGAATGGGCTAACGAAGCGAAACTTAAATTCAATGCAGCAAAAACGGAAGCGCTGTTCTACGGGAAAAAACCGGGACAGCAAAGACCGTCTTTTTACTTAACGGGGAACGCGTTTATTGCAAAGACAATATTAGGTACTTAGGAGTCCAAATAGACGACAGACTTTTATGGCACGCGCTCATTAAAGCGACAAGCGATAAGGGAAAAGAAATTGCGCACAAGATAAGAGCGGCGGCGCGGTTAACATTGGGGTTTCGAGGTAGGGCGTTGCGACGCGTTTACGAGGGGGCGGTACAACCGGCTATGTTGTACGCGGTAGCGGTATGGGCAGAGGGTTGTAAGGTTAGGCAGGCTATACAGCTTCTGAGCGCCCAGCGGATCCTCGCTGTGAAAGCGGCAGCGGCATACCGCACGGTGTCTCGGAGGCCGCTTTGGTTTTGAGCTAGTTACTGCCGGTGGATTTATTGTTGCAGGAGACGATGCCAGAAGGCTACTCATGACGGGACAAGGCAACCACCTACGAAAACTGATTTTCCGGTATTCTAGGACCCTAAAACGTACATATCTGTCAAAATCTCAAGTTCCGAAATTTTGACGATAACAATACCTTCCTATAGCTATACTCTGTATAGCAAGAAAGGTAAAAACGGATAGTAGGCCATGAATAGAACGTTACTATGGACATAAACCAGAATACAATTTTTATATACCTATTGTGACCTTGTCACCTCGTGTGTTGATTTTTACGAGTGCCATATTTTTTATGAAGCAACAATTTTTCTTCATGTTGTGTACGTGTGCATTTGTGACTTATCTGGGTGGAGAAATATTTCGCTGTAAGTACTTCACACGCATTACTGTAATGTTGGTAATTCGATGGTTTCCATTGGGAAACATGTAACAAGTGAAACCAGGACAATGTTGGGAGATACAAGCTTTAATATTTTTATTTATAAGAGTTTTCAAGTTAAAATGTAAAATTTAAATAAATTGTAAAATAACACTCATTGGCGCCTACACCATTTTATATAGAGGAGAGCAAGCCAAAATGGTTTGCTTGACCTTGGTGTTGAAACATCCCCTCCCCTAAACTGACGAAAGAGGCGGCGCAGGACAGGAACGCCGTCTTTGGGTACGACCGGATTACCCAGGGGACTAGTAAAAACGCGAACGCGGGAGCAGGCCATACAGAAAGGGAAGCAGCAATGAGCAACGGTGGAGCCGGGGCAGCACACGAGGCAGTTCATTCCTACACTCGCGGCTAGAAGAGCCATCCCGGTGGACTTAGCGACGTGGGAGAGCGACAACAATAATGATAGGAGGGGCCGAGACATCGCGACGTGCGAAATACACGGAGCGATCGCACACATGAATCCTACGAAAACGCCGGGGCACGACGGAATCACGGCCGACGCGGTGTCAAGGGCTTTCGCGGCACTTCCAGGTTTATTCACGGTGTTAACGATTACCTGAGACTAGGAGTTTTTCTCGCTGTTGGAAAATACAGGATGTGAGATTCATTCCGAAGCCGCGCAAACCGGATCCGACGGACGCGGAGAGTTTTAGGCCAATTAGTTTAATTCCAGTAGCTGGGAAAGTCTTAGATAGGATCGTGGCAACAAGGGTAGAACACGCAATTAGGCAAAGCGGTTTCATGAACGCCAATACGGATTTCGACCGAGGAAATCCACGGTGGACGCAATGGGGCTAATAAAAATGCAAGGGAAAGAAAGGACTATTGCGCAATAATAGCGCTAGACATATCGGGAGCTTTTGATAACGCGTGGTGGCCAAAAGTTATATGGGAGTTTATTAGAAGGGATTGCCCGGTAGACGTGCTGAATTTAATCAAACATTATTTTAAGGAAAGAGAAGCGCAGGTACAGCTCCCGGCGGCGACAGTTACGCGCGGAATACAAAGAGGATGGCCGCAGGGGTCATGCTCGGAGCCGGTCTACTGGAAGGTTATTTACGAGAGCATCTTCAGGGTTAGGCTTCCGCCAGCTTCATAGGAAAACTCTTTAATGACTGCCTAGTCCTGGAACATATCCCAGAAATGTGGAAAAAGGGAAACCTAATTACCATACTAAAGGCACCCGATAAAGATCCGAGTGACCCCAAATCACTCGTCCAATTACCCTGCTGCCGGAAATGGGCAAACTATTAGAAAGAGTGATTAAAAACAAAATAATAAATCATACGACGGAAGAAAGACTGCACCATGAAAGCCAATTTGGGTTCAGGCCAAAACATGGAACAGAAGATGCCATAACCATGCTTATAAACACAATAGAAAATAGCCCCGAAAAATATGCAATCACACTTTTCATCGACATAAGCGGAGCATTCGATAAGCTCTGGTGGCCCGCCACAATAGCTAGGCTTCACCAAAAAATATTTCCACGCAAACTGGTGGGAATTGTCAGGAACTACCTATTAAATAGAAGCCTTACCATAAAAACAACAAATAAAAAAATGACTTAACAACCAACGAAAGGCTGCCCCCAGGGATACGTCTTGGGCCCAACTCTATGGAACTTTGCAGTAAACCAACTGTTAGAGGAAAAAGACGCCCTTAACCTACCTGGCAAGCTAATCGCGTATGCCGGTGATATAGTCGCCACAGCCAACAACAGGAGGCAGTTAGCGAGAAACATGGAACTCCTTACCAGACTAATAGAGCGCTGGACAGAAGAGCTGAAACTACAGCTGTCAACAAATAAAACAGTATACATGGTTATTAAAGGCAAACTCGCCAGAAACACGACTGTGAGTATAAATAACAGACAGGTTCAAAGAGTAATAGTTGCCAAATATCTCGGAATATACCTAGATCCTAAAATGAATTGCGTCCACCACATACGCCAAACAACAACCAAGGACAGGAAGATAATACACACGCTAAGAGGACATGTAAAGAGGAACTGGAAAGCCCTAGCCGAAACCATAAAAATCATATACAATCGGGCAATAACTCCAATAATAGCATACGGAATAAGAATTTGGGGACATGCTCTCGCCCACTCCAGGAACATCCAAAACCTAAACCAGATGCACGCAGCGGCATGTAAAATAATCACAGGGGCATATAGATCGGTATCAAATATGGCAACGGAAATACTTGCGGGAGAACCTCCCCTAAACTTGAAATTAGAAGAAAAAGAAAGCAGAGAGAAAGACTAAGGGAGATCACAGAAATTGTGTGGCAGGAAAAGTGGGAAAACACAGACAAGGGGGAGACAACATTTGAATTCTTTCCAAACATAAGCACATTATCGAAAACACAAAGGACTTTCCCACATAAGATGGTATGCATGCTCACAGGACACGGGAAATTCAATAATAGTTATTTACAAACCAAGTGCGGAAAAGCAATGTTCCCGCATGAGCGCTGGGTTGAAGCATGAGCGGATTAAGCTTTCTCGCATAAGGCTTGTACAATATTTTTTGTATCGAACAGAAATACATTAATAAAGTAAAATAATTAGCAATTTAGAATTTCAAGCGAATGCTTGTATTTTCAAGCCAATAGAGGTAGCTAAAAAAAAAAGTAGGTTGATAGCAATTGTTTTATGCAGTTGTCGACTAACATTTCATATTTTTAATTATAAAGAATGGCCGATGAATTCGAGAAGCTTCAAATGTGGCAATTCAAAATTTATTCCCAGTAAAATCAAAGCACAGGTATGAACTAGTGCATTCCAAATTTGTTCTGTGCTGCAAATCAAAAAATATTGTAAATTATACAGAAAATTGTTTGCTAGCTTATTTTCAAGCCTTTCCAAGTAAGAAGTCATTATGGTCACAGTACTCAATGTTAAAATCGTGCTTAATAATCCAAAACAATATAAACATTTCGAAATCTGCGAAGCTTATAGCATTTTTAAAGAGGCAAACAGAAAATCAAATTCATATTTATTTTCTTATCAACTTTATTATTAGATTTATGTTTTGTCATAACCTAAAATAGTAATCAAATTGTTGTAAAATGATATAAAATAGTGTACTTCAAAAGCACTTGCCTTATTTTCAATAAACTAATTTCAATTAGGAATAATTTCTTTACTTTTATCACGTTTTTGCTTTGATTGCAATCAATCAGAAATTGATGCAAATTATTTATCAAATAAATCGCCGCGTTTCCAGTAGATGGCACTACCAAAAATGTAAATTTTATTATTAATGATTAGTCTTCAATTTGTAGCATTTAATAAATGCAAATCGCGGAAATGGTATTTTATAAATTAAATTTTATTATTGTAAAAACGATTATTTTGTAAAATTCCTGAGAGGTCCAGTGCTTTTTGCTATTTTCCTGGGTAAGTAGATCGGGAAATTGACGTTTCGCTAGAGTGCGCGGAGTGTCATTTCCTACGCAGTGAGTACAAAAACATCTATACAGAATAGGGAAGAATCCAGAACCTTACTGTGATACATGCCCCGCAGAAGTAGACGATCCAAAACATCGATTGAGGAACTGCGTAGCATATGTAGAAGAAAGAAGAACCCTAAACAGACTAATACCAAACTGGACACATGAACTACACGAAATAGGAGAGCTTGTAGCAACCAACGACTTAATGGCAGATATACTCCAAACATTTGTCAAAGACACCTTCGATGTGTAAAGCAAACAATTAAAATAGAATAGAATAACTAGTTGAAATGTAGATTGGAACTGATAAATAATCCATCTCTTAATATAAATATAATCATTTAGCACAAAACGTTTAATAGTTTAATCAAACCATATATCATTTCAGAATGTAATAATAAGATATCTTAAGAAACATTAGGGCAAAATGAAATATCAGACATAAGGAAGGTAATAGGTACCTCCAAACAAATGTACGAGTATTAAGATAATAAAGAACCGAGGGCCTCTCTGAGGTTCTTGGTTATTTTTATTTATTTTTTTTGTCCCTACCCACTGCCCTAGTGGCCTGTTGTAAGTCGTGTGTACGCTTCCAGTTAAGCTCGCTGTGCTCAGAAAGCGATAAAAGCGACAAAAGAACAACGAAGAACAAGCGAACGCTGCTAAGAGGCATTTATTTCGTTAATAACCGGAAACACTCGAAAAGCGCCTCCTTGTGGTTCAGGGCGGACGACTTGGGGACCGCCCCTGTGGTTGGTCTAAAAACCCCAAGCGGCTAAAGCTATGAGTAGTGAAGGAACCGGTTGCCAGAATGGCGGAAGAGAGCGATGTTCAGTCGCGCTATGCTGAAATCGCAAACTACATCGACAACGACCTTGATCCATCACTGAGACTCAAGAAAAAGCAGAAGCAAGCACTGAAAGATAAACTCTGCCAACCAACGCATCATGCTTTCGACGTAGAAGACACATTTGTAATCCCTGAAAACCTTCTGAACACTCAAGAATGGAGGGCGATGGGGGCTATGTGGGAGCATTTCCCATAGAGCGACTTATAATGGGTGGGTCTGATGGGCCG
This sequence comes from Ctenicera cuprea, assembly GCA_958336395.1. Taxonomy (NCBI): domain Eukaryota; kingdom Metazoa; phylum Arthropoda; class Insecta; order Coleoptera; family Elateridae; genus Ctenicera; species Ctenicera cuprea. The sequence goes on from OY284489.1 coordinate 41,445,832, forward strand.
AACGTTAGTGTTCCTGAATTACGAATAAAAGATCAATAATTCACTAAACCTCTACAGTGCATTGAATTTTTTATATCTTGCAATTGTGGGTATCGATCAATAAAAGTCAATTGTAGCATGGGTAATTAGTGATAATTAGGTAATTAATTATATGCATTTTTTAATTTTACTAATAATTAAATTAGTTATTAAATTTTAATTTCAAGTCAAAGCATTCTAGAGGATAAAAGTTTTCGATCATATTGAACTTGGGGAATAAAAATTTTTTGAAAAATGTTTATTTATTTTATTTTTGTTATATTATTTTTTAGTGTGCTGTTCAAAGAAATGTATTTTTTAATTAGTTTCAAAAACTATATGAAGCCTGATGAAGTCGATTTATTTAATAAAGTTTTCAGTTGTTCCAATACACCTACATTCGGACAATGAATATTCAAAGAACTAAAATCAAATTGACTAGCTTTTATTAACATATTTGAAAATTCATCATGTTCGTATAAAATCGCGTCTTTATCCTTCTTTTTAAAAAAGTACAATATGCCATTTCTATATCGAAAAACACCATTTACATCAGATGGAACACCTGCCTCGCACTAGCCGACGCTCTGGTAACCAGAACACTGAACGCTTTACTACAGTACGGCAACACGTAACTGTAGGCCCCAGGGGCAGTGGGCAGGGACACCATTTGATTTGAAAGACTAGAACAGCACCTAGCAATGAAGCATATCCGTCCACCCCTCCAGGCGGTTATAAAATAAAAATTACGGTACCTATGCAATCTAAATACGAAATTTTTACTACAATGCCAGCGCGATGCGAAGTAATTAAATACTGTTGGGTTGACATTAACGAAGATTGCCTTGTTTTGACAGAAGAATTGGGGGAAGGAATTTTTGTTGCAGGAGGTTTAGCTACACCAAATAGTAATATTATACCGGTTAGAATACTTAATGTTAGAGACAAAGAAATTAAACTTAAAAATTTAATGACTATCAAATACTTGAATTCAGAAAAAATAATGTAGCATCAGTTAATCGCGTAGACAAACTGTTAGAATTAATAAAAACAAATCATTTAAACACAGACGATACATTCACTCCAAAGAGTATGTGCTAAATATGCTGACGTATTTCATTTGGAAAACGACAAGTTAACAACAACTATATTTGTAAACAAAGTATACATTAAAAACAAGGATCTAAACCTGTTTATGTAAAACCTTATCGTATACTGCAAACACAAAAAATAGACGTACATAAGCAAGTTGATCACATGTTGAAAGACGGCGTCATTGAAGAAGCGCGATCGGAATGGTTAGCACCAATTTTAATTGTTCCGAAAAAATAGATCAAGGAGGTGTTAAAAAGTTTCGAGTCGTCCTTAACTATAGATTGCTAAACCAACAAATTGAAAATGACAAATTTCCATTACCAAACATTACGGAAATTTTAGATTCCTTATCCGGCGCTATGTATTTTTCACATCTCGATTTATCACAAGGATATTATCAAATTGAATTAGATGCTGCTAGCCGACCATATACAGCTTTTACAACAGACCGTGGAATGTTCCAAATGACTAGGCTTCCAATGGGGTTAAAAATTAGTCCTAGTGCGTTTTCTCGTGCAATGATAATTGCAATGGCTAGTTTAAATTACGAAAGTTGCTTTATTTATTTAGACGATTTAATTGTGTTTGGCAATAATTTAACAAATCATAATAAAAATCTTACAAAAGTTTTGCAAAGATTACAAGACGCAAATTTAAAATTAAACCCTAATAAATGTGAATTTTTAAAAAAAGAAATTTTATATTTAGGTCATGTAATTTCGGTTAATGGAGTTTCTCCAGATCCTGAAAAAATTCAGTCCATTCAACAATATCCAATACCAAAAGACTCAAATGAAACTAAGCGATTTGTTGCATTTGCAAATTATTATAGGAAATGCATCAAAAATTTTGCAGACATTGCCCATCCCTTAAACAACTTGACAAGAAAAGGTGTTCCATTTACATGGACTAAAGAGTGTCAAGAAGCGTTCGAAACACTGAAAAATTCTTTCATAAAACCCCCTATATTGCAATATCCTTATTTTGCTCCAGATAACACTTTTATTTTGAAAACCGATGCTTCAGGCTATTCTGTAGGAGCAGTGCTCTCAAATGGAGACGATAAACCAATTGCTTTCGCAAGTCGTTCTCTTAACTAATCTGAAAAAAATTACAGCACCATAGAGAAAGAACTTTTAGCTATAGTGTGGGCAGTAAAACATTTTAGACCGTATTTATATGGGCGCAAATTTATATTTTTACAGACCTTAGACCATTAATTTATCTTTTTGGAATGACTAATCCCTCAAGTAGGTTAACTAAATTTAGGTTAGTGCTCGAGGAGTATGATTTCACAATTAAGTACATAAAGGGTAAAGATAATGTTACAGCGGATGCTTTATCACGAATCGAATATTCTTCGGACGACCTTAAAAACATGAATACTGCTGTATGCGAAACAATGTATGCAATAACAAGAGCACAGAGTAGGAAAATAAAGGAAACCGTCAATGGGAGTTTTAAATCGGTTCTAGACGAAAGGCTTGATCACCCTGGAGTCGTGGAGCTTTTAAAACGTCCTAAAGACTCTTTCGAACTACGTATAATTTCAGACAAAGACTTTGATAAAATGATTAAAAGTAAACATTACGATTGTAAAGTAGGGAGACTGATATGTACAAAGAATTCACAAATAATTTATATAAAACAGGATGCTCGATCGACATTAGCGCTAGACGCACTGTTGAGAGACCTGAAAAATATTTGTGTAAAGTATATTCCGGAATTAGTTATAATTAAAAATGAAAATGCGAGCGCTTATTAAATGAAATTTTAAAGGGTACCCACGAAATAAGAAATGCTAGCATAAAAATACCAATTATTAAAGATATTCAAACCATATCAGATCTAGATACTAGACAACTTGTATTAAACGATTTCCACATGTTACCAACGGGAGGACATGCAGGAATCAATCGTATGTATAATAACATTAAAAAATATTATTTTTGGACAGGTTTACGAAAAGATGTCGAAAAATTTGTAAAACGTTATTAGCATTACCATAGATTAATAACTCCTTAGATATCTGACTAATGGTTATGCTTATTTGGTTAGTACCGGAACAGCCCGCATCGCGTCGCTGTCATCGTTTGCAACAGACATGTGCTATCGCTACTATCTGCGCGGTATGTTGCCGTTCGACGCTAAGTTGAGTGAAATGGCTATAGCCAAGTCACGTGTTTTCAACTTCCTTCAATTAACTAATTCCTAATCTCAGAAAAGGTAAATTTCGTTTACCTGAGCATACTTATATTAGTAAGCGCAATTACGAATACTACAGGTAATAACGATGTGTGGTATTACTAACTCTGAACATTTTGTTATTTCTATGCAAAATTATTTTATATAAATTTAAAGTAGGTACCTACTTATGTAGTATATTTTTACTTTTCTGTACTTTCAGTATAGGGAAGTATTGATTTCATGCAGATTTTCGTTTTTGAGATTTTAACGGAAATACATGTTTTGAACCTCCGAGAACCCTAAAAAGTGGTTTAGAAAAAATGTCCGCTTGTTTGTTGCTACATAAAAATTTAAAAAAAGCATACAATGTTGAGTATTTATTAACACGAATTACAATTTACTTTCGGCTTAGACCGCGTCGTCATTTGGGAACTACACCCAGCATAATCAGGTAAGGACCGACCTGTAGCTTGTCTGCCTTTACAAGCATTTGCTAAAAACTCTTACAACCAGAGCAGTCCGAATATCAGATGCAGAACACCTACAACAAGAGAAAACTCACCTCTTGATGTCGTTACAACAAAACGGTTATACAGCCACAGAAATTCACAGAGCAATCCGCAATGCGGAACAGCCCAAGACTAAGGAGGAACTGGCACCTCCGGAAGGCTTAGCTTTTTTACCTTACAGTAAAGGCATCACTGATAAGATTGGGCATGTTCTTAGAAGGTACAGCATAAAGACAGTCTTTAGGACTAATGAAACTTTGGGGAACGGTTTCAGATCCGTCAAGGATCAAATATCAAATTTAAAATCAGCCGGGATCTACAACATCCCTTGCTCATGTGGCTCAAACTACATCGGACAAACTGGTCGTTCCATTGAGTTAAGATTGCGAGAGCACAAAGGTGATTGCAAACACAAACGCATCACAAAATCTGCGGTGGCTGAACATACTGGTTTAACTGGGCATAAGATGGACTTTGACAATGCTCGGGTACTCGCCAGAGTACCTCATTACTTCCCTCGTATCATATGTGAAGCAATTGAAATTGAGAAACAACCTGACAACATAAACAGGGAGGATGGTTTTAGACTCAGTAAAGCTTGGGCTCCGGTAGTTTATCCTCTAAGGACTCCTAAGCATCATCGATCTCACGATCACGCTCCACAGGATCCGTCTTTGCCCAACGGTGACAGCCAACCAGAACTCCGCCGTTCTGCTCGACTGGCTCAAAGAGGTTTAAATACCTCCGCTTCCCGGATTTGAATTTAGTGTTCTTTTCACTCTGAAGATGCAAGCTGCAATGTCTTGCGAAACGTTAGTTTGTATGGGTTCACAAACAGCTAACAGGCATAAGCCGATTAAGTATTATTGTCTTGACAAACAAAATACATCAAATCCTTGTCCGCCCCAAGGTTTAAACAAACTAAGCACACGGCCCTGTTTAGGCAGGCAGGGCCTACGAACAAATATTGCTCAGACTTCTAGAGCAAATGCTTGTAAAGGCAGACAAGCTACAGGTCGGTCCTTCCCTGATTATGCTGGGTGTAGTTCCCAAATGACGACGCGGTCTAAGCCGAAAGTAAATTGTAATATTGACAGTTCGAGAAACCGCGAAAGCCTCAAAGAATATATTTATTAACACGACAACTTACACAAGATGCGTTAGAAAATACATTTTCTGTATTTTGCCAGAAAGGGGGATTTAATGATAATCCAACTGCAAGAAGCTTTAGATTATTATTCCGACATTTTTTTTGTGCAAATTTAAAAAAACCGGTGGTAAATTCAAACTGTGAAGAAGATCAACTAGAATTTGTATTTAACATCAAGGATTTATCAATGCCTCTCCCACCATCTTCTTCAAATACCCTGATATCTGCGAATGCATATAATAAGGATAAAGAGGACACCGAGATCAGCAAGATAAGTATACAGAGTGTTGCAACACGCGAAATCACGTTAGAAGACTGCTCTATACGGTACACTGCAGGATTCGTATTGCAAAAATGTATACCTACAGAAATTTAAATGCAGCACATGCGAAAAAGAACTCAAAGGTCTGTCAGAACCTCGCTGTCTGCGATCAAAACCTAAAATTAGAAAGAGTAAAACTGACACCGAACTTATAAAACAAAAGGCTTATCCCTGCAATGTATCTGTTTTCGGAAGACAATGCCCAACGATCTAACTAATGCGGTTGTAAAAATTACTTTACAGGTGTTTGCTGCATTGTATCCAGCTATAAAAGGCAAGACAAAAATAATGAATATTTTGTACCAGAGATCGCTAATGCAAGTAACAAACATACTTCCTGGTTTTCTTACTGCTACTGAATCTTGCATAAAACATAGAGAGTTCATAATTCGCTATTGCTTACTAGTACGTTTGCAAAAACAAACTACCTGGGAGTCAAAATATATTCGAAAACCTAAAAGTGGAGTAAAAATGAATTCTAAAATTCGCAAATTGTCACATATTTAAGATTACGAAAGCTTACTTCTACCTATGTTTGTTCAGGATTCCGTCCACATTTCAATGAGAAGTTTATAATATAATTATAATAGTATATTTAAGCTATATTTAAGCAACATCATACTAGCAATAAGATTAGTTAATTAATCAATTATTTCTAATATTTCTATCCTAAAATTTAGATTACTGGACTTTTGTGCAATGTTAAACAACAATCGGCTGCTAGTTCAGAAATGTATTTTCTATTTTTAATTAAAAGTATAAATACTACATTCCTAAATAAAGCTACTATTGTCATAAATTGAGATGTTTTTTTTTTAATAAACAAGATATGAATTTCTTGAGAAATGCCTCATCAAAATTTATATCACGTTAAACATAATAAATGTATATATAAATAATAACGTATACTATTTTTACTGTAATTTTAATATTCGTATTTATTAAAATATTACTTAAGCTTAATAGTTCAAAAATGTATTAATATAATACTTGAACAGGTAGAAAGGAAACCCTGCTCAGTGCTTTTACCTGCTTCAAGATTTAATCCTCAACAAAGTTGACCAGTTAAGTGGTTCATTGCTTTTATTCTACCACGATTCACTTGAGTAAGTTTTCAGTACCTGCGGGTACTGCCACCTAGGATAGTTTAATGTCACTATTTCGAGCAGAACTACTACACCATTTAAATCAGTGATCTAAGGAGTTATTAATCTATGGCATTACAAACCCAATATAGAACCAATGTCAATTACAACTACAGCTTCATCTGCATTTCAAAAATTTTTTTTAGATATCGTAGGTCCAATAGAAACCGATACGAACAACAAACGGTATATTTTAACATTACAATGTGAATTAAGTAAATTTGTAGAAGGTTATCCATTAGAAAATAAAGAAGCTACAACAGTTGCCAAAGTTTTCGTAGAAAATTTTATTTTAAGGTACGGTATTCCTGAAGAAATTGATTGTGATCAGCGTACAGAATTTTTGAATTCCACATTAAGAGAAACCTGCAAACTATTACAAATTAAACGACTAAAATCTACAGCTTATCATCATGAAACTTTAGGTTCTCTTGAAAATTCTCATAAATGCTTAGGAGCTTACCTAAGGATACAAATTGCTAAAAATCCAGATACGTGGAGTTTTTGGATACCTTACTGTTGCTTTGCTTATAATAACACAGTCCACACAGAAACACAGTACACGCCTCATGAATTGGTTTTCGGAAAAACAGTTAGATTGCCTTCAAATATTTCTAATCATCTCTCTCTTCGGTGCCGTCTCAAACGAGGTTGGCAATCATCATTTTATATCTTGTTCTATTGTATGTAGCATGAAATAAAGTGGCCGTGTTCTGCTCTGTCCATTCTTTTATGTTTTTAAACCATGACTTTTTCCTTCTTCCTTGACCTCTTTTACTGTTTATTTTTCCTTCTAATATAAGTTGTAACAGGTTGTATTCTCTATGTCTTATAATGTGTCCAAAATATTTAGCTTTTCTATTTTTTACTATTCTGACTAGTTGTACCTCTGATCCTATTCTATTTATCACTTCTTCATTTGTTACTCTTGCGGTCCAAGGAATTCTTAACATCCTTCTATAAATCCACATTTCGAAGGCTTGTATGCGTGTTTGGGCATCTTTTTTCAACGTCCATGTTTCACATCCATATAGTATCGTTGACCAAATGTAGCAACGCATTACTCGCAGTCTTATTTCTAATGACAGCTTTAAGTTACATAATACATTTTTCATTTTCATAAAATTACTTCTAGCTATTTCTATTCTTTGCTTAATTTCTTTTAGGTGATCCATCTTATCGTTTATGTTTCGTCCGAGGTATTTATAGTCTGTAACGTTTCTGATATTTGTGTCATTTATTCGTATAGATGGAAGCAAGTCAAGTGATCTAGAAAATACCATGGAGCTTGTCTTTACGGTGTTTATGTTAAGGCCCATTTCATTACTTTTTACGTTTAAGCGATCCATTAAAGTTTGTAGATCTTGTTCACTGTCTGCGATGACTATGGTATCATCTGCATATCTTATATTATTTATAACCGTGCCATTAATTTTTATTCCTTCGGGTCTGCCGTCTAATGTCTCTTGAATTATTTTTTCCGAGTATATATTGAATAATAGCGGAGACAGCACGCATCCTTGACGCACTCCCCTTTTTATATCTATAGTTTCTGTTTTTTCATTCTCTACTTGAACTGCCGCTGTTTGTTGCCAATATAAATTTCTGATAATTCTTATATCTTTTCCGTCTAAGCCTATTCGATTCAGTTCTTCGATCATCTTTTCATGTTTGATTCTGTCGAAGGCTTTTTCGTAGTCAACGAAACAAATATATAGGTCTTTTCTCATGTCTAAACATCTCTCTGCCATAACAACTAGGCTTAGTATGGCTTCTCTAGTTCCTAGCCCTTTCCTGAATCCAAACTGGCTGTTACTTAGATTATCTTCGCATTTTGCTCGGATTCTGTGATATATTATTCTAAGGAACACTTTTAATGTATGGCTCATTAAACTGATCGTTCTATAATCTTTGCATTTTCGGGCCTTGGGTTTCTTGGGTAATGTAATAAATGTAGATTTCAACCATTCATTTGGTATGATTCCCGTTTCGTATATGCTATTATATAGTTTTGTTAACAAACTTGTTGCTTTATCGCCCATATGCTTCAGATATTCGATTGTAATCTCATCATCACCTGGAGCTTTGTCACCTTTAGTTATTCTGATAGCATGCTCAACTTCCGATGTTAGAATTTGGGGTCCTTCTTGTGAGAGTACTCTAGGGTATATATCACCCCTATTGTCATTAAATAATTGTTTTATGTAGTTTTCCCAAGTTCGTTTCTTTTCCTCTATGTCTAATATTAACTTATTATGCTCATTTGTGATGTTTATATTGTTCTTCTTTTTCATTGTACCTGTCATCATTTTGATCTTCCTGTGTAAATTTAAATCGTCGTGCATGGCTTCTAGCCTTTCTATTTCTTCACAGTTTTCTTGTAGCCATTTTTCTTTCGCTAACTTTATCTTGTCTTCTACTTCTTGATTTATTCTTTTATATGCAATAGGATTCTTGTTTTTTATTGTTCTTCTTCTCTCCATCAGTTCTAGTATTTCTGGTGTTATCCATTCTTTTCTTTTTTCTTGTTTCTTTCTCCCTATCGCATCTTTACCCGATTTATTTAATATATTTTTTAGTTCTGTCCACGTTTTCTCTATTTCTCTTTCTTCTACTATACCATTTTGAGGATGTACGTTTTTAATTTCGTCTTCTATTCGTGTTATGAACTTATTCCTAATATTGTCATTTTGTATAGTTTTCCAGTCTAGGAGTTCGCTTCTTTGTTTTTGTTTTTGAATTAATTTTTTGAATTTTATTCATATTGTCGCTACTACTGGATTGTGATCCGATCCGATATCTGCCCCTGGATATGTTTTTGCACTCGTTACGCCGTTTTTATATCGTTTGTTAATCATAATATAGTCAATTTGGTTTCTTACTATTCTGGTTGGATTGTCTTGGGGTGATTTCCAGGTATACAGCCGTCGATTTGGTAGTTCGAACCATGTATTTATTATTGTTAGATCGGCTTCTTGACAAAATTCTATTAATCGTGTTCCTTGTTCGTTTCGTTCCCCTAATCCAAATCGTCCAACCACTTCATTGGCTTCGCCTTTTCCAACTTTCGCATTAAAGTCGCCCATAATTATATTAAGATCTTGTTTTTTGAGTGACCTTCGAATATATTTAATTTGCTCGTAGAACTCTTCAAGTTGTTCAGCTGGTTTGTCGGCAGTAGGCGCATGTGCTTGGATGATGTTTATGTTCACTGGGTGTCCTGCTAATTGTATGAGCATAACTCTGTCTAATCATATTGATCCACAATTTTGACAACTATCCCTTAGAGCTAAAATATCGCTTACAACAAGCATGTAATGATGCTCACAATAACCTAATGGTTTCAAAAATAAAAAGAAAACAAAGATATGATGTAAAAAGCAGTTCTGTAAGTTATAATGTAGGAGATAAGGTATTATTAAGAAATAATTCGGCAAATAAAACAGAACCTTTGTATAGAGGACCATATGTAATTATAGAAGAAAGGCCTCCAAATATAGTTTTAAGTATAGATAATAAGATTATAGCATGTGCTAAAACATGCCCTTTTCCGTCAAAACTGTTACTACATATTCCTTTTTGACACCGAACATTATGATTATGTTGAAATGGTGTACTAGAAAATGAAATAAGTATATCTGGTTTATATTTGCTATTATATTCAAACTTTAAATTTGAAACAGACTGCCATTGATCAAAGGCTTTTTGTGCTACTTCTTTTATTTGATTTGTAGCTAATGAAAAATACCATTTAAGATTTGTTTTGTTTCATTTATTATTATGAATTCTGTATGCCGTTGGATTATCTTTAACACCACATCTAGGTTTATTAACCAAGTCAAGTGTTTTCTGATTTAATGTTCCATCAACAGGTAAATTATAGAATTCTTGAAACCTTATTAAAGACTCACTTGTTTCTATTGATAATAAGTCATTACTCTCTAAATATCCAAATTTTTCTAAATAGTCAGTAATATTAACTTCCAAGGATAATGAAAAAGAAATATTTGAAATAATAAAAATATAATACATCTCATTTATTAGAATAAGAATCAATTGCCGTTTAAGTGAACTTGTTGTAAATATTTTTCTCTGGGAAAATAGTTAAAATTACTAATAAATTCTTCTTCACGTAAATTTATTTCTTTTTCATTTATTTTAACAACAACAACAGGCATTGAATCGAGTAGTTGATCAGTACTTTACATCTTTGACCCATAAGATCGGTAATACATCTCTAGTAGAACATAAAACTGACAACAAATGAGCCGATAAAACAAAGGACATCAAGTATCACCTTTTATCCAACAAAAGATTGATGAGGAAGTACAACATATGTTAAGAAATGATATAATTGAAAAATCAAGTTCTGCTTGGCCTTCACCAGTCATTCTTGTACCTAAAAATGATGGTCCTTATAGATTCTGTATTGATTATAGAAAATTAAATAGTGTCACAGTTAAAGATGCCCACCCTTTACTTTTTGTATCAACCATTCTTGATCGCCTTAGGAATGCAAAATACCTTAGTTCAATGGATATTAAGACCGCATACTGGCAAGTTTCGGTAGCAAAAGATTCCAGACCTTATACAGCGTTCGCAATTCCAGGTCGTGGCCTCTTTCAATTTTAAAGAATGCCTTTCGGGCTTACCAACAGTCCCGCAACGTGGCAACGTTTGGTGGATCAAATCATTGGACCGAAACTTGAGCCACATGTTTTTGTATATCTGGATGATATAATTGTGAACACGGAAGACTTCGAAACGCACATTCATATCCTGAAAGAAATAGTTAAGCGTTTACAACAAGCTGGACTTACGTTATCGCGTGAAAAGTGTAATTTTTGCAGACCAGAACTGAAATATTTAAGTTTTATAGTTGATCAATATGGATTACACGTTGATCCCGATAAAGTCAGAGCAATTATCGAAATTCCAGCGCCGAAGAATATTACTGAAGTTCGTCGTATAATAGGAACTGCTTCATGGTATAGACGTTTTATTCCCAATTTTGCCTCCATTATAGCCCCAATAACATCACTGTTACAAAAGAAAAAAATTTGGTCATGGACAGAAGAATGTGAAAATTCTTTTCAGTATATAAAAAATATTCTTTTCAGTATATAAAAAATTGTTTAGTTACTGCTCCGATATCGGTCGCGCAGAACGTAGGTACTCAACGAACGAACGCGAGTGCCTCGCTGTGATTTGGTCAGTGGAAAAACTTCGTCCTTATCTCGAAGGTTATTACTTCACAGTCCTCACAGATCACCATTCCTTGCTTTGGCTACACAAACTACAAGAGCCAAACGGTAGACACGGACGTTGGATTGTTCGTCTACAACAGTATAATTTTAATATCTTACACAGAAAAGGCAAAAAACATGTTGTTTCAGATCTATTGTCCAGAACTGTTCCAGAACTCAATCTCGTTGACCTTGATGTAACTCCTAGGATAATTAATGATAAATGGTATTTACACATTTAGATGAGTGAGAGAGTGCAACAGAAACCATTGCAATATCTTCAATAGCGTTTTGTAAACCATCAGTTGTATAAATTTGTTAAAAGTAATTATCCAGATTTGATAGATGCCAATGCATCCTGGAAAATAGTGGTTCCACGTGAACAACGTCGTGACATCATTAAAGAAAATCATGATTCTACAATATCCTGTCATGCTGGTGTTTATAAAACATATATACGTTTGAAGACGCAATACTACTGGCCAAAAATAAGATATGACGCAGCAAAGTATGTGCGTAACTGCAATATTTGCGTCACCATGAAACCGGATTATAATCGCCCTACCGGATTAATGGGTAAACGTCCAGAGATTACCAAGCCATGGCAAATGATATCCGCTGATATATGTGGCCCATTGCCGCTTTCTACGAAAGGTTATGTGTATATATTAGCAGTTTCAGATTATTTTACCAAGTTCATATCCCTATTTGCCCTTCGTACTGCTACCGCTGCAGGCATCACTCGTACTATCGAAGACAATATAATTTTACTGTTTGGATGTCCGCAATACCTTATATGTGACAATGGAGCCCAATTCAAATTTATACAGTTTGTTGCGTTATGCAAAGATTACAAAACAAAAATAATTATCTTCACTCCATATTATCACCCACAATCCAATCCTCAAGAAAGACCAAATCGGACCTTAAAAATTATGTTTGCCTCGTATGTGGCCGACAATAAAAAAAAATGGGATCAGTACTTACCTAAAGTAGCATGTGCACTCCGCACTTCTCTATTCATGAGACTATTAATCTCACGCCTTACTTCGCCAATTTTGGAAAAGCATGCTATTAGAGGAGATCAGTTTAGAACCAACATCACTTGAAACAGAAAAGACTGAACCATCAGCTAGAAAAAAAGGTTTCGAGAAACTATACGCAGACATAAAAAAGAGATTAGCTGTAGCTCATGCAAAGTCGAAACAGAGATATGACCTCCGCAGAAGAGCCGTGACATATAACGTTGGAGACAAAGTATACAGACGTAATCATGCTATATCCGATGCTGGAAAGCATTTCACTGCCAAATTAGCTCCAAAGTTTTTAGGGCCATTTATAGTGAAAAGAAAACTGTCAACTGTAACCTACGAACTTTGTGATGAACAACAGAAATCCAAGGGAGTTTGGCATGTAAAAGATATAAAGCAACATCCACCAGATCAAGACTAACAACGTTTGGACTGCATCAATTTAAACTCAGATGTTTAAAAAAATATTTAATTCACTAGGATTAACAAGTTCTTCAAGATAACTTTCAAAACAACATTGTTTTTATCAACTCTATCTTATTTTTATCAATATATCTTACTACAGTTTTAAAGTCAGATGTGGGTTTAAAACTCATCAATTTCAAAAAAATAAGACAGAGATGACCACACATGTTTGATAATTTGGGCTGTATTCTTTTTTTATTAAATACAACTACTTTGTTTCTAAATAAATTATTGGTTTTTATAAGATATTTTTTTATTTCTTCCAGACTTTTTTGACCACAAGGATCAAAATAAATTACAGTATCATTTCTAATAATTATATAACATGTGGCATGATGATACATAGACAAAACTGTACACTCATTTTTTGTAAAAGTTTTTGGTAAAGAATATTCAAAGTCATCTCTAAAATTGTTAATTTTCAATTTCTTTGCATTTCTTAGAGTAAAATTTCTATCTGTTGGAACAATAAAAAAATTTTTCAGCTGTTTGTTAGATAGTCTTAACATACAACAAGTGTTGTTTTTTAGAGCTCTTTTTACTTTTGCTTCATTATTTTTTATTTAATCGAGGTGTGTGATTTTCTACATAATCATTGTAATGATGTTCAGAAATTTTCAACGTTATACCCTTATTATTTTTCCAAGCGTCTATAATAACTGTACTTGCCATTTACGCAACCATTTATACATGCAGCTGGAAGCCAATCTGAGTTTGGTCTATGGAGTTTGCGCAGCATGGTGCTTGACATTGAATAATCTGCGAGTCTGTCAGTCTGTGACCTACTCTAACCTTTTAAGCTTTATCTGAAATTTATCTGAATTACCTATTTCAAATCTGTGGCTTTGAACGTGTTTTGAACAATGGCAAATCCAAATGGTAAGAGCCTATAAACCAGCAAAACTAAATTTTAACCGAATTGTTTTAGGAATCGCCGTTCATGTCAACTGCCCAGGCGAGGATGTTGATGTTATCGATATCGCGGCCAGGCATGAGGCCGCGTTTAACTTGTTTAGAAACCAATGCCCCTTCGGGGCATATGTAGCGGAAGTTACAGCTATACGAGGCAAAGGCAGAAAAAATGCGTTTGGCGTGTGAGATACATTCGAAATGTGTTTGTTTCTTTGTTTTGTTTTAGGGATTAGAAAAATTGAGGGCAATTTTCCTCGAGGTTGGGAGGGAATTGTTACGTGTTCATTTTTAGCTTAAAATTATATTGAATTTTAGGTGTATTTATTTCGTAAGATAGGCAACCCAATAGTCATTATTGTTGTATTTGGTTTGACTGAGGTATATTTTCAAATTTGCCGCCATTTCTGTGTTTCCTGTGGTGGGACGGTTTCCTTTATTTTACTACTCTGTGCTCTTGTTATTGCATACATTGTTTCGCATACAGCAGTATTCATGTTTTTAAGCTCGTCCGAAGAATATTCAATTCGCGATAAAGCATCCGCTGTAACATTATCTTTACCCTTTATGTACTTAATTGTGTAATCATACTCCTCGAGCACTAACCTAAATTTAGTTAACCTACTTGAGGGATTAGTCATTCCAAAAAAAATTAATGGTCTGTAAAAATAATAAATTTGCGACCATATAAATACGGTCTAAAATGTTTTACTGCCCACACTATAGCTAAAAGTTCTTTCTCTATGGTGCTGTAATTTTTTTCAGATTTGTTAAGAGAACGACTTGCGAAAGCAATTGGTTTATCGTCTCCATTTGAGAGCACTGCTCCTACATAATAGCCTGAAGCATCGGTTTTCAAAATAAAAGTGTTATCTGGAGCAAAATTAGGATATTGCAATATAGGGGGTTTTATGAAAGAATTTTTCAGTGTTTCGAACGCTTCTTGGCACTGCTTAGTCCATGTAAATGGAACACCCTTTCTTGTCAAGTTATTGAAGGGATGGGCAATGTCTGCAAAATTTTTGATGTATTTCCTATAATAAATTACAAATGCAACAAATCGCTTAGTTTCATTTGAGTCTTTTGGTATTGGATAATGCTGAATGGCCTGATTTTTTTCCAGGATCTGGAGAAACTCTATTATCCGAAATTACATGACCTAAATATAAAATTTCTTTCTTTAAAAATTCACATTTATTAGGGTTTAATTTTAAATTTACGTCTCATAATCTTTGCAAAACTTTTGTAAGATTTTTATTATGATTTGTTAAATTATTGCCAAACACAATTCTGTTAGTTATGCAGCAATGTATGTATTCCAATCAAATTATTATTATTAAGTGATGTACGTGTGAAAGCTATGGTAGATTCAGATAGCCTAGTATCGATAATAGTAGAAACTTTAGTAGCAGATAAGATAATTTGAACCTGCGAATGTGGTAAAGTGTATTAATCGGTAGTAAATAACTCAAGTTTAAATATAAAACGGTTTGATTTATAAAAAATATTTATATATATATATATATATATATATATATATATATATATATATATATATATATATATATATATATATATATATATATATATATATATATATATATATATATATATATATATATATATATATATATATATATATATATATATATATATATATATATATATATATATATATATATATATATATATATATATATATATATATATATATATATATATATATATATATATATATATATATATATATATATATATATATATATATATATATATATATATATATATATATATATATATATATATATATATATATATATATATATATATATATATATATATATATATATATATATATATATATATATATATATATATATATATATATATATATATATATATATATATATATATATATATATATATATATATATATATATATATATATATATATATATATATATATATATATATATATATATATATATATATATATATATATATATATATATATATATATATATATATATACATATAGTATGGAAGATACCAAGCCCGGTACATACATCGGGCACTCAGAAGCCCGGGTCTATTTAAAGCGATACGCACGTACAAGTCAAATATATAATTCATTTGAAGCGTCATAAATACAAGCAACCTGAGAGGGGTAAGATTATTTCATATACAGCAAAATTTATATATGACTGTTATAAGGAAGCCATTGACATACCACCGATTATATGAAACCCATCTGTATAAAATGCGAATATTTCACGCATTTTACGAGTCCATGCTGTGTTGCCTTTTAAATATTCTGAATGTTTGTTTCACTAGCGTCCACAGACACCGATTCCACTGGCGGCTTCAACTCGCCGCGCCGGTTTGTACAATATACGAATACTCGCTCGGAAATTCAAATATTTTTAATTATAGGCATTGCGTAATAATTAATTATTTATTATTTTTATACTGTAATAATTATTTATTATAATTTGGCAATGTTTTTATTTAACAAATTTGTAATTGCCATTGTTGCGGCCATTCAAATGGCAAAAAATCGTACAGAATTTCCCTAAATAAATGACATAAATAAATTATTAAAACCCATGACTTACAAAATAAAACAAGGTAAAAGATTACTATCGTAATCAGTTATTTTAAGAGAATTGAGCTAACTTTGGCTTCAATTAAGAACAAACCGCCATTGTACAACATTTGCAATGAACATCATTTCCCCACAATAAAAACATTAATACTCGACGACGCCGACGTCTGTTTGCAATAAGAAAAAATCTAAAAAGGAATAAGTTACACTTATTAAAACCGTCGGCTTTAGAGACAGAGTCCATTACAGTGCAATTGTTAAACACTATTTTAGTGGGATTCTGTTTGAATTTCTAGCGATTTTGTTGCGTAGCAATATTGTTGCTATGGTATGGTATGGGCCATTCTATTGGTCATAACCATGGCAATAACAACTTTTTTAAATAACAACATTGCTAAAAATGAAACAGAATTCTACCGAATAATAGCTTATGTAATAAGTACATAATGTAGGTCTTTATTGGACGACCCCTATAGTTTATGACAGAGTGAGCGCAGCGAGCGAGGCCCATAAATAGGGCAAGTCCAAAAAGCCTAAAAAAGCCTGAAAGTAAAAATACCTATTATCAATATTCAAGATAATTGAATTCTCCACAAAAATGGTCTTTTGTACTTTTTTGCTAAGACTTATAGTTTGGAAGCAATAGCCCCGAGAAGTGTGGTACACTGTTCCAGGATTTCCACCAAAAGTTTGTGTTGATATGAACATTTTAATTCAATATAACATATATTACAACCTCAAATACTGCAAATATAGTTGAAAATTAAAAACGTTCTGACGCGCAGACGCACCTTACGAATCACGTGATATACTGTGGCGCCATCATAGCGTAGACCCCCAACTCGTACTAACAATAGCTCAGAATTTTCATATCAACACAAAATTTTGGTGGAAATCCTGGAACAGTGTACCACACTTCTCTGGGCTATTGCTTCCAAACTATAAGTCTTAGCAATAAAGTACAAAAGACCATTTTTGTAGAGAATTCAATTATCTTTAATATTGGTAATAGGTATTTTTACTTTCAGGCTAACATAAACGAAGGTATTGGCGTAAAAACTCCAAGTTTGCTCATTTTTTCCAATATGGCGGGCGGCCAACGCTCAGGTCTTTCGAGGGGGAAAACTTAATATGTTCATTCCAGACCTTAAATAAAGCGATTACATCCATTTGCAGATTTCCTCTAATTATTTCCCGAACACGTCCTTTTTTGGCTTCTAGCGCCTGGCCTATTTCGGGTGCTACGGAAAGAGCTGCTCGAATGATAGCTTTTAACATGGAACTAGATTTATATAATATAAAAAATATCCCTATTAATATATTTTCTGTTTAATAAATTTCTTTGAGTTCAAAATCTTCAATAATTAGTTCTTTATGAATTTTGATTTTAAGCCAAGCATAAAATTGTAAATCCCAGTATTGCACCATACTATTTCCCATGGTGCTTAGTGGATTCGTCGTTAAATAAATATTTTAGATACTTATTTGTGTCCTTGCTCTCTAAAATCCAATAGCAAATAACCATCACAAACATGTAGGCATAGTAAACTTCTTTAAAAATGTGTCTACAAAAAATGACACTATCGAATTTTTACGTCCCACTATAAGCCACATTCCCCTATACGTATTTCGACATGTCATTTTAAGAGGCAAGATTAAAAGTATACAGTTGGTGTTACTATAGGAATAATAAATCTTCATAACTTGATCTTGGTTTTCTATATCTGCGTCCAGATGACTTGATTTAACATTCCACTATGTGGTGGAACGTTGGCTTTCGGATAGTAGCTTGTATTATAATTGTAATTTTGCTACGATGGTAGTTCAAACTATTTTAATACTGGTAAAAACATCGAAGGTACTACCCTGGCTAGGGTTTCTGCAGTTTTTTTAGGCGGTACAGGTAAATACCGGGGGTAAATAATTAGGAGTCGGCTGCAGCCGCAATTATTTTGCAGACACAATAAATGTATTTATTACGTTTCTTCAATATTTTAAATTATAAAAAATCAACCACTTTAGATTTTCAAACTGTCAGTTTAAAGGTTACAAACTTTCCAACAGCTGTGCAATAAAAGTAGGTATATTTTTTAATTTGCAATTTTGCATATAAATCAATCCTATTTTTGTAGAAAAAAAAACTCTTATATTTATAAACTTTAATATTACACCTAAAATATAAAAAAATATGTTACAATTAAAGACTAATTTGCAGACAAACACATATGAGAATACCGCGGCTTAACTACTGATAATAAATGTAAATTTTGACATTCCAAATGGAACCATTCTATTTCACTCATCAAATGCTATACGTCCCTGTGCCATGACGAATTCTCTATATAGCTCGTTCAAATCATAATTTTCTTCTCTTCTGTTAAAAACCTGATCTACTAGCTCTTTCAGTTGCACTGCTTCAGTTGGAAGATTGCAGCTCCTTAGTTGTATTCTGTCAACTGCCTCTACCACCGGGAAGGTTACATTTTTTCCTTTAGGACGTGAGTTTTTTGTAATGTGCCTCAGCGCCATTGTTATTATACTTGCTTCCTCTAGTCTCGCCAGTTTCATACTTATTTCGATTTTTTGGTATATCTTTGATGAATATTTCGTGCTGTCCTTCTCTACTTTACCTCCTACTTCCTCTTCTCTACTCGTGTCTGCCTTCTCTCCTTCTACTGGTTCCGTTGCTGTTATTGTTGTGTTCGTCAATTTGAAGATATTGACGATTCTCTGTACGCTCGCCTTCATCTTTTCTTTTTTCCCACCCGTCTCTTTCCTGTCCGTCTGGGTGGACGCTTCGCCTCTCCCATTACTTACCCCACTTTCCGTCTAGGTATATACTTCTTCCATTACCGCCTTTGTGATTCTGCTCATTTTCTCCTTATGTTCTTCTACTCTTCTTCGATCTCTTTCTTTCGTTATTATGGCCTGTCACTTCTTCTTCCGTGAAGGGTCTTGTTGGTTCTCCATTCCCAGGTTTCCTGTTTACGTTTCTCCTCATTTGAATTTGTGCTTCATCCTCTCCTTCTTCATTATCGTCAGGTAGAAGAATCAGCAGGAGGAGCTGGTCGGCATCCTTCCAGTCTTTTGTAAAGTTCTTCTCCTCTCCCTCCATCCTCAGAGTTGAGAACACTTGGGCTTTTGATTTTCTTCGAAACTAATTTGTAGGGTATTCCCCACGCATCAGTCTCGAGGTTTTCCTTGACGAATTTTTCAAAACTGGTTTCTTTAGTATCATAGATCTATAGGGCGGGCGTACACCGTTTTTAAGTGACGATATATTTGTAAATTTTGTTGTCGTTCTTCTTCTATTATCGACCTTTGGTAATCTTTTCTTGCCCTTCTAACCCTTGCTCTTTGTCGTGACAAGTCTTCGGTCTATTTTGCACGCTCGTTTTGTTATTTGCTGGAGGTATGAACGTGTACATGGCTTCTTTGACTGCCTTTGTGACGAGTTTTGCATTTTCATGTATGTTTGATGTGGACGTTTATTATCATGTCCATCCTTATATCCCTTTTCATCTTGCTCCAGTCGGCTTTCCTTATGTTGTACGTTCTCCTGCCTGTTTCTATTTGAGCATCTGCTTGGGTGTCTTTTTAAGCGTCATGGTGATCATGTTATGATCACTGGTCGTGAGGTTTCTTTAACGCACCAGTCAGTGACCTTGTCAGACGCAGACTGGCTCGCCAAAGTTGCATCTATGCTAGTTCCGGCACCAGCACGCCTGTGATAGGTTGGGGGATTTCTAGGTTTGTTCAAAACTTCTAGCCCGAGTTCGTATATTGCCCGTTCCATTTCCTCTCCTCTGTCGTCCGTGGTTCTGCTGTACCACATACCCGGTGGATGTGGAAACCAAGCCCCAGGTGACTCGAAGTCATTGGAGCTTGGTTCCAGGCCTGGATGGAGCGATATAGAACTTGAGCTTAAACCTAACTTAAGTTTGAGGGCCACAGCCTCTCTCCAGGCAAGACTGATGTGGGCGGCCATGCCGTCACCTACTCGAGGTGTCCACTGTTCTCACAGAACACATCAGATCTAGAGGAGCTACACCTCGATAAAAAACCCATCCCTAATTGGGATGGTTGGCAGTGGACAACTGCGCCTTGTCCAGCGTGTTTTGTGGTAGTGCTTCGCGCTTAAAATACAAAGCACTCCCCAGCTGCGACAGTGGGCTAAGCATGCTGGTTGATAGCCCGCCTGGCTGCTACCGGAACCCTGCAAACTGGTGGAATAGCTTCTGTTCTCGGACTTGAAGCGTGCCTGTCGCCCACGTGGTACAGGATTGTAGGATTAGCCACCGAAGCTTGGAAAGAGGGCAGGAGTCTCCACTGGAAACCAGGGGGAAGTATAAACAGTCAGCTCCATACCCGCGCGGACCCGGCTATGGAGGATTCACAGGCCGTTCTGCACGAACGTGCGTTTAAACTGGAATACTAAGGCTATATAAGATTACGAAAATTAGGGCTACCTAAGGTGTTAAAAAAATTGGCTAGTAATCGAATAATAATAACAAGCGGCTAAGAGAAGCGTCAGTAGAGGACAGGGTATTGAAAGAACAAACAAGGCAAACATGGCCTTGACGCATTCTCCTCCTCCGAGGAGGAGATTCTGCAGCACGACAGAATTTCCGCCACTAGCGGAAAAGACTACTAGATCAAGCGACGAGGGAGGAAGCAGTGGAGATGAGGAAGAAGCGAGGAGTGAGTCCGAGGTAGAAACTACTCAGAGCGAACAAAGGACGATCGAGGAGAGATATAGAGAACTCATTGAGTATGTTCACAAAGGATTAGATCCGAGCAACAGGCTGAAGAAAGAAAACCTGAAGACCCTTAAAAACATGATAGCTGAGTGGGCTTTTGCTCAAGTGGAGACGAGAGGACAAGTAAAAGCGAAGAATGAGGAAAATGAAAAACTAAGGAAAGAACTGGAAGAAGAGAGAAAGAAGCCAGCGGGACAAACACAAATAGAATCGTATGCGAAAATAGCGCAGATAACTAGGCCGTCAGTAGTGACAATGAATAAGAAAATCGACAAAGCACAAAACAACAACAACACGATGTTTATATCATCTAAGAAGGGAGAAGACATAAAGATGGTACTGGAACGACTTACAAAGACAATAGATCCGGTAAGAGAGGGAATAAAGATAAGAAATATTAGGAAGACCAACAAAATGGTAATCGTGGAGACAGAAAATAAAAGCGACATAGAGAAGATAAGACATAACAAGGAATTAAGTAAGGAGCTAAACATTGAATTACCAAAGAAGAGAAATCCACTACTAATATTGTACGATACCCAGTCTAACTGGGAAGAGGACTACATTAAGAGATCAATCTATGAGCAAAACATTAAAGAACTAGAGAGCATCACAAAGGAAGAAATTGAAAACGAATTCAAGATAAGATTTAGAACTGGCCCGAAAGGGAAAAGCACTGTGCACCTGGTCGTCGAGGCGACGGCAAAAATTAGGAACCTTATGATGAGACAATACAGAACCTATATAGGATTCAGAGCGATTAATGTCAAGGATTACCTAGTAGTATCAAGATGTATGAAATGCCAAGAAATAGGGCATATAGCAAAATACTGCAATGCGAAGGAAGAAATATGCGCACACTGTGGCGAGGAAAAGCATCAAAAAGCGGATTGCCCAAAGAAAAAGGAAAGGAAAGTCTGTGTACCCTGTAAAAACAGAAATAAAAAATGTAGCGAAGACGGAAAAGATTGTCCAACTTATAAATTGATGGTGGAAAGACTCATACAGAAGACAGATTATGGATCATAAGCCCATAATCGAAGAAGCAATCAACAGTAAATGTAGAAAAAACGAAGGAAAAGAGGGGAAACAAAAGAAGAAGAAAGCACCATCAACAATAGAAAGAGATCGAAGGAGGGTTGAAGAACACCAGGAGAGGGTGAGAAGGATGACGAGAGAGGGAAAGGAGGAAGCGTACATCCAGACAGGAGGAGAGGTAAGTAAGAGGAAAGAAGAAGCGTCTACCCAGACAGAAAAGAAAGAAGAAGGAGAGAGAAGGGGAAAAATAAAGGCGACTGTTAGAAGAATTGTCAATGTCTTCAAAACGACAAAGACAACAATGATGACAAAACAACCAGAAGAGGAGAAGGCAAGCACAAGCAGAGAAGAGGAAGTGAGAGGTATGATTGAGAAAGAAAAGGCAGAAGATCCATCACAGATTTACAATAAGATAGAAATAAGCATAAAACTGTCGAGACTGGAGGAGGCGAGTACGTTGACAACAGCACTGAGGCACATAACAAGAAATATACATCCAAAAGGAAGAACTATAACCTTCCCGGTGGCAGAGGCAGTAGACAAAATTCAACTGAGAAGTTGCAATGTACCAACGGCAGCAGCAGAGCTAAAGAACTTAGTAGATCAAGTATTCTACAGGAGGGAAGAAACATATGAGTTAGATGAACTTTATAGAGATTTCGTAATGACGCACGGTCGTATAGCGTTTGACGGTAAGAAACAATGGCCAGAAAGCCACATACACACGAGACATCCGTGATGGCGAACAACAAGATAAGGTTAGCGCAAATTAACGCAACGAGGAGTGCGACAGTGATGCACGAAATAAGGAAGGTAGCTGAAGAGGAACATCTAGACTTGATCTGTATACAGGAGCCCTACACTCGGGGAGGGAAAATAGTAGGAATGCCTTTAGTCTCGCAGATAATTACGATGGGAGATAATCCAATGGCTGCAATAATAGTCTTTAACAAGAACATCACAACAACTGTAAATAGGCAGCTGAGCGACGAGCATTGTGTATGCATAGAAGTAAGATCTAAGATGGGCAACTGGATACTGGCTTCACAGTACTACCAGTTTGCGGAGGATATCGATAGACACCTGGCGAAAACAAGGAGAGTCATGCGTGAATATATGAACAAACAGGTACTATTGTGTGCAGACGCGAACGCAAGGTCCGACCTATGGTGGAGCGGAGAGACAGACGAAAGAGGAGAGGAGGTCGAGAGAGTTATTCAAGAGTCACAACTCGAGGTGCTCAATCGACCTCTGAATCCCTCCACTTATCAGAACAGAGCCGGAGCGAGCAGCAATATAGACATAACGATATGCAATGCGAGAGCGATAGAGAAGATAAAGAACTGGAAAGTAGAAGACAATAAAACGACAAGCGATCATAACATGATCACTATGGAAATCACAAAGGGAATAGAACAGAATGAAGAGGTAGAAGAAATAAGAAGAACTAGATATAACATCAGGAAAGCAAATTGGGAAGTGCTTCGACAATATCTGAAGCTGGACATGATAATAAACGAAGAAGCGAATGTGAACGAAACAGCCAAAGAAATAACAAAAGCTCTAAAGGACGCTATGTATAGGGCAATACCCAGGATACAAGAAGATAGCAAAGTAAGGAACAGCGCGTGTACAGACGAACTCACGGAACTTAGGAGAAAAGTAAGGAAACAATGGAAGCTATACCAAAGATCCATTATAGACAACGAAAGAAGGAGACATCTGGAGGAATATAGAAATCTGAAAGAGAGATACACCAAGAGAATATTTTAGAGCAAGATGGATAGCTGGGATAGATTCGTGGAAGGGAATTTGAAGACAGACATATGGGGAGTTCCTTACAAGATTGTAACCAACAAGATAAGGAGCCCGACACTTTTCTCGACGCTGAGGAAAGGGGAGGGAGAAGAATACACTAAAGACTGGAAGGAATCGGCAACAGTATTAATACAAACGTTACTACCAGGCGATGACCCAGAACTGGAGGATGAAGTGCAAAGGGAGAAAACACGAGAGATGACTGAAGCATATGAACTCGGGGGAACAACACTCTTCACTCCCGAGGAAGTAGGCGAAGTTATTTCAAAGCTTAAAAAGAAAAAAGCACTAGGCCCTGATGGGATAAGGGCGGAAGTACTGCAAAATGTAGCAAGAGAGATAACACCGATACTCACAAAATACTACAACATATGCCTGAAAAAGGGAAGATTTCCAAATATATGGAAACAAGGGGAAATAGTGATCATAAAGAAAGGAGTAGAAAAAGACCCCCAAGAACCAACATCATACAGGCCGGTATGCCTCTTAAATACTATGGGAAAGACCCTGGAAAGGCTCGTATGTGACCGGTTGCAGGAACATCGCCTACAGATGGGAATGCATCCGGCCCAATACGGCTACAGAAAGGGTAAGTCGACAGAGGACGCGGTCAACTATGCTCTTCAAGAGATAGGAGATAACGACACGAAGTACGTGCTGACAGTTTTTGTAGACGTTACAGGGGCCTTTGACAACTTATGGTGGCCTGCTCTCTTTTTAGAATGAGAGAAATTCAGTGTTCATTACAACTGTATCAGATCTTCAGAAGCTACTGCCAAGATAGGTACGTGAATATGACATGCCCGAACGAAATCATCACGAAGGGGTGCCCACAGGGCTCCATCTGTGGACCAATTTTTTGGGACCTGATGATGGAAGACCTGTTGGGCAAACTGGAAAGGAACAAAGACGTAAAGGCGGCAGTAGCTTATGCTGATGATCTGTTACTAGTGATAAACGGAGAGTCAAGGAAGCAGATAGAGGAGAAAACTAATAGAGCATTACAACAGCTGCAGCTCTGGTGCAGGGAAAATAAATTAAAACTCTCAGAGAAGAAAACAATTTATGCGATAATGAAGGGACAACTGTGTAGAGACCCACTAATACAAATAAATGGGAAAAGACTAAAAAGAACAAAAGAGACGAGATATCTGGGAATACATTTGGATGAGAAATTAAATTTCAATCAACATATAAAACAAACGGGTGCAAAGGCGAAGAAGATAATGAACAAGATAGCTAGCATTGCACAGAGGCAATATAAGATTCCGCTAGAGACAGCGCAAATATACTTTAGCTCCATAATGGCATCAATAATGTCGTATGGGGCGAGTATATGGGCAAATAGATTGTTACTGGTCAAACCAAGAACTACAGTAAGAAGTGTACAGAGGAGTGTCCTGATAAGACTGGTAGGAGCTTTCAGCACCATATCGTTGGAAGCGCTATGCGTCTTATCAGGAATAAGTCCAATAGACTTCACTATAAGACAAAGAGCAGGAATTTAATGGAGGAAGAAGGGGAAAGAGGAAAGAATACAACAAGTACTGAGAGGTAGGGTAACTAGAACGATTAAAGACATCAAAAGCACAATACAAGATGAGTGGCAAGAAGAGTGGACCAACAGCGAGAAAGGAAGAAGAGTTCAGGCGTTAATACCAAACATTCAAGAGAGAGCAGAAATGGACCATTTCGCACCTAGTGCAGGAATGGTTCATTACCTGAGTGGACATGGGCCATACCCGACGTACCTCTTCAGATTCAATCTGAAAGAGGACGACAGATGCAGATGTGGGGAAGTAGGAAAGCCTGAACATATGGTCATGAAATGCCAGGACACGGAAGAACAGCTGGGAGGTCTAAGAAGACCGTTAGGTGGAAACCTATACAACACCATTAGGGACCAAGAACAATTCAAAATACTAAACGAGCTAACACAAAAAGTGTCGAAAATACAACAAGGTATATACAATGAAAGGAGGTAAAGAGGATGAGGAAGAAGAAGAGAAGTATGAAGAGAGGAGTGGAAGAAGGAGGATGGACAATCAAAACAAGGCCAGCTCTAGAAGCTATGGAAATAGCTGAAATAGAGACCATGGCAAGGACACATAAACGAAAGGAGGATAATAAAGGACACTATCCTTCAGTACTACCACAGATAAGGTTAACACTACAGATATACGACCCCTTATAAAAAATGTCCGCCCATATTTGGAGACGAAATTAGCGTTGGTATGGCTACAGCGCATCAGACCAATTTTAGGGCGCTGCTATCGCTATTTGTTTATTACTGTTGAAATGTGTTGGAAACTGTTTTATCGCGAATTTGAATGCATCTGTCACAGATGACGTTAAAAACCTGACCTTATCTGGGATCTGGTTAAAGCGCGTATTTTATATTTTCATTGAAATGGTAACAGAAAAAAAATAGTGAATATTTGGGCTTAGAATAAACCGTAATGGGCTGGTTCGTTGTGCATGGTTGTGCCTAATAGTACAGATAAGAACATGGCAAAGGGTACAACATTGTTAGAACAACTTATTTAAGCTTTTGCCTGTTAAGTGGCAAGTGCTCGATTATTATGATTTATATGAGTCCTATAAAAATATGTAGATGCTTTTGGAATTATTATTAAATTTAATTCACCACAAACAGAAAATAAAGTTTTAAAATTAGACTGTGCAATAAATGTGTATGATTAATGCTTGATAAATTAATTTATTTGCAATAAATTAAAAAACTAGGTACACATCATGAATATAGTTTAAGTAGAATTGGCGTCAATATTAATTATTTACGAAAAATTGCGATTTGACAATTAAGCATGGCATATGGCTTTTGGTTTGAATATGTGCTAAGTAATCTGCTCAATTACAGTCATCTGTGACTTAATTATAAATTGTCATTGTAGCGCCATCTATTTGCAGATTATTAATCATATAAAACAAGCTGCCGATAGCTCCCATATTTAC
Source organism: Ctenicera cuprea (assembly GCA_958336395.1). Lineage (NCBI taxonomy): Eukaryota > Metazoa > Arthropoda > Insecta > Coleoptera > Elateridae > Ctenicera > Ctenicera cuprea. The sequence goes on from OY284489.1 coordinate 41,473,103, forward strand.
CGTATATCTGTAGTGTTAACCTTATCTGTGGTACTACAAACTACCGAATTACGACAAACCCGATCAAGACTTTTAGGATAAGGTATATGTATTGGACTAAAATAAGTACGGAATCTAAAAACTTAGTAGGTTAGGGATAAATTCAATAACTCATAATATAGAAAACTAATTAGAGGAAACGCATGATGGGATTTAGGCCATCCAAAACCTATCATGCGGTAGACAGTAAATAATGTAGCAAGTAATTGTAGTTTGAGCATGGTAGAACTAATTAACACTAACAATTAATAGAGCATGAAATAGTAGTCAGAACATATAAAAATAGTAATAATTAGAATATAGATTAGGCATGAGTAAAAGCATAAGCATGTAAAGTAGTTAGAACAACCAAAAAGAAAGTAGGATTAGATATTTTGGCATGTTAGAATAAGGTAGTTATACTAGTGTAAGAACTAACATAAAGAATATGCATGTAACTAGGAAATAGGAGCATGTTAAAAACAGTACTAATTAGAAAAAAGGACAAGAAACGAGAAGACAGAGGACAACACAACAAGAATTGCGGAACCGATCAAAGACACTCGAACGTTCCCGTAGTAGAGTACGTCTTTGGAAGGGGAGGCAGAAGATACTACGGTCTATGATAAATGATAAGGTAATAGACCATACAGAAAAGAAGTCCTGAAAAAAAAAAGTACTGTACCACATACCCGACTTGGCGTTTAGATCCGCCAGTATCAGGACTTTTTCGTTGTTATATTTTTGAATGACTTCCTTCGTGGTATGTATATAAGATGTGATCTCATCTGCGAATTGGTAGTATTAATTCGCTAGCATCCATTTCCTTATTTGCGTTTGTATCTCGATACACACACTGTTCGCTGTTCACTACTCAGCCTCCTGTTCACTGTCGTCGTGATGTCCCGGTTGAAAACGACAACTGCCGTTATCGGATTCTCCCCTTTCACCACGATTTGTGACGTGACAGGCATACCAAGCAGTTTACTACCACCTGTGTAAGTCTCTTGTATGCATACCAGATCAAGTCTTTCTTCTTCTGCGACTTTACGAATTTCGCTCACCACGACAGAGCCTCTCATCGCGTTGATTTGCGCAATCTTTATCTCATTAGCCATCACTAAAAGTATATCATGTGTTTGTGACTGGCAGGCTCAGTTTTGGGTGGAAAGTTACTCTGCCGTGAATCATCACGAATTGTTCGTAGATATCTTGTATGTTCCATCTTTCGTCTCTTCTTTCATGTACTTGATCTAGTAGCCTTTTCAGTTCTTCCGCTTTTGTTGGTAGATTACACCCTTTGAGTTGGATTCTGTCAACAGCTTCCAGACAGAGAAACGTCACTGCTCTCCCATTAGGGTGCAGATTCTGCATCACATGTCTAAAAGCCGTTGTCAGCACTTCCTTTTCTTCAAGTCTGGAAAGTCGCATGTTAACTTCGAATTTTTTGTATATCTATAAGTGGCTGTCTAATTGTCTATCTTCAATCTTGTCTTCTTCCTCTATACTTTCTATTCTTGTCGTCTTGCCTTTTTCTTCGCTCTTTACATCTTTCTCTACTTCTTCCACTCTTCTCACTTCTTCGATCTTGTCTTCTACCTTTTCCTTCCTAAGTCCTTCCCCATCCTTTTCTTCTAGCCATCTCTCCTCTTCCTCTTTCACTTTGTCGTTCCTCCTCCCTTCTTCCACCTTTTTCTCCTAGCCTTCTTTCTTTTTTCCTCAACTCTTCTCTATCTTTTCCCCTTATCTTGGTTTTCTCTTTAATAAGGTTCTAAGGCTTCTTTAGTTGTGTTTTTGCTTTATCTACTTCTACCTTAGTTGTTATTTCTGTGTCTTCCTTCTCCACTTCCTTTTTCCCTCTGTTGTCGCTGTTATTTCTGCGTCCCTATTTCATACGTCACCTTTTCTTCCTTTTTTTCTTGTCTCTTACTCCTTTCTTCGTGATATTTCTTCGCCCTCAAGATATCTCTTGATCTTCTAGATGGTGGTTTCTTTTTCTTCTTTATTTTTGTTTCATTTCTTGTGTTGTTGATTCTCTTGCTTTTGATATATTCGTCTTCTATAGATTTATTCCCCGTAGTCGGTTTTCTGAATAAGTCTCTCCAACATCAGTTTGTATGTTTGACAGTCTTTACCTTTTTCTTTGCATGTTTTATTCTTTTTCTGGCAGGGTACACATATCCCGTCCTTCTCATTGTTCGGTCAGTTTTCCCTTTTATGTTTCTGACCACAGTGACCACATATCTGTTCCTCTACTCTACAATGTTTTCCAACGTGGCCCAAATCTTGGCACTTCAAGCATTTGGGTACCACGACATAATCTTTTATATTCGTTGCTCTGAAACCCATGTAAATTTTGCTCTTGCTTAAAAATATTTTTCTTATTTGCAGGTCAACTTCCGCCACATGATGCACTGTTTGTTTGTCCCGTGGACCTGTTCTAAATCTGAGGTTGAATCCTTTTCTGAACTCATCCTCAGACAGCATTGTATCCTTTAAGTTTTGATTGTAGATCGTTTCCACGATTCTTTCGTTATCCCAAGTGCACTGCACATCGTACAGTACCATCAGTGCCTTACGTTTCCGCGGTGGTTCCATTTTGAGTTTTTGTTCCAGTTTTGCATTTTGTTTTTTATCTTTTCTACATCCTCCTTTGGTTTCAGTCTCTACTATCAGTACGTTATTGGTTGTCCTCATGTTACTTATTTTAATGCCGTCTTTACCTGGGTTTATGTTGGTAGTGAATTTGGTTTGAAACGTCTTGATGGTATCTTCCTTTTTCTTTCCTGTTATAAACAGGGTGTGTTTTGTCTGTAGTGTTTTGTTGGTATAAGTTAGTGATTTTTGAGTGGCGACTGCACCTGCATATGACACAGCTGGTGTTTGGTGGTTGTTTTTTGAATCCGCCCTTAGGCGCTTGTTCTCTTTCTACAACTTATTAACTTTTCCAATGAGATCTGCTTGCGCAAGAGCCCAACTGGTTATTTTGGCCTCTAGGACTTCCTTACTTCCTTTTTTCAGTCTATTGGCAGTGTCTAGTTCCGTTTAAATGTAAGTTATTAGATCTCTGTATCTGTCTTCTAGTGTCAATTCCGCTTCCTCTGATTCCTCGTCTGGTTTTGCTTCCTCTTCTGTCTCTCCTCTCTCTTCTGGCAAGAAGCGGGAAGTCTTTTTTCCGCTTTTCCAATTCCTTCTCCATTTCTCTTTCTTTCTCTAGCTGTCTTTCACATTTTAGTTTCCTTGTTGGATTTATTTCCTTTTCTCTCTCTTTCAACTCCTTCTCCCTTTCTCTTTCTTTCAGCTCTTCTCTTCTTTGCTTCCTTTCCATCTGCTCTTGTTTCTGCTTTTCTTTTTCTTCCTTTTTCGCCTCGCCTTCCCTCACTAATTCTAATCCAGAATCAGCGGGAGGATCGCTGTTTCCTCTGTTCTTACGAGCAGAGGGGGGCAAGTGCCCCAATGGCATCTGTTTTCTTCTACCCACGCACGGTTTGACACGCTTAGCCGGCTGTGGATTTTATTGCGGACGACGGCCTGACTTATGACCACAGTCTCGTTTACCGCCCTTGACCTCGCGAAGGTGGTGTTTTCCTTCTCTTTTGTCTATATGTGAAATTTTCACACGCCGTTCACAGTTTTTCAGCCAACACACCGAGTGCACACTCGCGGTGGTTGACGCTCTGGTAGCCATAACATTGGATGCTTTACTGTAGTAGGGCAACACGTAACTGTAGGGCCCAACGGCAGTGGGTAGGAACATTTTTAAAATTTTGTTTTCATTTTTCTACTTTATCTTGAGGCCTGGTATCTTGGTTTCTAAACCAGGTCGTAAGTTGCCTAAATTCCTACATGCAGTTTGACTGTTTACGTGCTTCATGCTTTTTTAGGTTAACATTAATTAATTTAAAAATAAAAATTATTAAGTGTGAATTTGGATTGAATAGATTAGCTCTAACAAGTACATGCAATTTGATTTAACATCTACAATATTCGTACATTTATAACTACCTACTAGGACATGCAGATATGTAGGAGTAAGTCTATCCTAAGGACTAATCTAATAGGATGACTAGCGGTTGCTATAAGTCTTGGGCTCTAGGGGTGTCAACAAGCTAGCCCCCAATATGGGTCTTAACACCTGAGCGGTAGCGCTCTCAGGAATGAAAACCCCGCTTCCTGACCGGTCCTGCTTTCCAGGATGGAGTGGCTGCTGCTGCAAACGGACCTGGGCCCTAGGGATGTTGCTTGCAGCCAGCCCTCAATATGGGTCCTAACGCCTCAGGTACGATCGCTGAAGTTAAAACCTCGCTCCTTGACCGGGTAACTCTTACGTAGGGGTAGGGGTCCCGGCAAGTGATGGTGCTTTGTAACGATGGAGTGGTGTGCAGCTGGCAGCACGATCGCTGAAGTGGAAACCCCGCTCCTTGACCGGATAATAGTCGGCCGGCAAGCGATGGAGCTTTCCAACGATGGAGCGGTGTGCAGCTGGCACGGGACTAGGATTCTAGGGTTGAGGCGCATTTTGCCTGCTCACGCCCACTATTTGAGTGTCGACCCAGAGGGTTCGTACTTATGTACACCCGACGCTGTTAAGGTGCCAGCCACTATGATCAGGCCGGTTACCGACCAGTCTGGGCGGTGCGTAGCGCACCAGTGCTGGGACCTGCGAGGTCCTAACTGGGAGGGGCAGCGCCGCTTGGCATGCGCGTGCTCCGACAAGTCCAACCAGTGACTTTTTTTGACTGGTACCACGGGGACCAAATCCGAGCCCGCGGGGGATTCACACCCCCCGTTTTTAGTCACGGAGTAGGACTCGTGGTGGCAGTGGTATAGCCTAAGTGCAGGTTAGGACCGTCTTAGTGCGGTTCGACGGGTGAGCTGCGTCTCAGCTCGGGCAATGATCTGCAGAATCAGTAGAGATGTAGGTAGTCTCCCTCCACCAGTAGGGGTTTAGGGCGCGCAGCCTGATGCCAGGACTGGTAGCCTGTTCTTTCTTGTATTGAGAGCAGGGGCGTCGATCGAGCGTACCTCATCATGGCGTCCCGAACAGTTTCACCGCCTGGAGGGGGACGGATATGCTTCATTGCTGGGTGCTGTCCTAGTCTTTCAAATCAAATGGTGTACCAGAGAGGAGATTTAGCATTTACGTCCGCCATTAGGACTACTGGCGTTTCGCTATATGCTTGGAAGCTGTTTCTCATTTTCACAAGGTATGGGTATGGTATGGGTGGGTAGGGACAGGACTTTTTTTTGCTAGTGTTCTTAGCTTCTGGCAATTTATCTAATTACTTAAAATACACCGGTTTGCGCACTCCTCTAACCCTCACTTAACCTACTACTAGAATGTTCGGCGCCCTTCGGGTTAGATTCGTATTTCATAGGTTTGTCCTTTTGTTTCTATTATGTCCATTATTTATAAGTTAAATAAGAAAACGTGCAATTTCGAATTTATACCTATTCTTCTACACTATGTTGCAGTTGCTACTTATTAATTTTACCAATTGCGGCTTATCCCTACCGGTTCCAGTAAGGTGAAGCCTACTTACTACTCTTAATATTACTATATTATTCTACATGCTACGCTTACTTTCTAGGTGGTCGTGTGCGAGTGCGATCTTGGGTTTCTAGGTCGTCTTCTTCTACATCCTTCTTTCTTCTTCTTGTTCTTCCTCACTTCTTTTGTTGTTAATGATTGTATTGTTAGTGTTAGGTAGAACCTTTTTTGCTCAATTTTTGATTCTTTTCCGCCAAACTGTTCAGATCTTGGAACAGCTGGGGAGAGTTGAGCATTTGCATTATCGTTCTTCCTTGAAGCCTTTTTCTCTCTTCGTGTAACTCCTCTTCCGTATCTTGGCAGTGGAACACCATATGTTCTGGTGTTCCAACTTCTCCACATTGACAAAGGCTATCATTCTTTAGATTGAATCTAAATAAGTATGTTGGATAGTGTCCATGCCCACTTAAAAAGTGGACGAGTCCCCTATTTGGTTTAAAATGTTCATCCATTTGTCGTCTTTGTATATTGGGTATTAGCTCATGGGTCCGACGTCCTGCTTCTCTTTCCTCCCATCCATTTTGCCATTCCCTATTTATGGTGTCATCAATTTCTCTTTTGGTGTTGCTCCTTATGTTCTTGAGTAACTTGTCCTGTTTCACCTGGTCTCCGTTCTTCAGCCAGTATGTTGCCGCTCTTTTCCTGATTGTTAGGTCCAGTGAGCAGATCCCCGTTATGACGCACAGGGCTTTCAGTGATGTCGTACTGAAAGCACCTGTGAGCCTTGTGAGGACTCCCCTAGGGGCACTTCTTATTTTTTTGGCGAGGTTTCACTAGGAGCAGCCTGTGCGCCTACACGCTTGCCCCCTAAGCTATTATCGCGGCCATTATGGTTCCAAAGTATAGCTGCACCCTATTTAAAGGGATCTTATAATCTGTTACTGCTAATCTTGCTATTTTATTCATTATGTTCTTGGCTTTATTTCCTACTTCTTCTATATGTTGCTTGTAGGTTAATTTCTTATTTATTTGGATTCCAAGGTATTTATTCGCTTGTTTTCTATGTATTCTATTGCCACCTATGTTGATTAGGGGGTCTCTTTGCAGAGTCCCTTTCATCAGAGCATAGGTGGTTTTCTTCTCGGATATTTTTACCTTATTCTTAAGGTACCATTGATTTAATGTTGTTAAGGTGCTGTTTGTGTCTTCTTGTAGATCTTGTCTCGAGTTTCCCTCTATTACCATAAGTAGGTCGTCTGCGTAGGCTACCGTCGCCCTGACTTCCCAGCTTTCCTCGAGGACGCCCAGCAGTTCTTCCATAATGAGGTCCCAAAAAATGGGGCCACATATTGGAGCCCTGCGGACACCCCCTCGAGATACCTTTGGTCAAAGTTTTGACAGGACTTAGCATTTCGACCCACCTATCCTGGCAGTAATTCCTGATAACATTGTATAAGTCTACAGGGCAGTCGATCTCGCGAAGTCTTTCAAAAAGCGCCGGCCACCACAGGTTGTCAAAGGCTCCAGATATGTCCACAAAGACTGTGATGACATACTTGGAGTCCGCGGCCTCCACATCCGCTAGCGCCTTGTTGACAGCGTCCTTTCCTGTATCCGTATTGGCTTTGGTGCATGCCCGTGGTTGCCCTATGGTCTTGCAGTCTGTTGCAGATCAATCTCTCGAATATCTTTCAGAAGACGTTTATTAGACAGATAGGTCTGTACGACCTAGGATCTTCTGGGTCTTTGTCGTCCCCTTTCTTTATTAGAATTACGTCTGCCCTCTTCCAGATATTAGGAAATTTCTCCTTCCTCAGACATACGTTAAACAGGTTTGTAAGTTTTGGTGTTATTTCGTTCAGGGCTTGTTGCAGAACTTCGGCTTTTATTCCGTCTATTCCGGGCGCCTTGTTCTTTTTTGCCGCAAGTATTGTTTCCGTCACTTCTTCTTCCTTGAAGTTTCTTGTGCTCTGTCTGTTGTCGGGTGTTATCAGCATGTTTTGTCTCATGTTTGTTGGTTCTTCGTTTTCGTTGTCGTTATCGTCATCTGGGGGAAGGATTTTTATCTTTTTTGAAGACCAACTTATAGAGCATTCCCCATGCGTCAATCTCCAAATTTTCCTGTACAAATTCTTCCCAGCTGCCGATTTTGGTGTCATATGTTTTTTGCGAATATTCCCTCTTCAGGCTTCTGTATGTATTTAGAAGGTGGTGTCTGCCTTCTTTGACTATTGCTCTTTGGTACGCTCTTCTTGCACTTCGTACCCTTTGCCTAAGTCTGGTTAGTTCGTCTGTCCACTGTTTGTTTCTGGCTTTTGTTTCTACTTTACTTTGAGGTATCGAGGTGTACATTGCATTCTTTATGGCTTCGAAATTTGTCCCAATCAGCTTTCCGCAAGTTATATTTCCTTCTGCTTAATGTAGTTTCCTGCTTCCCCTCCACCTTGCCGTTCATCTCCAATGTTATCAGATTGTAGTCGCTCGTCGTCAGGCTTGGGATAACCCTCCAATTCGCGAGCTTATCTGCTGATGTTAAATTGGCGAGGGTGACATCTATGTTAGATGTCGCCCCCGCTCTTCCATTGTAAGTGGGTGGGTTACAGGTATGTTTAGCACTTGTAGTTCTCATTCATTTATTAGATACTCCATCTCTGCTCCTCTGTCGTCTGTTACATCACTATGCCACATACCGGATTTGGTATTTATATCTGCCAGAACCAGTATGATGCTAGTGTCACCGTAATTCCTTACTATTCTTCTTGTTCTCTCCATATGCGGTTCTATCTCTTCGGCATACTGATAGTATTGTGCGGCCAGGATCCAGCTGCCAGCTTTGGTGTTTATTTCCACGCACACGCAGTGTTCGTCGCTCAACCTACCGTTCACCGTCGTCGCGATGTTACGGTTGAACGCAACGACTGCCGTCATTGGGTTCTCTCTCACCACCACGACTTGTGAGGTGACCGGCATTCCGAGCAACTTTCCCCTGCGTGTATATGGCTCTTGAATACAGACCAGGTATAGATCTTCGTCCTCTGCAACCTTTCGTATTTCGCTCATCACGGTAGAGCTGCGCATGGCGTTTATTTGTCCAATTCTAATGGTTGTGTTAGCCGTGTCAGGCATACCTTGTGTGGATGTGGCTCGCTGGCCAACTTTGTTTCGGATCAAATGTAGCTCGTGAGTGAATCATTACGAATTCCTTATATGTATCTTCTATGTCCCATTTCTCTTCTCTCCTTTAAAAAACCTTATCTATCAATTCTCTTAGTTGCCCAGCTTCCGTTGGCAAATTGTATCCTTTCAAATGGATCCTATCCACCGCTTCTAGGGTCGGGAATGTAATCGCTCTTTCCTTTGGGTGCATGTTTCTTACAACGTGCCGAATGGCCGTCGTTAGTATTTTCCCCTCTTCGAGTCTGGATAGTCGCATATTTATCTCGAAGTTTTTATAGATTTGATTCGGGATGTCTGCTTCAGGAGGTGTTACTACCCCTACTTCTTCTTCCCCTTCTTCCACTCTTCTTGTTTTGTTATCTCCTTCCTCCTCTCCACATCTTTTCCTTTCTTTGGGTGGGTCTGCTCCAATCCCCTTGTTTTTATCGCGTTTGTTTTTTCTTTCTCCCCCTTACTAAGGTCCAGATACTTTCTTTTTCCTTTCCTTCTTCTATCCCTTCGTTTTTGTTTTTGTTTTCACTTTTTCTCCCTTTATCAATGCCTTCTTATAAAAATAAGAAAGGCATTTCTTGCCCTTTCCCTCCCTATTAACTTGTGCTTCTGTTCCGTTCACTTCCTCTTCCCTTACTTCCACTTGCTCTTCCTCTTTCTTTTCTTCCCTTACAGTTTCAATTACGTCTTCTGACTCTGTTTGTGTCGCCATGTCTCTCAGTTTTCTTTTCTCCTTCATTCTCTTTCGATGCATGGCTGATTTCAATTTATCTCTTAGTTTCCTAGATGGTGGTTTGTTTTTCTTTTTAGTGTTGATTAGTAACTTTGTTGTGGACTTAAAGTCCATAATCAATTTTACTAACCAGTCTCTCCAGCATCATTTTGTAAGTCTGACACTACTTCTGATCCTTCTTATTACATTCGTTTTTCCTGAATAAACATGGTATGCATGTTGCCGGTTTGTCTTTGATTGCACAATCTTCCTTTTTGTGGTTCATTCCACAATGGCCACATATGATTTTTTCCTGTTTGCAGTGCTTGGCCGCATGGCCAAAATCTTGACACTTGTGGCATTTCGCTACTACAATATAGTCTTTTAATTTTATTGCATAGAAACCTATGTAGTTTCTTTCCTGATTGATTATCAATCTCCTTATTTTTTGGTCGACTTCGGCCACTGCGTGCACTGTTTGTTTGTCCCTTGAACCTGTTCTGAACTTTATGCTAAAAGCGTTTTTAAATTCCTCCTCGGTAATCTTCCATTGCAGGTTTTGTTGATATATCGCTCGGGGGGGGGGGCGCTTCATCTTTAAGTCTGTCGCCATCCTTGCATTTTCAGCAATCTTTTTTTATATCATCTTGTGTTTCGGTTTCGACTATTAAGGTGTTGTGTGTCGTTCTTAGGCTTCTTATTTTTATTTTTTAGTTTACAGGGTTAATTCTTCTTGTAAATTTGGCTTGACTTTCTTTTATGTTTTCGTCTTTCTTCGAGGTTATAAATAGGGTATGTTTGGCTTGTGTACTTTCTATCACGCTGCTTTGTGTGGTTTGTACCTTGAGGTACTCGCTGCTGCTTTTGCATATGAGATGGTAGGAATCTGTGTTAAAGTTTGCGTCTGTATGCTTTAGTTCTTTTTTTATCTTCTTCTAATTCTCTGAACGTTGCTTTTCTTGTCCTTCCGCATTGGTCGCAGAGCTTCTCTCTACGGAAGTATTTTATATCTCTCAATCTATCTTCTAAAGTTAGGATTTCTATTCTTTGCTTAATACTTTTTCCGCCTGATTCACTATTTCTCCTCTATTCTCTTCTCCTCCCCCTCTGCTACTGCTTCTCCCTGGGGTGGGCGTTGACCCCCCTCATCTTCCGTGTCCGCTACTTCTCTTAGTGTTTGCTCTCTTAGCCGGGTGTAGATTTTAATGCCAGCACGGCTAGACTTATAACTACGCACTCGTTGTCCGTCCCTTACCAACGTGGAGGTGGTGAGTTTTTTTGCTATGCGAGTAGTTTTTCAGTTAACAATCGAGGTACACACCCACGACTGCCGACGCACTGGGTTCCAGTACACTATTAACGCTTTTACTATAGTCCGGCAACACGGCACTATAGGCCCCAGGGAAAGTGGGTAGGGACACCCTCCAGGCGGTGAAATCCTTCGGGACGCCATGATCGAGGTACGCTCGATCAACGCGCCTGCCCTCAATACAAGAAAGAGAACAGGCCTACCAGTCCTGGAATCAGGCTGCGAGCCCTAAGCAGCTACTGGTGGAGGGAAACTACCTCAATCTCTACTGATTATGCAGATCAGTGCCCGAGCTGAAACGCAGCTCACCCGTCGAACCGCACTAAGACGGCCCTAACCTACACTCAGGGCCGATCCTGAGGTTCTCAGCGCACTGTGCAAGTAATATGTTTAGCGCCCCCGTATGGTCGGAGTAGGTGTTTTGACGGGGGGGGGGGGGGGTCCGGTGGGAGTCCCCGGAAAATTTTTAAAATTTGAAGTAAAATACGCACCAATTTGGTAATTTTATAAACATTTTTAATCCACAACTCATTGATGAGAAAAAGAAGTAGCTGAACAAATCGGCTATATTGCCTATATTGCAAAACACAAGCAAAATTTTTGTTACAGAATTTATTTTAGATTGCAATAAAAACGAATTATCTTCAATATGCTGGGCTGCCTGCCTCTGCTGAATTTTCTTTACCCAGAATAAAAACCAAGTAAAAATATTAAATACTTTATTTTAACTAAATTTTTAACATAGATACACGTATGTGCATTGTGCATGCACCTTCAACTATTACGAGTATAAGCAATATAAACATAAGTAAACTACATGTTTTATATAAAAAAACTTAAAAATTGACCCTTCTTGATTTTTGGGAAGCAAATTCTTTAATAAGCTCACTAAAATGTAATGAATCGCAAACTGCACTTTCAATAAACAGCAACGCCAAACTTGATAATCTATTTTGAGCCATAGTTGAACGTAAATAATTTTTAATTATTTTCAATTTCGAAAATGACCGTTCCCCAGACGCAACTGTCACCGGCATGGTAAGTAAAATTCTTAAAGAAATTACTAAATGGAGGAAATCCTCCATGTTGTTTTCGTAGATATATTTTAGCAGTCTCTCAAGATGAACATCATAAGTTGTACCTATATCCTGTAATGATTTGATTTCTTCAAACAACTCTAAACCGTATATGTCACTTTCATTAATTGAATTGTCAGTCAGTTCGATGTGCAGATCTTTGCAATGTTTAAGTAATTCGTCATAATCATCGTTGAAACTATTTAAACTGCATAAAAATTCAAAATTGTTGCAACGTTTGATTAAAAGTTCAAATCTTTCTGTCAAGGAATTAAATGTAGTATCAATTACGACATTAAAAAAATTACTTTCCATTTTTGTTTTTCGTCAGTAATAGGTTCATCTTCTCCTTCGTAATCAAATAAACGTTTTTTGCGCTTTCGAATATTATTTTGGTTTTGTTTTTCAGATGTAGGTAATACATCAATTTCTTCAGCTATTTTTTTGCTGAATTAATAATGACAGTCAAATATTCGCCTGTGCGATAGTTTTGCACAAATTATTTCAAATTTTTTAGAGCTGTTACACCGCTTTGTATGTTACTTTCAATACTTTGTAACATTTTGCTTACAATATTAACTTTGTTGAGTATTTCATACCATAATACCAACGAGCAAATAAAATTAAAGTTTTAAATTTTTTTACACAAACAACTAGCTTCATGACGAGCCTCAGCATCCCGAGTGATATCATTGCCTAGTTCTTCAAGTGCATCATACACTTCGCCCAGTTGATGAACTAAAGGGTTTAAAACTTCCACGCGACTTTCCCATCGTGTGTCGCTTAATGGTTTTAAAGTTAAGGAACTTACGTGTTTTTTTAAACGTGCCACCTATGCGTTGATTACGAAAAATAAACATATATGTGCTGTATTATAGAAAAAAATTCAAGATGTCATTAGAAGACTTAGCGGCATCGTTAGTGACTAAATTTAGGCTATGAGCTGTACAGGGTACGAAGAACGCACGAGGGTTCATGCTGAGGATCTTTTTTTGAAGCCCGTTATTTCTGCCGCGCATGTTGGCACCATTGTCATAACCCTGTCCTCTCATATTTTTAATGTCTAAAGAAAAATTTGATAATTCTTTTAGTATATACTCACAAAGACCTTTACCCGTTGAGTCTGTAATCGAGCAATATCCAATAAAATTTTCTTGAATTTTTATTTTTTTATCGGAAATTGATACGAACCTCAGTATAATAGTCATTTGTTCTATTTTACTTACATCAGGCATTTTACTTATACAATATATTATTAGACTGCTATTTATAATTAAGTCTACGAGTGCAAATTTCGTTTTTGTGTATATGACATGATAAGAGGAAAGCACTAGCTTTTGCCCTTTTATTTATCATTATTTTGCAAGCCTAACATAAAAATCAAAATATTTTACCTTATTTTTATGCAACAACGACGGACACTCACTCATTGGCAATTCACTGGTCAGTATTCACTGATAATGGAAAATTGCACATGTAGGGAACGACAAGGAAAATCGGCTCACATCCACTTCCACTTGTTCCCGCGTGCCGTCCCAAGGAAATGCAGCGGGGTAGTTAAATGCAGATGTCGTGGTGATAAATTAAGAATGTAGCTAACTATAATTTTATTTTTTGCATTATAAATTTAATAAATTAATCAAAGTAAACGATTATTGAAGGAATAAGATATGACGTTCGTGCTTAAAAGAAAATGCGTTTTCCGTGTTAATAAATTTTCTAAATTTCTTTGAATGGCGCCCCCTATCGTTGGCGCCGCTGTGCGGTGCACAATTCGCCCTATGGGTAGGATCGGCCCTGCCTGCACTTAGGCTATACCACTGCCACCACGAGTCCTACTCCGTGACCACAAACGGGGGGTGTGAATCCCCCGCGGGCTCGGATTTGGTCCCCGTGGTACCAGTCAAAGAAAGTCACTGGTTGAACTTGTCGGAGCAAGCGCATGCCAAGCAGCGCTACCCCTCCCAATTAGGACCTCGCAGGTCCCAGCACTGGTGAGCTACGCACCGCCCAGACTGCTCGGTAACCGGCCTGATCATAGTGGTCGGCACCTTAACAGCGTCGGGTGTACATAAGCACGAACCCTCTGGGCCGACACTTAGATAGTGGGCGTGAGCAGGCAAAATGCGCCTCAACCCTAGAATCCTAGTCCACTTCGGGACTATTATGTAGTCCTTCAGTTTGATTGCATAAAATCCTATGTAGATTCTGTCCTGATTGATGATGAGTTTTCTTATTTTGGGATCTACTTCTGCCACTTGGTGTACTGTGGTCTTTGCCCTTGGTCCAGTTCTGAATCTCAGGCTAAAACCGCCGCCGTCGAATTCTTTTTTGGTTATTTTGTCCTTGAGGTTTTGTACATAAATTGCTGTTTTTATATAATCCTCGTCTCACTTTGTCTGTACATCGTATAGTATTATCAAAGGTTTCCTCTTCTTGGGTGGTTCCATTTTTAGATCTGTTGCCATTCTTTCGTTTGAGGTTATCTTTTGGATATCCTCTTTTGTTTCTGTTTCCACTATTGAAGTATTGTTGGTTGTTCGTAGGTTCCTGATCTTTATTCTGTCTTTAACTGGATTTATACGTCTTGTAAATTTTGGCTGTATGTCTTTTATACTCTCTTCTTTTTTAATGTAATAAGGAGAGTATGCTTGAGTTGGGTGTTCTGAATTGCCGTTTTCTTACTGTTTGGTTTTGTACTTGCCATTTGTGCATACGAGATTGTAGGTGTTTTTTTTGCTTTTTCTTTTTCTAACTCTTATCTTGAGGGTTTCATTTTCTTTTTCAAGATGTTTTGATTTTACTTAATAGTTCAGCTTGTGTAAAAGCCCATGCCGTTATTTTGTTGCTCAGTTCTTCTTTGTTTGCTTTCTTCAGTCTACCTGTTGAATCTAGGTCTTTCTCTATATATTCCACTAGTTCTCTGTATCTTTCTTCCATGCTCAACTGTCCTTCCTGTTTGTCCATTTCCTGAATTACTTCCTCTTTCTCCTCCTTTGACTCCGATCCATTCGTATTCCTCCTTACTCTGCCTCCTGTCTCCCTTTTTGGAGGAGGGGAGCGTGACACTCTCCCCACCATCATCCTTTCTTTCCTTGTTGTCTACTCACGCTTTGTTTTTTCCACACTTAGCCGGCCGATAGATTTTATTGCCAGCGACGGCTGGACTTATAACCACGCTCTCGTTGTCCGGCCCTGACCTCGCGGAGGTGGTGTCTTTTATGTATGTACATGCTGCCTTTCGCTTCTGTTTTTCAGTAGAACCAGTGGGTGCACACTCGCACTAGCCGACGCTCTGGTAACCAGAACACTGAACGCTTTACTACAGTACGGCAACACGTAACTGTAGGCCCCAGGGGCAGTGGGCAGGGACACCATTTGATTTGAAAAACTAGAACAGCACCCAGCAATGAAGCATATCCGTCCACCCCTCCAGGCGGTTAAACCCTTCGGGACGCCATGATCGAGGTACGCTCGAAAACGCTAGGTTGTGGTCCTCTTGGAATACGACCGGCGCCTCCGGCGCGTGGGGCGGTCGTAACTATGATTTTCTTAAAATCTGTTACAACGTTTACTCTCTAATGACCCACTTGTGCAAGAGAGTATAGAGAAATTGGTCCTCGACTCCACGGAAGACGACAACCATAATAATGCACGTCGACTCGGTCAGACACGATCCCCCAGGCAAACTAGAACGGGCAAGAGGTATAGGGGTACAGCAGCTGAACAAGCTTCTCAATATAAAAGAAACCAGGAGTTATTTACGAAAAACCGCCGAAAACTTGCAAACATCATTCTGGACCCTAAGGAGCCTGGTATACGAACACCCTCCCTCGATGTGGTAGAAAACACTTATCGCGTAAGGTTGGGCGGCAAACCTAGGCCTGATGATGCCGCTTACCTGTCAGTTAAATGGGCCACCTCCTCATGTAGGTCAATGGCAGCGGGACCAGATGATCTTAACATCCTCCACCTCCGTAGGATACCTCTCCCCCGCCTCCATCTCCTGTTCAACGCAACGTACTTTACTGGACACACGCCAACCACCATGTAAAAGTGTAGAACGATCCTTATCCCGAAAAGCGGCGACCCTGTAGATATTATTAACTGGCGCCCCATAACTATTGCATCCATCTGGGTCCGAACGCTTAATAAAATCATTGTAAAAAGATTGGGAAATTTACCCTA
Organism: Ctenicera cuprea; assembly: GCA_958336395.1. Classification (NCBI taxonomy): domain Eukaryota; kingdom Metazoa; phylum Arthropoda; class Insecta; order Coleoptera; family Elateridae; genus Ctenicera; species Ctenicera cuprea. The sequence goes on from OY284489.1 coordinate 41,489,065, forward strand.
TGTAAACTACCATGAAAAAGTGTAGAACGATCCTTATCCCGAAAAGCGGCGACCCTGACAATATTATTAACTGGCGCCCCATAACTATGGCATCTATCTGGGTGCAAACGCTTAATAAAATCATTGCCAAAAGATTGGGAAATTTACCCCTATGTAAACTACAATCTGGCTTCCAAAAATTAGACGGCTGTTTTGCCAACAGTGTCATCTTGGAGTCAGTAATTAAGACCGCAAGAAGTGAGATACAACCACATGCTATTCTCACTCTTGATCTGGCTAAGGCGTTCGACTCGGTGGAACACTCATCGATCTACAGAGCGTTGAAGAGGAGCAGGATGCACCCCAACACCGTCAATTACATAATGAACTCCTACAAAGAATGTTCCACCTACATCCAATGTGGTGAAGAGAAGAAGGGATGGATTCCTGCGAAGAAAGGTGTGAAACAGGGTGATCCATTGTCCCCCATACTTTTTAATTTCATCATGGACAAGCTGTTAAAACATCTAAGCCACCAAGAAGCTGGTCTTCCAACGCGAAGAGATAGTGATGTTCGCATCCCTGCACTTGCGTATGCGGACGATCTACTTCTCCTTAGTAAAACAAATGGAGAAGCCTCCCAGCTACTTAAGATAACGCGGAAATTTCTTGATGATAGAGGCCTTGCAATTAATACCTCAAAATGTACTCCCCTCTCTGCTGCCATGGTTCCGAAGAAGAAGAAGCTTTGTATCGTGCCAACTCCCAAGTTTTATATAGAGGGACATCCGATACAAATTCAAACCTACCGAGTGCTTCAAATACCTTGGTCTTAAATACGGGGCACTCGGGGTCCTAAATGCAGAAATTGGGAAGCTTCCAACATCTCTGGAGAGGATAACATCTGCTGCACCGAAGCCCCCCCAGAAGCTGGCCCTCATCAAGCAATTTGCCATCCCAGCCGTCCTGTATGCACTTCAGTCTCTTGGAACGTATAAGAAATCGTTATTATCGGCCGATAAAGCCATTAGAGCGGCCGTCAAAAGATCTTTAAGGCTCCCACCGACAACCCCCAATGGCCTCCTGTATGCCAACACCAGAGATGGAGGATTGGGAGTCCCCTGTTTGACTTATCCCTGCATCGATTATTAGGCGCGCCGAGAAACTGTTTTTAACAGGAAATTCTTTTATTACCAGCGCACTAGAATCGCCGTGGTGCACAAAACAACTTCGTCGTCTGGGCATAGTTGCCGCTCATGGCGCCACGACCAGAGCCATAAGATCTCATTGGCAAGAAAACCTGCAGACATCTATCGGCAACGGGCTCCACCAGGGCAGCGACACAACCTTTAGCTGTCACTGGTTAACCCGCCCGCCCACTCAATGGACCAGCCGTGACCAAATACTCAGGGTAAATTTGCTACCCACAATCGGCACTCCTTACAATCAAGGAGTCGCAGGCAGATGTCGGGCTGGCTGCGAAAGGCATGAGTCTTTGTGCCATGTCCTCCGACGCTGCCCCGTTACTCATTGGCAACGTGTCAAGAGGCATGACTATGGAGTCTCTGTCCTAGCAAAATGCTTAGAAAAGAAAGGCTGGAGAGTACTTAAGGAACCAAATATTTGGTGCACGGATGGTTTAAGAAAGATCCCAGACCTGATTATAGAGAAGGATGACCAAGTTATCATATCAGACTTCCTAATAGTTTGGGAAGGCCCTCGTCCACTGCAATCGGCGTATCAAGAAAAACAGGCCATCTACGGCGGAGCTCCATTCCTCGAAGCCATCAGGAGGAAGTGGCCCGAGAAGACTATTTACAACCTTCCTGTTATTGTTGGTGCCCGTGGTACCTGGTGCCGCAATAACCATAATTTATGGAGGAGAACTAATTTACACTCGTCCCTTGCCGAGACCATCATAAGCGGCGGATTACATGAACAACAATATGCGGTCCGATCAGGGAAATCTACAGTGGACGCGATCGAATACGTAGTTGCAGCTACGGCGACTATTGCGAAATTATCGCGTTGGACATCGCTGGAGCTTTTGATAACGCGTGGTGGCCAAAGATACTATGGGAATTAATTAGAAGAGATTGCCCGGACTATTTATTGAAATTAATAAAACATTATTTTACGGAAAGAGAGGCGCAAGTACAGCTGCCCGGCGGGACGGTCACGAGCGTGTTTCAAAGGAAATACCCGCAGGGGTCGTGTTCAGGGCCCGTCTACTGGAAGGTCATTTACGAAAGTATATTCAGGGTTAGGCTTCCACGGGGGTGTGAAATAGTGGGATTTGCGGACGATACGGCACTCATTATCAGGGCGGGGCAATTCAAAACGCTAAAGGGAAATGGGAACGCGGTTTTAAACGCGCTCAACGAATGGGCTAACGAAGCGAAACTTAAATTCAATGCAGCAAAAACGGAAGCGCTGTTCTACGGGAAAAAACCGGGACAGCAAAGACCGTCTTTTTACTTAACGGGGAACGCGTTTATTGCAAAGACAATATTAGGTACTTAGGAGTCCAAATAGACGACAGACTTTTATGGCACGCGCTCATTAAAGCGACAAGCGATAAGGGAAAAGAAATTGCGCACAAGATAAGAGCGGCGGCGCGGTTAACATTGGGGTTTCGAGGTAGGGCGTTGCGACGCGTTTACGAGGGGGCGGTACAACCGGCTATGTTGTACGCGGTAGCGGTATGGGCAGAGGGTTGTAAGGTTAGGCAGGCTATACAGCTTCTGAGCGCCCAGCGGATCCTCGCTGTGAAAGCGGCAGCGGCATACCGCACGGTGTCTCGGAGGCCGCTTTGGTTTTGAGCTAGTTACTGCCGGTGGATTTATTGTTGCAGGAGACGATGCCAGAAGGCTACTCATGACGGGACAAGGCAACCACCTACGAAAACTGATTTTCCGGTATTCTAGGACCCTAAAACGTACATATCTGTCAAAATCTCAAGTTCCGAAATTTTGACGATAACAATACCTTCCTATAGCTATACTCTGTATAGCAAGAAAGGTAAAAACGGATAGTAGGCCATGAATAGAACGTTACTATGGACATAAACCAGAATACAATTTTTATATACCTATTGTGACCTTGTCACCTCGTGTGTTGATTTTTACGAGTGCCATATTTTTTATGAAGCAACAATTTTTCTTCATGTTGTGTACGTGTGCATTTGTGACATATCTGGGTGGAGAAATATTTCGCTGTAAGTACTTCACACGCATTACTGTAATGTTGGTAATTCGATGGTTTCCATTGGGAAACATGTAACAAGTGAAACCAGGACAATGTTGGGAGATACAAGCTTTAATATTTTTATTTATAAGAGTTTTCAAGTTAAAATGTAAAATTTAAATAAATTGTAAAATAACACTCATTGGCGCCTACACCATTTTATATAGAGGAGAGCAAGCCAAAATGGTTTGCTTGACCTTGGTGTTGAAACATCCCCTCCCCTAAACTGACGAAAGAGGCGGCGCAGGACAGGAACGCCGTCTTTGGGTACGACCGGATTACCCAGGGGACTAGTAAAAACGCGAACGCGGGAGCAGGCCATACAGAAAGGGAAGCAGCAATGAGCAACGGTGGAGCCGGGGCAGCACACGAGGCAGTTCATTCCTACACTCGCGGCTAGAAGAGCCATCCCGGTGGACTTAGCGACGTGGGAGAGCGACAACAATAATGATAGGAGGGGCCGAGACATCGCGACGTGCGAAATACACGGAGCGATCGCACACATGAATCCTACGAAAACGCCGGGGCACGACGGAATCACGGCCGACGCGGTGTCAAGGGCTTTCGCGGCACTTCCAGGTTTATTCACGGTGTTAACGATTACCTGAGACTAGGAGTTTTTCTCGCTGTTGGAAAATACAGGATGTGAGATTCATTCCGAAGCCGCGCAAACCGGATCCGACGGACGCGGAGAGTTTTAGGCCAATTAGTTTAATTCCAGTAGCTGGGAAAGTCTTAGATAGGATCGTGGCAACAAGGGTAGAACACGCAATTAGGCAAAGCGGTTTCATGAACGCCAATACGGATTTCGACCGAGGAAATCCACGGTGGACGCAATGGGGCTAATAAAAATGCAAGGGAAAGAAAGGACTATTGCGCAATAATAGCGCTAGACATATCGGGAGCTTTTGATAACGCGTGGTGGCCAAAAGTTATATGGGAGTTTATTAGAAGGGATTGCCCGGTAGACGTGCTGAATTTAATCAAACATTATTTTAAGGAAAGAGAAGCGCAGGTACAGCTCCCGGCGGCGACAGTTACGCGCGGAATACAAAGAGGATGGCCGCAGGGGTCATGCTCGGAGCCGGTCTACTGGAAGGTTATTTACGAGAGCATCTTCAGGGTTAGGCTTCCGCCAGGGTGCGAAATTGTAGGATTTGTAGACGACACTGCGCTCATAATTAGGGCGGCGCAGTTTAAAACACTAAAAGCTAATGGGAACGCTGGGCTTTTTTATGGGAAACAACCGAGGCAGGAAAGGCCGACTTTTCTGTTAAACGGGGATCGCGTTTATTGCTAAGATCACCTTAGATATTTAGAGGTGGAAATCGACAATAGGCATATTAAGGCAACAAGCGACAAGGGGAAAGAGATAGCGCATAAGATAGGGGCGGCGGCGCGTTTCACCTAGGGTTTCAGGGGAAGGGCGTTGCGACGCGTTTACGAGGGGTCGGTACAGCCAGCGACATTGTACGCATCAGAGGTAAGGGCGGAGAGTTGTAAGGTGAGAACAAGCTAGGCAGCTTTTGAGTGCGCGGAGGGTCTTAGCAGTAAAAGCGGCGGCGGCGCACAGAACGTTCTTTACGGAGGCCGCATTAGGTCTGGGCAATTTACTGCCGATTGATTACTTGTTGCAGAAAAAGGGAACGAGAAGACTTCTGATTACGGGCCGAGGAGACCACCTGCGGGAAGCTTTAAACTTGGGGAACGGCAACGTGGAGGGCTTCGTGGACTGGGCGGCTATCGCTCACCCGGCGGATCGGACGGGCATTCCGTTCCGGTTAGAGCAAGAAGACGAGAGCAACGACAACCCAATGCAACGACAACCCCACGTGGGGAATATCGCAAAAGAGGTGGCGCAGGACGGGAACACAATCTTTGGGTACGACCGGATACCCAGGAGACTAGTAAACACGCCAAAGCGGGAGCAGGCCGTACAGAAATGAAAGCAGCAATGGGCAACAGCGAAGACGGGGCAGCATACGAGGCAGTTCATTACTACACTGGCGGCTAGAAAAGCCATCCCGGTGGACTTAAACAAGAACATGGTTCAGTTACTAAAGGGCCACGGAAACGTCCGCTCCTTTTTAGTTAGGATCCGGAGACTACAGGAAGCGGAGATAAATTGCGAGTGTGGGGAACCCGAGACCGCGGCGCATGTACTTCTAGAGTGCGGCATCGGGGGGAAGTGCTGTAAGTGCGGGTTGTATTTTTCTTTGTGCGGCAATTCAGTGTTTAGAGACCGAACAAGACGGCGCGCGTGGCGTATAGTTAGGCATTGAAACTGTATATTTGTGTGATTTGTTTTTCAGGGCGGTAGTTTAGCATATCGAGACTGATCAGGACAGCGTGATCGCATAATTAAGTGCAATATTATAGTTATTAGTTTAGTTATAACTTAGGCTTATTTTATTGTATTTTTTATATATACAGGGTGTTTTGTTAATTAATTTATTTTAATATTAATTTGAATTTGAAAAGTGGGAAAGAGGGCTTTATTTATCCTGTATTAATTTCCGTCGTTATGGAAACAAATAGTAGGTAGTAAATTGAGTTGCCTACATTTAGGCGCTTCTTAAAGAATCTTTGAGAATCCCTAACCCTGAAAGGAAACACTTTTGACCACACATTTATTAACAAAAGTTGTTTACTTTCTTGTGTTTTGCAAGCCCTAGAAGTTTGTCCCTACAGTTCAGCAACACCCTGTATATTTTTTTTTCACTATTTTTATTTTGTTAGTTTAGTGTTTCAAGTAAGGTGATAAATTTATAAATTCAAGGCTAGTTTAGGTAACATTGTAAGAAGGTGTAGTACCAAAAGGTGGAGCATCGAGAGGCCTCCGGCCGGCCCATGTATCGTCGTTAAATAAAGAGTATGTCTTAAGTTACGAGTTAAGCTCGAGTATTCAAGCAGTGCGGACGTGTTTCGGTGTTCAGTACGCATAATGTGGTACCGGGGCTACATTGGTGCGACTCCGCCCAATCCAAGATGGCGGGAACTGATCGACCGGGCTCAGCGGGAAGCAGCTCTACGAGAGAACGTCGTGAACAACTGTTTCTAATGACAGCATCGATCTGACATTAAGAGGCAGGAATTCTCCGCTAGAGGAAGCGTATTCAGAAGATGGACCGTTTAGCGAAGAAAATTGCATCAAATGTGCCAACCTAAAGTCTCACCATCACGGTGGACATGCGGCGAGAAGTTCGCGTTGCAATAAATGCTATGCAGGAGTATGCGGTTCGAATGGCTGGGGTCATGACAGAGCTTCGTTTTCGCCACAAAGAGCAGCAAGAGGAAACCGATAAATACAGTTGAACTGCAACCTTGTGATTTTCCCATTCGACTGCATGTTTGTTATTATAATTATTATAATTAATTTTTTTTTCTGTATTATGTTTTCTGTAATTTTTGTTCTTGTTTTCGAATGTGGAAAATAAAGATATATTTTTATTATTATCATTAATTTACTTTAGGCTTAGACCGCGTCTTCATTTGGGAACTACACCCAGCATAATCAGGTGAGGACCGACCTGTAGCTAGTCTGCCTTTACAAGCATTTGCTCTAGAAGTCTGAGCAATATTTGTTCGTAGGCCCTGCCTGCCTAAACAGGGCCGTGTGCTTAGTTTATTTAAACCTTGGGGCGGACAAGGATTTGATCTTAATGTATTTTGTTTGCCAAGACAATAATACTTAATCGGCTTATGCCTGTTAGCTGTTTGTGAACCCATACAAACTAACGTTTCGCAAGACATTTGTTACGTTCGTTTTTCTCTGTAACAAAGGTTTCCATTTATTTGAAGTTTATTAGGTATTTTTAACTGTCGTGTATGCAACCAATTAAACATTTTTAAGTTGTTTGTCGATAGATGGAAGAGGAATTCATATTTCAAGTTGTGTTGTAGAAAATTGCAACGCTGTCGTTTTCCATTTTGATTTGTCTGTGTTGTTCATGCTTTTGTAGAAGCTGGTTGAAATTTTTCATAGTGTTTTCTACAAATATTTTTAGAGTCATCTTTGGATGGATTAGTGTAGAAACATGTTTATTGTCAAGTGTAATTAGTTATTTGATTAGCTATTAGATTATTTTGAAGCGGTACACTCGATGTCAGATTTTTCTGGATGTATTGGAATTTTTCGTGCTTGGCGAGACGGCATGGCAAGGTAGGAATTTCTTAAGGTTGTAAATTCAATATTCTATTGTTATATTCGTTTTTAGACCTCTTTCTTTGTCTTTGTTTGATTACTGAAGTTCGATTGACAACCGTTATTCGTCGTATTGGAAGTTAAAAACGGTGAAGATTTTTTTTCCTTCATATCGAGATCCTTGGAACTGATAAGAAAACTTCAAAAGTTTCCTTAGGTCAAGATAGAAGTTAATCCAAACTTACATCAACTAAAAACAAGATAATTGGATTATACTGTCGATTCACTGCAGAGCTGTTTGAAACGTAATTGGTTCAACGAGCATAATTACAATTTACGAAGAACTTGGTTATCGTCAGGTATTTTTCTACGTAGAACATATTTCAGAACCTTTCACTTGAACAAGTTTATATTTGTGTGTTAAATTTCATGCATTGTTTATTTCAAAATTAGATTGTTAAGTATTTGTTTTCATGATTATATACAAGGTGTGTCATAAATTTCTTAATATTTAGTATTGAGATTTATCAGATGTATATACAGGATGTGTCATAAGTTCATGATATTTAGTATTGAAATTTAAAATAGTACATTTGTATTTCACTTTGAATTGGTTCATTTATACGTAACTCATTTAATTTAAAATTCATTTTCTTTTATACAAACAAGTTGCGCTCTGATAGTTTATTTAAATTTTGACTTTAATTTCATTAAAGGCTCAATGACTTTTTAGGGAGAGTCGTGCGAATAGTTTATTTAAATCGGGTTTATTATTTTTTATGATTGAGGTAAGCGTATCACTCGTTGGGAGTACTCGCAAATATTCGGGTGAAGCGTTGTTAATAAGCGATTTTATGTTAAATATTTTTGGTACACAATATTTTGTGCATTTAATTATTTATTTGTGTTCGCACGATTGCTATCCATTTTCTTTGATTACTATTTCTGTACTTTGGTATATATTCGTTGCAGAGCGGTACTTTGTTGATTTATAAAACATCTTAGGTCGAGTTAAATAATATTTTTTTAAACTTTATTCATTACATATATGTTTATATTAACCTTATGCTTCTCTAAAGTGCAAAATATATTAAAATTATTTTGGGGATCTTATTGTTTGATTTTGTGGATAACTTATTTTACCTCCATTTGGAACACTGGAGTGTTCTAAGATCCAGATTGCTTCTTCGTGGTATGTTCCTGGCGCCCTATATTTTATTATCAGAACCACAGAAGATTTATTGTGAATCCACCACATGGCCAATCGAGCTAGCGGAAGCAATTAGAAATTTCTTTTTCTACTGTCCACAATATTTAAACCAATATAAAGTTGGAAAGACTTACAGAAGAAGTGACTAACCTGATGGACAACATTGAAAGACAATTCTGGCTACCAACGAGGCAACACATAGACAAAAGAGCGAACAACTTCACTATGGGAATGCAGAGAATCTGCGAAAATGTACTGGGAAAGAGGAAAGTTTACCTTAACATGCCAAGATGGTGGAAAGAATAGACCAACTCAGGAAGGATACCCTGAAAGCAAGAAGACGCATGCAAAAAGCCCGTAACCCAGACGACAAGAGGATACTCCAAGATAGGCTAAACAAAATCAGAAACAGATACAGAACCTTAGTAGGAAAGACTAAAACAAAGAACTGGGAGAAATTCGTCCAAGAAGAATTAGAAGTAAACCCATGGGGGCCACATACAAAATAGCAGCAAACAAGAACAAACTGATTCCTACCAAAACAACACTAAGGACAAACGAGGCATACACAGAAAATATTGAGACTACCCTCCAAGCGACACTAGACAAAATGCTACCACACGATATGTTCCAGAATGACAATCAACACCACAGGGGCATAAGGGAAGAAGCAACAAGAGGAACAGGAGACCCAGATATATACACTCAAATAACGGAAGATGACATATGGGAGGCAGCGGCAAAAATAAAAACCAACAAAGCCGGACTAGACAACCTACATTGAAAAATAATAAAAATCACAATTCCAATAACCGCAAGCTTCATAGGAAAACTCTTTAATGACTGCCTAGTCCTGGAACATATCCCAGAAATGTGGAAAAAGGGAAACCTAATTACCATACTAAAGGCACCCGATAAAGATCCGAGTGACCCCAAATCACTCGTCCAATTACCCTGCTGCCGGAAATGGGCAAACTATTAGAAAGAGTGATTAAAAACAAAATAATAAATCATACGACGGAAGAAAGACTGCACCATGAAAGCCAATTTGGGTTCAGGCCAAAACATGGAACAGAAGATGCCATAACCATGCTTATAAACACAATAGAAAATAGCCCCGAAAAATATGCAATCACACTTTTCATCGACATAAGCGGAGCATTCGATAAGCTCTGGTGGCCCGCCACAATAGCTAGGCTTCACCAAAAAATATTTCCACGCAAACTGGTGGGAATTGTCAGGAACTACCTATTAAATAGAAGCCTTACCATAAAAACAACAAATAAAAAAATGACTTAACAACCAACGAAAGGCTGCCCCCAGGGATACGTCTTGGGCCCAACTCTATGGAACTTTGCAGTAAACCAACTGTTAGAGGAAAAAGACGCCCTTAACCTACCTGGCAAGCTAATCGCGTATGCCGGTGATATAGTCGCCACAGCCAACAACAGGAGGCAGTTAGCGAGAAACATGGAACTCCTTACCAGACTAATAGAGCGCTGGACAGAAGAGCTGAAACTACAGCTGTCAACAAATAAAACAGTATACATGGTTATTAAAGGCAAACTCGCCAGAAACACGACTGTGAGTATAAATAACAGACAGGTTCAAAGAGTAATAGTTGCCAAATATCTCGGAATATACCTAGATCCTAAAATGAATTGCGTCCACCACATACGCCAAACAACAACCAAGGACAGGAAGATAATACACACGCTAAGAGGACATGTAAAGAGGAACTGGAAAGCCCTAGCCGAAACCATAAAAATCATATACAATCGGGCAATAACTCCAATAATAGCATACGGAATAAGAATTTGGGGACATGCTCTCGCCCACTCCAGGAACATCCAAAACCTAAACCAGATGCACGCAGCGGCATGTAAAATAATCACAGGGGCATATAGATCGGTATCAAATATGGCAACGGAAATACTTGCGGGAGAACCTCCCCTAAACTTGAAATTAGAAGAAAAAGAAAGCAGAGAGAAAGACTAAGGGAGATCACAGAAATTGTGTGGCAGGAAAAGTGGGAAAACACAGACAAGGGGGAGACAACATTTGAATTCTTTCCAAACATAAGCACATTATCGAAAACACAAAGGACTTTCCCACATAAGATGGTATGCATGCTCACAGGACACGGGAAATTCAATAATAGTTATTTACAAACCAAGTGCGGAAAAGCAATGTTCCCGCATGAGCGCTGGGTTGAAGCATGAGCGGATTAAGCTTTCTCGCATAAGGCTTGTACAATATTTTTTGTATCGAACAGAAATACATTAATAAAGTAAAATAATTAGCAATTTAGAATTTCAAGCGAATGCTTGTATTTTCAAGCCAATAGAGGTAGCTAAAAAAAAAAGTAGGTTGATAGCAATTGTTTTATGCAGTTGTCGACTAACATTTCATATTTTTAATTATAAAGAATGGCCGATGAATTCGAGAAGCTTCAAATGTGGCAATTCAAAATTTATTCCCAGTAAAATCAAAGCACAGGTATGAACTAGTGCATTCCAAATTTGTTCTGTGCTGCAAATCAAAAAATATTGTAAATTATACAGAAAATTGTTTGCTAGCTTATTTTCAAACCTTTCCAAGTAAGAAGTCATTATGGTCACAGTACTCAATGTTAAAATCGTGCTTAATAATCCAAAACAATATAAACATTTCGAAATCTGCGAAGCTTATAGCATTTTTAAAGAGGCAAACAGAAAATCAAATTCATATTTATTTTCTTATCAACTTTATTATTAGATTTATGTTTTGTCATAACCTAAAATAGTAATCAAATTGTTGTAAAATGATATAAAATAGTGTACTTCAAAAGCACTTGCCTTATTTTCAATAAACTAATTTCAATTAGGAATAATTTCTTTACTTTTATCACGTTTTTGCTTTGATTGCAATCAATCAGAAATTGATGCAAATTATTTATCAAATAAATCGCCGCGTTTCCAGTAGATGGCACTACCAAAAATGTAAATTTTATTATTAATGATTAGTCTTCAATTTGTAGCATTTAATAAATGCAAATCGCGGAAATGGTATTTTATAAATTAAATTTTATTATTGTAAAAACGATTATTTTGTAAAATTCCTGAGAGGTCCAGTGCTTTTTGCTATTTTCCTGGGTAAGTAGATCGGGAAATTGACGTTTCGCTAGAGTGCGCGGAGTGTCATTTCCTACGCAGTGAGTACAAAAACATCTATACAGAATAGGGAAGAATCCAGAACCTTACTGTGATACATGCCCCGCAGAAGTAGACGATCCAAAACATCGATTGAGGAACTGCGTAGCATATGTAGAAGAAAGAAGAACCCTAAACAGACTAATACCAAACTGGACACATGAACTACACGAAATAGGAGAGCTTGTAGCAACCAACGACTTAATGGCAGATATACTCCAAACATTTGTCAAAGACACCTTCGATGTGTAAAGCAAACAATTAAAATAGAATAGAATAACTAGTTGAAATGTAGATTGGAACTGATAAATAATCCATCTCTTAATATAAATATAATCATTTAGCACAAAACGTTTAATAGTTTAATCAAACCATATATCATTTCAGAATGTAATAATAAGATATCTTAAGAAACATTAGGGCAAAATGAAATATCAGACATAAGGAAGGTAATAGGTACCTCCAAACAAATGTACGAGTATTAAGATAATAAAGAACCGAGGGCCTCTCTGAGGTTCTTGGTTATTTTTATTTATTTTTTTTGTCCCTACCCACTGCCCTAGTGGCCTGTTGTAAGTCGTGTGTACGCTTCCAGTTAAGCTCGCTGTGCTCAGAAAGCGATAAAAGCGACAAAAGAACAACGAAGAACAAGCGAACGCTGCTAAGAGGCATTTATTTCGTTAATAACCGGAAACACTCGAAAAGCGCCTCCTTGTGGTTCAGGGCGGACGACTTGGGGACCGCCCCTGTGGTTGGTCTAAAAACCCCAAGCGGCTAAAGCTATGAGTAGTGAAGGAACCGGTTGCCAGAATGGCGGAAGAGAGCGATGTTCAGTCGCGCTATGCTGAAATCGCAAACTACATCGACAACGACCTTGATCCATCACTGAGACTCAAGAAAAAGCAGAAGCAAGCACTGAAAGATAAACTCTGCCAACCAACGCATCATGCTTTCGACGTAGAAGACACATTTGTAATCCCTGAAAACCTTCTGAACACTCAAGAATGGAGGGCGATGGGGGCTATGTGGGAGCATTTCTCATAGAGCGACTTATAATGGGTGGGTCTGATGGGCCGAACGTTAGTGTTCCTGAATTACGAATAAAAGATCAATAATTCACTAAACCTCTACAGTGCATTGAATTTTTTATATCTTGCAATTGTGGGTATCGATCAATAAAAGTCAATTGTAGCATGGGTAATTAGTGATAATTAGGTAATTAATTATATGCATTTTTTAATTTTACTAATAATTAAATTAGTTATTAAATTTTAATTTCAAGTCAAAGCATTCTAGAGGATAAAAGTTTTCGATCATATTGAACTTGGGGAATAAAAATTTTTTGAAAAATGTTTATTTATTTTATTTTTGTTATATTATTTTTTAGTGTGCTGTTCAAAGAAATGTATTTTTTAATTAGTTTCAAAAACTATATGAAGCCTGATGAAGTCGATTTATTTAATAAAGTTTTCAGTTGTTCCAATACAC